>CACSLK010031655.1:0-14427 GCA_902706635.1 Striga hermonthica | reverse complement strand
GGAATAACAAGTGAAATATCCACTAAAGCACAGCTTAAGTATATAACACCAACAGTAGAATCTCCTTTCCATTTGGCATCGCCTTTGATGATTAGATGGCCCAAGGTGGAGAATGATTGTTGTTTGTCTAGCGGCTGATGGTGGTGATGAGTTGCTTCCAATGCCCATGCCTTTGACTTCTTGTTGGATGGATGTTTTTGAGACCATTCCTTGAGGTGGAGGGAATTCGTAAATCTTGTTGGCCATAGAGGTGGGAGGTCGTCGAAGAGAGGTGGAAAGACTGCAAGAGTTGTGCCTTCATCTATGGAACGGTGCTCATCATCAAGTATCTTCAAGTGTTGGATGCCGCAAGGGGATGAAAGGTCCTTAAAACACACCATGGTTGGGCTTCGGATGTCTCGGAAGTTGGACGAGTACCTACAATATGTAAAGAAAAATAAATTAATCATCTGCATAAATAAAGGAAGCCCGGGCAGCCCCGAACCGATCCATTTCAGCCCAGTATACATCCGAACAGCCCCGAACCGCTCCGGTAAAACATCCGAATAGCCCCGAACCGATCCATTTTAGCCTGGTATACATCCGACCAGCCCCGGACCGCTCCGGTAAAACATCCGAACAGACCTGAACCATTCCTTTTCAGCCCGGTAAACGTCCGATCAGCTCCCGAACCGATCTGTTTCATCCCGAACAGCCCTCGTGGAGTCTGAAGAGCGACCCGAGCATGTCGAACGGCCCCATTAGGACCCCAGCAACCATAAGAATGCCCGGATAGCCATGTGAATAGCCCGAATGACATGTTGCAGCAAAAGAAAGGAGATAAAACAAAAATATCTAAAAAAAGAGTACGTTGTTACCTTTCGGACAATTTATCGAACACTTCGTGGTTTGAATCTCGCAAGAGGAATGTGTATAAACTCTTCAATGTAGCGCACCAAATTTTTTTTTAACAGCAGCAGCAACAACTCACAGCTATAAATAGCAGATGTGGGAAACTGTAGATTACACAGAATTGTCAAACTCGAAACTCATGAAGCAAAATGTATGAACGTGAAAAGAAAAAAAAAATGGAAGGAAGAAATTTAATTACAACCCATGATCAACCTGCTCTGCTCATTGTACGTGAAGAAAAAGACAGGGTATCTGGGGGCCTTTTATAGCTGCGTTCCGAAGTTACGTGGGCTTAAGGGAGTTCGAGTCGGAATAGGAGAACGATTGAGAGTCCTGCTAGGAGACATGGACTCTAGAAGCTTTTTTTTGTCGAGAACTGCTCAGATGCTACTAGGTTCGAGATGAGCCGTTGCCCACAAGGAGATTTATGTTTGTAGAAGTTTTTTTTTTTTTTTTTTTATCTAGAGTCTGAAGGCAAAAGTTCTTTTGTAGAGTCTGAAAAGGCAAAGAAATTCTGTTCGTGGAGCTGTGCGTACAATATATTAATTGGATTCAAGTTTTTCATGGCCTAATCATTCACTAATAAAGAAGTTTCCATGGCCTACTCCACTATACGTACTTGGGCCTTATTATATGGAACCAAAAGAGTAATTAGTGAGGGCTTAGAGCATATTTATGGGCCAAGTGTTAATTATGATAGTGGATCATTTAATATATTAGGCCCTATTAAATTTTGAAGTTTATATCATTGTCCTCAAAGACTAAATCAAAGAAATTCGTGACTTATTCACTCCAAGACACGTTGTCCGTGAATAAGTCTCGAGGGGGCATTTGTAGACAATTAAATTTTGAGCCAATTAAATGGCGACAAGTGTCAAATTCTATGTCAAAAATCAATTTCATAATTTTTCTATTTTATTTGGGAAATTAATCAAATTTTAATTCCTAAATTAAATAATTAATTAATTAATTATTTAGTATACATTGTTGACCAATTAAAGAATGCCACATGTATATTTTGAAGGCCAATTAAAGAATGTCACATGTCATTTTCTTGGAGAGTAAAATAAATATTTATTTCTTTTAATAATTATTAAAGAGATAAATAAATAGAAATTCATGGACCAATCAGATTGAAGTCTTCTTTTCCAAGACTTTCTCTCATAATTATCTCTTTAATAAATATTAAGAGATAAATATTGGAAATTATGGACCAATCAAATTGAAGTCTTCTTTTCCAAGACTCTCTCCCAACACCTATAAATAGGGACCCTCCCTAAGGTGGAAAAAAACACAATTCATATTCAAGTTTCAAGTTCAAGAGCTCTACAGAATTCTCTCAACGAAATTCAAGTGTTCTTGAAGATCCAAAGACGTTCTTGAAGATCCGAAGGAAGATTCAAGCGCGTTCAAGTCCAATACCGACGTTCAATCTGGAAACAAGCTGCCAAGCCTCCGAATTGCGTTATTAAAGTCAAAGTGCTTTGAAGATCCAAAGGCGTTCTTGAAGATCCGAAGGAAGATTTAAGCGCGTTCAAGTCCAAAACCGACGTTCAATCCGGAAACAAGCTGCCAAGCCTCCGAATTACGTTATTAAAGTCAAGACCGGCGTAGAGAAGATCGAAGATCAACTTTGCGACGAAGACAAAGGACTCGTGTTCTTCACGTTCTTGGGAAATCACGGCGTTCGATTCGAGATCAAGCTGTCAAGCCCTCGAAGAAACGTTATTTAAATCCATATTCAAGACCGACGGGGATCAAACTGAAGATTCGTCTCCAAAAGTCTCAAGTCTATTTGAAGATCGCTCTTGAAGAAATTAATCAGAGGAATAATAGAGATTTGTCATCCACTATATTTCTTTTGATCCATTGAAAATCCATTTGTACGAAGTTCTCGTGTTTATTAATTCAATAATACGAAATTTTGCGTTACACACATATATAAACATTCTTGTATCTATAATCTTCCTGCAGCTTTTCACGCGCATAGAGAAAAAGAAATCTCTCGACCTCTTTCTCTCGCTTATATCCCAACATTCAACATCAATCAACCTCTGATCATCATCAATCTCGCAGCTCATAATCATCACCATCTCAGCGTCCCATAATCGTTCATCACCATCTGATCGCCATTATCAGCCGCCATTATCATCACCATTCCCGGCGAGCTTGAACCAGTCTGGCGAGCCGTATCCACCCGCAAACAGCAGAGCACCAGCGACGACCACCGAACGTCGTTGTACCTCCGACGTCCGCGAACCAGCCGTGAACCAACAGAGAGCCCTGACGTGATCAGTCCCGCAGCGCCATCATCACTTTCCGTCGGGTCCCGTCGAGTCCCGTCGGAGTGCCAAACGTGGCCGTCGAGTCCCGTCGAGTTCCGTCGGGGTGTCAAACGTAGCCGGCGAGCCCCGTTATCCAATCGCAGGCCCCGACGTCGTTACCCTCTGTTTTCTGTTTGTGAGTTGCAGCCCCGGTTGCCGCCTCTGTTCCAATTATCAGACCACCATAATCATCACATCACCTCAGGGACGAGCAACAGAGCCCCGGCGATCGTCCCATCCAGTTTCAGCAATCATCATCGCCACCATCGCCGCACGATCCCCTGCTCCTTCGCAAGCTCCGTTCAGAACTCAGCCGTGAACCACCGTGCACCGGCTGTCACGAGCAGAGCACCTCCGTGAGCGACCTTTGAGCACCGCTGCACTTCCGGTGGTCCCAGCAGGTCCCACTGTCTGTACGTGCGCCATCACGAGCTCAACCGCTACCTAGTTGTTGTCCCGCTCTTCGAGCTCCGTCGGCGAGCCAAATGAAGTTGTCGAGCCTCCTCGGGTATTCTACTTCAGCCTCAGCTCGCCCCTTTTCGTGACCTCTGTCCCGAGAATGGTACCCGAGCTACTTATCCCGCTTGTTTTGGCTATATATGAACATGCTTGTTTTGGCTATATATGTTCATGTTCTTAATTGTTATTTTTTAGAATTTATAGAATGATTAAATGTGGTGATTTTCGAATTTATTAGTATATGTGTTAACTTGTGTTGTTGTGATATACTACGTAATATTGTTGTACGTACGTGTGATATACGAGTTGGTTATATGCGTTAGTAATTTGTTCGTGTGAATTTTGATATATATAATTGCCATTGGATATCAAAGTGATTGCCGTCACTTTGAAAAATAATAAAACTGAGGTTAATGTGTTATTTTATGTGGAAGTGCTATGGTATTTTGGACTTAAGAATGTCCTTGACGCAACGGCTTAAGCCTTGTGTCGTTTCGTTGTGTAAATTGTAAGTTATGAATTTTTGAAAATCGTGTTGCAGCCCGTTTTTGCTAAAATCACTATAAATTGTACATTGCTCCAAAAATTCTGATTTTTGGATATGAGGTCAAGTTGTTGTTGCATTGCTTGTGATAAGAATTTGAGATTTTTATGTGGAATTTAGCCTCGTCAAAACTCGAAAACCGTTTCTGGGCCGTTTCGTAATAAAGTCATTTAAAATCGAGTTCTTGTCCAAAATTACTAACTTTTGAATATGTTGTTTTCCTTTAGAATATTTTGCTGCTGTAAAAATTTCAAGTTAAGATTCGGACTGTAGCTATTTTAAATGATTTAATTTGATTTCTGGTCAGATTGTGAGTAAATTATTTAAAATAGTTTGGAGCATGTTTAATGGTTTTCCTTTGGTGAAAATGTGTGTTTTTCAGCCCTTATATGCTGTAAAAATTTGAATTGAAATATCCAAGTCTAACTCCTTATAGCTCTATTCTTATAAAATCCGAACTAGCCTTTTTAACCGTTTTGACTCCGGTTGGCTCTGTTGGCAAGTCTTTGACCCATTACCCCGTTTTATTGTCAAACATTCGTCGCCTGCTTTTATGTGATTTATTAATTGGTTGGTTGAGTCTATATATCGTCCTAATGTTCCAACTCCACAACTTCCACGAGTTTCTTAGTCGATGTAATTCGACTAAGTATAATTCTCGTTATCTGTGTAAGAGTCGAAATAGTTGCTTATGGGATTGTTTTGACTTATGCAGGTGTCTGGCGAGAAGAGTCTCAACCACCTACGACCTTCTGAATAATTTGCTTTATCAACTGATACCAGGTGGGTTTATTTATAAAATTGCTATGCTTTAATTAATTGCTTTTGTTGTGGTATGATCAAAGTGTGAGTATGGACCATGTAGCCTTCGATGTGAGATGTACCGACCGTCGAACGGTTATCCCTGTATCTATATAACGTACCTTCGAGTAGTGTCCTTTATTTATGTATGGCAGTCGGGGCGTGAGCCTTGGCTGGTGATCCTCGTATGTAACGCCAAGGCGTGAGTTTTGGCATTCGGGGTGGATTTACTCCTGCTGGCTGGGCATCGATTGTAAGACCCGAGTGGCATTCTGATACCTGTATCAGTTCAGTGGTCTATTAGTATAGGTGTGCACATGAGGGTTGACTCTGGGATAGGAGATGGGATATTAACTGTTTTATGTTCATACTGCGACCATACTTCTACTATTTATGATTATTGAATATTGATTACTGCATAGTGGTGAGCACCTCGATTTTCCAATTGTGTTCATCCTCACTTGCTCTTCATGGATGCAGGTTAGTACACGCTGGCACGGCAAGAGGAGGCGAGTGGTGGTTATGTTACTGAATTTATTTTCGCTGCTTTGAACTGCCTAGTATCGTTTATTCTTTCTGATTAATGTTGATTTTCGGATTATTGATAGGGAGTGTACTCCCCAATATTTATGAATTTGAGAAAACCCAGTTTTGGGAGATTGATGTTATTGATGAACCCCGTTTGGGTGTTGACCTGATTTTGGAACCCGTTTTGGGAGTTGCATTTATGATGTCTTTGAAAATGGTTTTTTTCAAATAGTAGCGCCGCCAAAGTTTTATGAAATAAATTTTGAAAAATTTATTCTGAATTTCGTCAAATAAAAGTGGGGCGTTACATAAACAACGGACGCGAATTCACCATGTTATGGAGCATTTCGGGCTAGTTTAGAATGTGCTTAAACCATACTTGTAAATAACGGACGCGAATTCACCATTTTTTTTACTTGTAGTAATTACAATAATAGAGTCGAACAATGTTGTCATTATTTTGCATGATGTACAATCTCCTCACCATCTCAAATAAAAAATAATGGCACATATGACATTTTGTAAGTAGTAAGTGGTTAATAAGATAATAGTTATTTTAAAAAATCGAATAGGAAAACATAAGGTGTCAACATTAATTTTGTAATATTATTATTAAAAAATGAGAAAAAAAATAAATTATGACAACTAAATAAATTATGGTATCAAGGCCAAATCACCCAAATTTAGGCATTCGATCTTTTTTTATATGAGTTAAAATCATGTTACAAATTATGTTGAAGAGTTTGAAGTGTGAAAAAAGGTATTACCATAAAGAGAAAATCAATTGATGTATTAAATGTATCAAGGTTGAAATAATAGAAAATGTTATGCAGATATTGGCTTTAAGAATGGTACAAATTAAATAAGTGTATAAACTATGATATAAAATTTGAGAAAATGCACCTTGTACTACAATCATCATCCTCATATACTTGTGCCTCTAATTATAATGGAAAAGGATAGAGATTTATTTTGCCTCTAATTATAATGGAAAAGGATAGAGATTTATTTGTTTTTTCATGGATAAAAGATGAAATACAGACCTTCATTAATATTATTGGGTATAATATTGTTGTTTGTCCCATTTTTGTGTCTTTATTTTGAGTTTATTTTCCTTTTATTTTCCCCATTTATAGGATTTTCGTAGTTTATTTGGTCCAATTCTGTGTTTTTGTATTTTTCTATTTTATAAGCCAAATTGGTATATGTCCATGAGTTTTGCTCAATTTTAACCAATCTCTATTAAGCTTACGATTTTGTATTTAATGGAAACCGTTTTATTCAGTGTTAGTTGGTTTCTGAGGAATTTTATAAATCTAATATTTAACTAAAAGCATATTTATGGCTGAACGAATTTGATTAATATATAATTAATTGGAATTTATGTATATATAAAAAATTGTATATACTTAAAATATAAACTAAAATCTCGTCTAAAATTTTAAAACTACTTAACTTGGTAATTTAAAAAAAAAAATGTAAAAAATCCCGCCTATAGAGCTTTAATTTCGAATTTTATAAATATTTTGATTTCCTTTTAGGGCAAGTTTCATTTATTATGAAAACAAATTTATCTATTAATTGCAATATACATAAAGATTCTCTCTTAACATTTATCATGATCGCAACATTTAATATTCATTGCAACTAATATCACTTAGCCGCAACATTACATATATGAAATTGAAAATAGATATTCTCAATAATTAGAATATTATATTTATTCTCTTATTATTTATAAATAATAAATATATTTCAAATGAATATTTGTTATTTACACGCTATTTATATGTCAATATAATTCATCTAACTTTAATTGTTAATTAGAATATTATATTTATTTTATTAAACAAATAAAATATATTTCAAATAAATATTTGTATAATAAATTGAGAATGAATAAAATTATTCCTGTTAACTCATTGCTTTAAACATGTCAATTCAAAAAATAAGTTAGAAATATAGGATTTTTTTTCCCGAAACGATAGAGATAACTATTAATAAAACTGAAATATACAATGTTTGAGAACAACTGGACCAACAACACTCAAAATACAAACATGGGAGAACCACCAAAGGTGGACTAGAACCTCAACAAAGATAACAAAAGCAACCAACTACGGAAAGCAACTCAAGACCACTGCCTCAAAGCCTAGACTGAGTTACAAACCAAACACAAGCCAAAAAAACTCCAACCAGCAACAAAGAAGAGGAAAAGAAAACCAACTAACTAATAGAAGCTGAAATAAAAGACAACCAATCTGCATGGGCCAAAAGAGACAAAGCAGACTCCGGGATTAATGACTTCTGAAAGATCCAGAGGTTCCTGGATTTGCAAAGCCACCAAAGTATATATGTCGAGAGTTGAATCCTTGCTTCGACGACCTCGGATTGATCCAGGGAGCAGACATTGAGCCACCAACTTCTAAATGAGGAAGAACAGTGAGAGGGACCATCCCAATTAACAGGACTAAGCTTCCAAACTCAGGCCCGTCTTAAGGGGGGTGCCAGCTGGTGCGACGCCCAAGGGCCCATGAGGCTAGGGGGCCCATGAGTATACTGCATATACATGTATAGTAGATGTATTGGCCAATTCAAGTAATAATTAATTTAACCTCTAAGCCCAATAACATCAACATAATCAAATTGATCTTGATGTTGTTCTTGAAGATTTTGCATCAAGAAATGCTCGAAGGCAGATTTTTAAAAAGAACTGAAGTATAGCTTTATTTGAAGTATCCAAAATTTTATTATTGTTTTACCTTCTTAAATGTACTGCTTTTTTTATTGGCTAAATATACATTGCAAGTTATCTCTTATAAATAGTACTATATACTCCAATTATTATATTCAATTTTTAATTAGATTGTCGGGCCCTTAGTGTCTTGCTTGCCCAAGGGCCCTCGAAATTGTTGAGACGGCCCTGTCCAAACTCTGACAGCTCTATCACATTCAAAAAAGACATGTTCTAAAGTCTCTGTAGCTTCACCACAAATAGGACAGAGAAAGTCTGATACAAGCTTCCTCTTAAAAAGAAGAGCAGCAACTGGGAGAGAGTTCGACAGACATTTCCACAAAAAGTGCTTGATCTTGCCAGCAATCTTCAGTTTCCAAAATCTACATTTGATGGATAAGTTTAGATTGGAGTTGTTACTAGATTCTGGGATGTCAGACTGAAGCAACTTTAGAGAGGAGAGATGAGCATATGTGCAAGAGACTGAAAAAGTGCCTTTACTATCCAAACCCCAAAAGAACCTGTCATTTCTGTCAGGGTGCAAGGACTTAATCCTCAGAATAGCATTGCAATCAACCGGGTCAAAAACATGAGCAACCAACCATTCATTCCAGTGCAGGCCATCCTCCAAAATCAGATCTTTCACCCAAATTAAGTGATCTCTAGCAAATGGAATAAGATCAGGAGAGGCATTCTTGAGAGAAGGAACCCAATTAAAATCTGAAATTTTAGTGCTTTCCCCATTCCTAACCTCAATCCTCAACCACTTGGAAAACAAGGGCAGCACTTCCATCCATGAATTCCACATCCAAGAACCTCCTTGAGATTTACAGGCATGAGTAATGGAAGAATTTGGGTAATACCTGTCTTTCAGCAATCTGCTTACCAGGAGGTCAGGGTTTGTGGCCATCCTCCACAGCTGTTTACAAAGGAGAGCTTTGTTGAAAAGTTTCAAGTCAAGAAAACCAATGCCCCCCTTCTGCTTAGGAGCAGTAGGGACACTCCACTTCTTCCAGTGAATGCCATGTGAGTTCTCTCCACCTGATTGCCACCAAAACTGGGCACAGAGCTTAGAAATTTCAGAGCATAAGGTAAGAGGAAGTTTAAAGCATGACATTGAGAATATAGGCAATGATTGGATTACAGCTTTCAATAACACCTCTTTGCCAGCAGGACTAAGGAATTTGGATTTCCAGTTCAGCAGCTTGTGCTTGACAGAGGACAACAAATAATCAAAAACCTCCTTCTTGGCTCTTCCAATACCTAGGGGAAGACCTAGGTATCTAGTGGATCTGTGAGAGGCAATACCATTAAGGGAAGCACAGATAGCAGTCTGAATAGGCAGGGGAGTGTTCTTGCTAAAAAAAATAGCAGATTTCTGTAAGTTCACAGCTTGACCAGAGAACAACCTCTATTGCTCAAGAATATGCATGAGAGTACCTGCTTGCTCAGTTCCAGCCTTACAAAAGAACAATGAGTCATCAGCAAAGAGCAGGTGAGACAACAAAGGCCCATTCCTGGAAATCTTCATCCCTTTAAACAGTCCCAAATTAATAAAATTCTGAATAAGAGCTGAGAGCAGTTCTGCAACTATAATAAATAGGTAAGGGGATAGAGGATCCCCTTGCCTAATTCCTCTAGAGGGAGAGATATAACCACTGAGAGCTCCATTAATTTTGAAAGAAAAGGTGGCAGAAGAAACATAGATCATAATCATCTTAACAAAATCCAAACTGAAGCCCATCTGAATCATTATTTTCTTTAAGCAAACCCATTCAACTCTATCAAATGCCTTAATTAAATCCAGCTTTAGAGCCATGAAAAAGTTTTTCCCAGAAGAATGCCTGTTAAGAAAATGGAAAGCTTCTTGTGCAATGATTATATTATTCATAAGTTGTCTACCTTCCACAAAGGCAGCTTGAGAGTCACAATGCAATTATTCAGGCACAGCTTGAGCCTCTGAGCTAAGATTTTGGAAATAATCTTATAGACCACACTGCAGAGGCTTATAGGTCTGAATTCCCCCAAAGTTTCAGGGTTTGAGCACTTGGGAATTAAAGATATGATAGTACGGTTCCAGTATTTAAGAATCATACCTGACTGGAAAAAGCTTGAGATAGCAACTATGAGATCAGTGCTGATAGTACTCCAGAAATGCTGATAGAAGAAGGCAGTCATGCCATCCTCCCCCGGGGACTTATCTGGATGCAGAGAAAAAAGAGTGGATTTGATTTCTTCACTGTCCACAGGTTTAAGCAGATCCTTGTTCATGTCCTCTGTGATAGAAGTTGGGATCAGAAGAATTGTATCACCCCCCCAGCAACCCTCTGAGGAGAAAAGAGTGGAGTAGAAATTTGAGATGTGTCTTTCAATATCAGCTTTGGAGGTGAGAATTGAGCCTTGAGGGGTTATCAACCTAGTTATAGCATTAGTCTTCATCCTTTGAAGAGTGAGAGCATGAAAAAACCAAGTGTTGGCATCTCCATCTTTAACCCATCTGGACTTGGCCTTTTGCTGCCAGAACAATTCTTCTTGCTTGTGTGCAAGATTCAGACTTCTCTTCATAGTCTCTCATTCTGCCCAATTGATATTAGCCTTATCAGCATTGAGGGACTCCATCTTCTGAGTTAGCAGAGCAATCTCTTTCTGTCTGTGAGTTTGGAATGAGGAACTCCACTTAAGAAGAGCTATTCTGGTGAGCTTCACGTTTTCCTTAAGCTGGAAAAAGGGAGTGCCTTGAACTTCAGAGTTCCAAGCCTGTTGAACAACCTCTTTGCACCCTTCTTGGTTGATCCATCTCTTATCAAAGTGGAAAATGCCTTTCTTTCCTTCTCTGGGCAGCCCCAAGTTAAGTAATAGGGCTGAATGATCCGAGGCACTCCTCAAAACATTGGTAATTGAGGCATTAGGGAATTGGAGGGCCCAATCAAAAGAACAGAAGCCTCTGTTAAGCTTTTCCTCGACTAGACCAGGGTAGGCTCTATTATTGCACCAGGTGTAAGGAGGTCCTTCCATTTTAATCTCATCCATATCCATGTTGTTAATGAAGGAAGAAAAATCCAAGAAAGAGTTGGGATTCCTACACAGACCTCCAAACTTTTCTGATTGAGAAAGGATATCATTCCAATCTCCAATTGCAAACCACTTAGATCCCCAAACTGTTTTAGCAGACTGCAGCTCTTCCCATTGAGTAAGTCTAACTGTTTTAAGAGGACTGCAGTAGACAAAAATGCCCCATTGAGAGTCAGAAGAGTTGAGCTTAAATTCCACAGCAATGAAGAAATCCATGCATTGAATCTGGTTGATAACAACATTAACGTTCTAAAATAAGGCGCAGCCCCCCACTAAGGCCAGAAGGATCTATTGTGGAGCATCTATCTTCAAACCCTAATTTCTTACTGACAGTATTTACAAAAGCAGCTGATTTTTTAGTTTCTGAGAGAAAAAGGAAAATTGGGTGATGAGTTCTGAGCAACTCTCTGATTTGAGAAATTGTAGAGGGCCCACCCAGCCCTCTACAATTCCACACCAGAGCTAACATGGGCCACTTGGGTGTCATTCCAGGCTGGCAACCCCCACCTTTTCAGAGTTCTCCTCGGATGTCAGAATATCTTCACCTTTAGAAATTTTAGATAGTTTGTGGAACTCTAACATTTCACCTTCAGCAGAAGATCTTTTAGAGTCAGAGATTTTGTCTATAATAATAGGAATTACAGGCTCTCTTTGAAGTCTACCTGATTTAACACCCAGCCTCTTCCAAGTTTTGGAGATTGGAACAGTAGAGACCTTACCAGACAAATTCACATGCTTAGCTTGGACCGATGAAGTTTGGTGCTCAATATCCATGTTGGCAGCCAACTCAACCAACTGTAGCTGAGGCTCCACTATGCCACCTTCATGAGAGTGAACCTTTGAGGAAGAAGAGATGGCAGCAACTATGTCAGAGGTCTCTGGAGTAGGAGAATTCTGTTGGTCTTTGTCACTCTGCATATGGGGGGAAGCTGATTCTCCCCTTACTTGGACAATTTGTTGACTTTGCTCTGCTTGGCTAGTTGAAGCTTTATGCGAGTGTCTTTGCTCAGAGTCCGAATGAGAGTTAGAAGGAGGAGAATACCTTGATCCAGAGAGATTTGTACCCACCCATTTGAAGCCATCAGGAGCTCTGAGCCAGTCTCCGTATTGACCCTCTCTCAGAGAATTGTGTTTTATGTCTAAGAGCCTTTTGTAGCACGTACGGTCCAGATGCCCAATCTTGCCACAGTAGTGGCACAAGTTCAGCAGTTTTTCATATTTGAATCTGACACAGACAAGTTGATCTCCCAATCTTATTTGAGCAACTCTAGGCAGAGGTTCATCTAGGTTGAGAGTAACTAGCATTCTAAGCAACTTTCCTCCATGACTACCTGTGTTAACCAAGACCACATTCTTCACCTCCTTAAAAGTCTTCCCAATTTTTAACCCTACTTCTGTACTTGTCCAGTTTAGGGGAAGATCTATGACTTGGGCCCAGAGGCTTATCTCGTTGAAGCTTGGATGATTGCTATTGAGATTGCGAGTCCAGTCCTTGAGAATCAAGTATTGGTTCTCAAAACTCCAGTTGGAACCACTTGCGACCCGATCCTTGTCGTCCTTGCTCTCGAAAATAAATTGGAAGTAATTAGAGCTAAGTTCCTTGAACTCCATTGGCTGAGAGAGTTTCCAAATTTGGTTCATGGCCCGTTTCACCACAAACCACCCTGCAACTCTGTCCCCGATGACCTTCCCAAATAAGCTCCGCTGGCACTCGTCATCACTGAGCATGATATCTCTCTGAGCTATATCAATCACATTGCCTTCCCGTTCAGACAGCGAGAACTCGTTCAATTTTGAGGCTAAATCACTATCGGGATTTGGCGCAGAAGAACTCGCCATACTAGAACCCTAGAATGAAAAAACTCAACGATCTTGAACTGAGATGAAGATCTGCCCTCAGAACACACAGAATTGAAAAAATAAATCCAAACTATATGGAGAAAAGGGGAGAATCAGAAACTGCGGAGGCTCTCAACGAGAGAATCTGAGCTCTCAAACGAGAGAAACTTTCTTTTTTTAGAAATATAGGATTACTATGTAATTTATTTTAAATTAAAATATAAATTTATTCAAAATTCGAAAAATTATAAAATTATAAATTTTGATAACATGAAATTTATATAGATAAATACGGTATATCATGCCTAAAATTGATTGATATTCTATCACAATATTTCTTTGTTTTCTTTTAAAAACATAAAAGATTTGCTTAATTTTTAACAAATTTAACAAATTAATAATTTATATTGTTAGCCTTGCCTGACACACGGGGCTCCCCATAAATAGTGTAATCTTGCCTTAAAAACCCTTCATATTGAAATTATATACCTTTCGGTGTTTTAAAATGTTTACAATGTAATTCGTTACATTTTGGTTATTACACTACGTAGCATAAAAAGAATTTCTTTAGCGTAAGTTATAAAATTATAAAATTTAGTTTGTTAAAATATCGAAATATATGCATATGATAAAATATGGTGGTTAATTTAAAAGATTATCTAAATACATTATACGATGACAAATTTTAGTTGAGTATTATGATGAATAAAAAGATGACGACTTTTATTTTGGTATGAAATGTCAGATTTTAAATGGTATGAATTTATAGAAATATATTTGAAAATTTGAAAATAAAATATAAGTGGTATGGATTTTATTTAGTATGGGTATTAAAGTCGAATATTAGGTTGATTTGTTATAAAATCAAGGTAAAATGATTCTAAAATTTTAGCATATTCACATAATAACATGCCATAAAATATTGATGATAATTGGGCAAAGTGGTATGTATTCCCCTTGACAATTAAAAAATATTTGAGCAAATATTTGTTAATAAAATTTATAATTTATAATTTAATTCTAGAGAATTAGTTGAAAAATTTGAACGGCAAGGTAACCGACAATAAATTTATGAAATTTTCGATATTAGTAAAATATAGATATATATATATAAAATATATAATGGAATTTACTTAGTCCAAAATTGGATTCAAAATTCACAAATTGGTTTATTTGTTATTGTTTGTCCCGTTTTTGTTGCTATTTTCGTTACTATTTTGTGTGATGTTTTCCCC
>CACSLK010031635.1:7465-20285 GCA_902706635.1 Striga hermonthica | reverse complement strand
TCATTTAAACATGATTTCGCAAATAAGGACTAAGTATGCGGGGATTACTCGGAGAATTCTAACTTAACATATGGGACATGCAAGTACGGCCCGTGGTGCGCTACGTGCGCATCCACGTTACCCTCAGCCGAACACTTCATTAACATGAATAATTTCTCCCGAATACATGAGTTCAAATAAACATAATTTCGCAATTAAAAGCTAAATATGCGAGGGTTATTCGGTGAATTCCTTGAAAATAATGACATGATTCGAATAATTTTACTTAACATATATCATGACGCACGGCTACGCATAGAACACGCATGCATGGCAATTTTAACTATTAAACTCAAATAATCATGATATACTCGGTTAAAAGCCGTTGGGAACTTACCTCTTATAAACTCAAGAGGTTAAGTAACTCGGAACCGTGCTCTCGGCCGTGACTTTCCGCGTGCGTGTGCATGTTGTACTTGCTTCTCGCGTACGGGTGCTGCGTGCGCGTACTCTCGGATTTCCGTGCGGTGGCTCGCGTTGCGCTCGGTACTCTCGGAATAGCTCCCGAATAACTCACACAAAATTCTCACTATATTGCTCTATTTCTCGGCACCATGAGTTTAGAGGAGGAAAGGAGTAAAGTCTCCAAATATTTCCCAAGTCCTCCTTTAAAACCGAAAGAGGGGCGGAGGAAATGAGGGGGAACTCGGTCAAATACTCATGACAAATGCCTCCCATGTACATTAGTGCTCGGCCACCATAAGTTAAAATACAAAATGGCATGCAACATGCCTCAACATTCACGCCGGCTAGAGGACAAGGCGCACGGTCTCTTAGGGCGAAAGGGACAAAAATGTGCAAGGCTTGAGGACAAGACCAAAATGCACGGATTCTTAGCAAAAGGAGACAAAGGGCGCGGATTCTTGCGGTAATGAGACAAAATGGGCGCACGGATACACGCAAGCCTCGGATTCTCCACACACATTGTTCGCACGGCGTGCATGGACGCGGATGGCGCACGGATTCTCGGACTACACACGCGCACAGCACTCGTGACTTGAAAGGGCGCGGACTCCCGATCACACGCACGAACACACCACGCGGCGAAACACATGAACTCGGACCGAATAACGTACGGCATGCACATGAACTCGAACAATGCGCGGCTATGAACGTGAACTCGGAATAAAATCCGAACAATCACTAATCTCGTGATTAATGTAAATTAATAACTTAATTATGTTTAATTTTCCAATTAAACATAACGCTAAATTACCAAAATTATTTCGAACGTAAACGGTACGTCGAAAATATTTTCCGGTAATTCTGACTGAAATAACTGAAAATAATTAACTCCGAAAATAATATCGGAACTGAAATATTATTATACTGATAAAAATAGGGATATTACAAAGTATTACATTGATTATAATTACGGTACCATGTTTGAGGTATGTATTTCATGTGAGGTATCCGCTCGGAATGGTCGCCGGTCCATTCTGGGTTCTAGTGGCCCTATTCTGCCCACTAGAGTGTGCACATGGTGTCTGACATTAGTTTGTGCTGGCAGATGAGGTAACGGTCAGGGTCACGTTGCGTGACGATATCAGATTCATGTTCATGTTATTACCGGTTTTATGTTGAGGTTATGTATATGCTGATATCATGATGTTGTTATTATTTTCAATGTTTACATTAGTATGAGTTTCCACGGAGCACAGTGCCATAGTGCTCATTTCCACCTTTATCATGTTTTTCAGGTCAGGAGGTCGGGCCAGGAGCGTGAGATGACGAAGGCTTCAGGACTTTTATGTTTTGACTGTGTATATATTATGATGATTTATGTTTCCGCTGATGATGGGTTTTGACGAACTTATATTTTGACCGAACTTTTAGAAAACTTTATGCTTTCAGTAACAGTATAATTTTGTTAAAAATAAAGATAATGGTTTTCCAAACTAAGTCATGATTTTACGGTAGCACCCCAAATCAGTTTTCGCAAAGTAAAAGATTTATTTTTAAAAGACTTTGCGAAATTTTCGCACTCTGATTTTACGATAAGGCGGGGTGTTACATAAGGCGCTACTCATTTTCAAAACGAACATCAATACTTAACCAATTTTTTCAATACTCAATTAATTATCAATCCTCAGTCATCAATATTAAAAATCCCAATAATCAATAATGCAATCTAAGTATTCCAATAATCAATATCCTAGGGAATACACTCCCTATCACTAATCCAATAATCAATAATAGAGAAATCAATAGTAGAGAAATCTATAATAGCAATATTTAGCTCAAGGCGGAAGCAATTTGAATAATATTAAGACCACCACTCGCATCCCTCCGTCGTGCCCGCACTTACTAACCTGCATCCATGAAGAGCAGGTGGGAATGAGCACAAGAAGAAACAGTAGTGCTCACCACAATGCAGTAAATGTTAGTCTCAGTAATAAACAATACCAATAATCAAAGGTATGGTCTCAGGATGTATACGATGCAATAATCTATCCCATCTCCCATCAATAATCAATAATCAAACTCATCTGCACACCTATATTAATAGACTACTGCTGGCTATATATCGAATGCCCCCCGGACTTACATCGAGTGTCAGCCAGTAGGAGTTACCCCCGTCGGTCGAGCACCGCCTTGACTCACAACGGGGAACCGACCGAGCACCGCCCTGGTCTCATAATCCCGACTGAGCATCGCCATAGTCTCATGCCTCGACTGAGCACGGCCCTGGTCTCACAGGCGCATAGGGAAGATTGCCCTAACAGGGTCCGTTCTATAACTACAGGGATAACCGTTCGACGGCCGACACAGCTCACATGGAAGGCTACATATTCCACATGTATACTTTGATCATACCACAATGAAACATTAATAACGGTATAACAATTACAGCATAGCCAATTTTTAAAAACCCACCTAAAAATTGCGGTAGAATATTGCACACAAAATCAAGTACGTAGGTCGAGGCTCGAATCCTCAAACACCAACATTTAAGCGAGATAATTTGTCAATAACCTATCTCACTACTCGAATTTAATATAAAACCCATACTTAATAAGAATTAAGGCTTAAAGTTTTAGTCGGATTTTTCGTGGACTTGGAACCCTCTCATTTTTGTAAAATAGGACCCAAATTAATTTGGAGTCTTCTGACTTGAAATATTTTTTTCCAAATTATCTTATTTAAAAATAATTTTTAAAATTGAAATCGGTATTAAAACTTTGTAGAGTAGTATACCCTGCGTTCCAATCTGATTGGACGTATTCTACTTGTAAATACAATCTATTGGAATTATATTGAATAATAGGCATTACTTTATTTTAAGAGTAAGCATTTATCATATATTTGCATTTAAGATAAAGTCCTTAGATCACTTATAGCTATAAGATATAGTTGCGCATAGAGATGGTGATCATGGAACATATCTTGAAAGCTGTGATCTTAAATACAGTTCCAAGTTGTTGGATGTTTCGAGATAGGGATATCGAATAATCCAGATAAGACTTGCACATAGTATGTATGCTTGTTGGACAAGAATGTTGCATTCCATCAACATTAGCGTGGGACGCAAATATATATATGTGGGTGCTTGTTAGAGAAGAAGTTCACTGAACATGACCGTATGAAAATTCTTAATGAAAGTTTAACTGTCGAATAAGAATTTTCATGTTACAATAGTACATGATTTATCCTTAGACTTGAGGCACGATGGTAACTTTGTGCATATTGTATTTTACTTTGATTTATCCTTTTGGTTGCTAGCACAATCGTATAAAGGGATATTTTGGTTATTATATTAATATGTATGGAAATTTGTCAGTGGCCAACAAAGGATTCGACACTTATGAAGATAAGTGAATTTCTTATGTGTTTCATAGTTAGTAATTCAAAGTCCCTGGCCAAGGCGGGATGAATAGAGATTCATAAATCAATTACTAAACTTGAAATGGAATCATAGTTATTAAATCAAGTTGGGTTTCGACAAAATCATACCCAAAGATTTAATCAAGAAATTGGATGTCGAAAGGATTTTACATGTATAGACTTGTAATCGAAATAGGTTTACTCGCTATTCACTTAATACTAGATTCATGCTACTTGTTAGATGTTCCCATGATATGTGGGTTCTTGAATTAAAGAGTTAATTCATGAATAAGAGTTAATAAGATTAACTCAAATTACAAAGAGTTGTAAACCCACTACTAGTATTAATTGTGAACCTAAAAGTCACACCAATTTTTGAATGAAGGTAAAATTCAAATAGTATTTCTAAAGAGTTAGAATTAATTGACAAATCTAATTTGATTAGATATCAATTAATGGAATATATTAAATTAGTCAATTAGATTAATTAATTGAATTTTAGATATTAATTTAGTAATTAATGGAATTACTAATTAATAGTTGAAATTTAAATTTAAATTTTAAATTTCAAATCCAAATAATAATATGATTATTAAATAAGGAAACTGGAAGAAATGATTATTTTAATAAAGTCTTGAAAAATGTTTTCAAGAATTATTATTTTATTATTTTATCTTTAATATGATTAAAGATTAAAATAATGAAGAGACAAAATAATGGTGGTTGATGGTGGTTATAAACCACTCCACATTATTAACTAATGTCAATATTTGGTATGATTATTTAAATAAATTCTGATTTTATTCAAAATAAATAAATATCAAATATTGATTATTTTATGCTAAAATGTTTAGTATAAATAGGTGCAAAATGTTTGCACATTAATTGCTATGTATTGAACTAAGTTCTTCTAAGAGAAAATTCATTCAAAGAGTTGAGTGATAATACAAGAAAGAGTTCTTGAAAATTTCCTTATAAATATATATTTAATACTTATTGAAAAACCGAGTAGTTTCTACTAGCGAAGAAACCATTGTTGGAACCAAACTTCAAAAGGTGGATACTCTTAGAGGGAAGACGTTTGAATTCCTAAAGCGAGTAATATCAAGAAGTGGACGTTACCAAACCAGGAATTGATTTCCTCATCCATCTTCGTTTTTGAAGGAGTTCAAGAACAAAGGTAATTTTATTTAAAATTACATATCAAATCAAAATTAGTAAAAGTTACTAGATTTAAATTGTGCTTATTCGTTATCTCGTTATACTTATGTACGGAATAAGTATTTATAAGATAAAAACATATAAAAATTTTAAATTCCGCTGCAAACTTTGTTCCGTACGGTATATCGAACCCAACAGTGGTATCAGAGCCACGTTTCGATTAGCATCTTTAAAATCAGATTTTGATTTGAAAATTATTAAAAACACGAACTGGACAAAAAATCGAATAGAGTATTCAAAAACACGAGTCGAGCAGGATGACACGACTCGTGTGACCAGTCGTGTGGGGTCACACGACCCGTGTGAGAAGTCACACGAGTCATGTGACTGGTCGTGTCACTTCACACGAGTCGTGTGAGGTGTGACACGAGTCGTGTAGCATAAATTTCTTCCCAGGATTTTCAATGTCACTCCTTCATTTGTCACACGAGTCGTGTGAGTTAGTCACACGAGTCATCTGACATGCCACACGAGCCGTGTGACTTGTCACACGAGTTGTGTGACTGATTTTTTATGAGAAACGAGCTGTTTTGACTTAATATAAGTCATTACTACATCAACCTATTAATTTGGTGAATTTATATGGTTGAATTCATGAGATGAATGGTTAATTTAGGGATGATCATGAGCCTTTTATTCATAATGATGAATGATTGCATTTTTATTCAATATGATTGATGGTTGCATTTTTATTCAATATGATTGAACGAATGTAATTTATCGAGACCTGCGAGTCTCTTGAGATATGATTTGTAAAATTTTAAATTTTTGTATCCTTAAAGATTAGATCTATGTGGAGACCGTTCGATGCAAAAGGCCCACGCTTGTGTGGGTAATTTTACAAGTTTTAAATTTTGAAGGCTTGTGCTTGTACGGGTAGATAAAATAAATTGTAATAGAAGTAGTTCTATTTATTTTATCACGTACATAGGCATAGACCCATTTTGGCTTGAATGGTTCGTATAGGCAAGGACATGATCATCCCACCATATGCATGCATTAGATGTATGTTAGGTTTATTTATGCTTGTGATTCATGCGATGAATAATGCTGTAAATAAACACACGTAAAGATGGCAATTGATGAGATCTAAGGAACCCTAAAGAATTAATTTGATTAGTTCTATATCAAATCAATAATGGATAAAAATAAGTTGGAACTTACTAATCCAGGCCTTCCATCAAAAGTAGACGACATGAGATGCTACGATGCTTTATCACCGACCATGAGTCGTGGGGTGGTTTTGTGTCGAAAGCTGTGATCCCTACTAAGTATAGTGATACTCGTGAAACAGATTCTTCTTTATGTTGACCATGAGTCGTGGACATTCTGATGGGCCGTTATCATGAATGTTTGATGGGTTTGATTTGACACTGAGTAATTTATACAGTCACAAAATTGAGGTATATAAGGAAAAGTGAGGCAAAACATCTTGAAGGTTGTATAGTTATAAAATTGTCAAAAGTTGACTACCGATATAATTGTTTCATGAGTACTCATAAAATTGGGATATGGAATATTTTTATTGGATTTCAAGCCCACTATAAAAATTAGATTTTCATAATTAAAATGGGGTTTTAATTAAATTAGTGGGAGACATTTAATATTAAAGACCTAATATTAAATGAATATAAATTTCATAGTCTGATTATTTTCTGCATCATTTGTTTTGTAGATCACTCAACTAAAATGGCTATGAATCCAATTGCAAGTATCCTAGAACAAAACAAATTAACTGGACCCATTTTAATGACTGGCTGAAGAATCTTAAAATTGTTCTACAGTCTGAAAAGAGGGACTATGTATTGGACAAAGCCCCTCCGCCTCCACCCGAGGATCAGACTTCTGATGAGTATAGAGAATACTTACGTCATATTGATGACAATCTCCAAGCTCGGTGCTACATGTTAGCATCAATATCAAATGAGTTACAGAGACAGAACGAATTATTGGATAATGCTTCTGATATCATACTTCACCTACAAGAGTTGTATGGTGAAAGGACTCGTCAAATTAGATATCAGATATCTAAGGAGCTTTTCAGGTGTCATATGACTAAGGGCTCTTCAGTTCATGATCATGGGCTGAAGATGACAACTCCTATAGAAAGGCTTTCATCCCTTGGAGTCATTATGGATAATGAACTCAATGTGGATCTGTTGCTGCAATCTCTGCCACCGTCATTTGACAGCTTTGTTGTCAACTTTAATCTGCATAATATGGAGACTTCTCTCTCTGAATTAGTGAATATGTTAAAGACGGTTGAATCCACAATTAAAAAGGATAAGTCGGTGCTTCTTTTTGGATCCTCTTCTGGATCAAAGACTGTTAGATCTAAGAAAGGAAAGGGAAGGGAAAGGTTCCCAATAAATCGAACGAGAAGACAAATAACAACAAAGATAAGAACAAAGAAAAGGTTAATCCTCAGTCTAGTCATGAATGTTATCATTGTATTAAAACTGGGCATTGGAAGAGGAACTGCAAGGAGTATCTTGCTAGCCTAAAAAGTTCAGGTATTTATTTTGTTGAAGTTAACTTATCAGTTAACGATTCTTCTTGGGTATTGGATACCGGCTGTGGCTCACATATTTGCAATGATTTGCAGATGATGGCCAGAAGTAATAAGCTAGAAGATGGAGAAACAATCCTAAGGATGGGCAATGGAGCAAAGGTTGCTGCTAAAGCAATTGGGACTGTTTATCTAGCTTTAAATAACGATGTAAAGATTTGTCTTACAAATTGTTTGTATGTTCCGGATGTTATAAAAAACATTATTTCTATTCAAGTAATGGATAAAAGAAGGTTTTAAGTTTGTTATTCAGAATGGAAGATGTTCCATTTTCAAAGATACAACTTTTATGTATTCCAGAAATTTGACAAATGGGTTATATACCATTACACCACAAAGTCCCATCCTAACTATTCAACATAATAAAAGAAAATTAGATAATCATCGTTCATGCACACTTTGGCATGCTCAATTAGGTCATATATCTAAAAAGAGGATTCACAAATTGAGACCAAAACTCGAACTTAGGGGAGAGAAAAGGTTGTCTACTTGTGAGTCATGTCTTCAAGGTAAAATGACTAAATCACCATTTGTTGGACAAGTGGATCGAGCTAAAGGTCTGTTGGATTTGATCCATACAGATGTTTGTGGACCACTAAATGTTAGTGCCAAGGGGAACTACTACTATTTCATAACTTTTACCGATGATTATTCACAGTATGGTTATGTATACCTATTAAGGTACAAATCTGAAGTATTTGAAAAGTTGAAAGAATTCAGACATGAAGTAGAGAAATAAATTGGTCATAGTATTAAAGTTCTTCGATCGGGTCGAGGAGGTGAATTGTTGACCAATGAGTTTCTTGATTATTTTAGAGATAATGAGATTATTTCACAGTGGACACCTCCTGGAACTCCACAACTTAATGGGTTTCAGAAAGGAGGAACCGAACATTGTTGGACATGGTTCGATCAATGATGAGTTCCACTAGTTTACCTCTTTCATTCTGGGGCTATGCCTTAGAAACAACAGCACATATTTTGAATAGAGTGCCAAGTAAAGCTGTACCCAGCACACCTTATGAGATATGGTGTGGCAAAACACCCTCGTACAAGTACATGAAAGTATGATGTCGTACTGCTTATGTGAAGCAGTTAGTGGGAGGTAAGTTGGATATGAGATCCATCTTATGTAAATTTGTGGGGTATCCCAAAGAGTCAATTTGATACTATTTCTATGACCCCTCTGAACAAAAGGTGTTTGTTTTGAGGAATGCTGTTTTCTTAGAGGAAGAGTTTCTCTCAAAGAATAGCGGAGTCATCGAACTTAATGAAGAACCACAAGAAATTCCACAAAGTACCACAAATAACATACCAGTAGAGACTGGACCATCTGAATCACAACCTCTTCAGAGATCTGAAAGGATTTCTACGGCGCCTGAAAGGCTATACCTATAAGAAAACAATGAAGAGGGACTCCTTTTGGATAATGATCCAATAAGCTATGATGAGGCAATGTCGGACATTGACTCAGATAAATGGCAAGAAACTATGCAATACGAGATAGATTCCATGTATTCAGACAAAGTATGGACTTTGGTTGAACCACCACAGGGTATTGTACCCATAGGTTGTAAATGGGGTTACAAACGAAAACGTGGTGGAGATGTAGAAGTAAATACTTTTAAAGCAAGACTGGTTGCTAAAGGTTATACTAAAAAACAAGGAATTGATTATGAGGAAACTTTTTCACCAGTAGCAATGCTTAAATCTATTCGAATATTGCTAGCCATAGCTGCGTATTATGACTACGAGATATGGCAAATGGATGTGAAAACTGCTTTTCTTAATGGAAACATTAAGAAAGATATTTATATGAAACAGCCGCAGGGTTTCATATCCAGTGGGAGCGAACAAACGGTTTGTAAGCTTCAAAGGTCCATTTATGGACTTAAACAAGCTTCAAGGAGTTGGAACATTCGGTTTAATGAAACAATCAAAACGTTTGATTTTCATCAGAATCCGGATGAACCATGTGTTTATAAGAAGATTAGTGGGAATGCAGTTGCATTTGTTGTTCTATATGTTGATGACATCCTACTCATTGGGAATGATGTAGGGATGTTGCAGTCAACAAGGACATGGTTGTCTAAACAGTTCTCCATGAAAGATTTGGGAGAAGCATCCTTTATCCTAGGGATAAAAATCTATAGAGATAGATTTAAAAGGATGATCAGACTATCCCAGTCTACTTACATAAATAAGGTACTAAAAATGTTTAGTATGGAAGAATACAAACGTGGATATATTCCATTGAGTCATGGGGTTTCTCTTTCTAAGACGATGTCTCCAAAGACATTTGAAGAAAGAGAACGGATGAGTCATATACATTATGCATCAGCTATTGGTAGCATTATGTATGTGATGGTATGTACAAGACCTGATGTTGCTCATGCACTAAGTGTAATGAGCATATATCAGTCTAATCCAGGTGAAAAACACTGGAAAGCCGTTAAGATGATTCTTAAGTACTTACGAAGGACTAAGGATGTCTTTATGGTATACGGCAATGGAGAATTGAAACTAGAAAGCTTTACAGATTCTGGTTTTCAGTCCGATAAAGATGATTATAAATCCATGTCTGGATACTTATTTACTCTGAATGGAGCAGCAGTTAGTTGGAAAAGATCCAAACAAGAAACAATTATTGACTCTACAACAGAGGCTGAATATATTGTTGCATATGATGCTGCAAAGGATGCTGTTTGGATAAGGAACTTCATCCAAGGGTTTGGTGTAACACCATCTGTTGTTGATCCAATAACGATTTATTGTGAAAACAATGGGGCTATTGCACAAGAAAAGGAACCAAGATCTCATCAAAGATCCAAACACATTATGAGACGATACCATTTGATTAGAGAAATCATTGGTAGAGGAGACGTCGTAATGGAGCGAGTCGACTCAGCAGAAAATATAGCAGACCCCTTAACTAAGCATTTATCACAGAAAGTGTTCGAAGTACATCTTGAGAAGATGAGTCTAACATACATGAGTGATTGGAACTAGGGCAAGTGGGAGATTGTTAGAGTAGTATATTCGGCGTTCCAATCTGATTGGACGTATTCTACTTGTAAATACAATCTATTGGAATTATATTGAATAATAGGCATTACTTTATTTTAAGAGTAAGTATTATCATATATTTGCACTTAATATAAAGTCCCTAGATCACTTATAGCTATAAGATATGGTTGCGCATAGAGATGGTGACAATGGAACATATCTTGAAAGCTGTGATCTTAAATACAGTTCAAGTTGTTGGATGTTTCGAGATAGGGATATCGAATAATCCAGAAAAGACTTTTACATACTATGTATGCTTGTTGGACAAGAATGTTGCATTCCATCAAGTTCACTGAACATGACCGTATGAAAATTCTTAATGAAAGATTAATTGTCGAATAAGAATTTTCATGTTACAATAATACATGATTGGTCCTTAGACTTGTGGCACGATGGTAACTTTGTGCATATTATATTTTACTTTTATTTATCCTTTTAGTTGCTAGCACAATCGTATAAAGAGATATTCTGGGTATTATATTAATATGTATGGAAGTTTGTCAGTGGCCAATAAAGAATTCGACACTTATGAAGATAAGTGAATTTCTTATGTGTTTCATAGTTAGTAATTCAAAGTCCTTGGCCAAGGCGGGATGAATAAACGAATTACTAAACTTGAAATGGAATCATAGTTATTAAATCAATTTGGGTTTCGACAAAAATCATACCCAAAGATTTAATCGAGAAATTGGATGTCGAAAGGACTTTACATGTATGGACTTGTAATCGAAATAGGTTCACTCGCTATTCACTTAATACTAGATTCATATTACTTGGTAGATGTTCCCATGATCTGTGGGTTCTTGAACTAAAGAGTTAATTCATGAATAAGAGTTAATAAGATTAACTCAAATTACAGAGTTGTAAACCCACTACTAGTATTAATTGTGAACCTAAAAGGTCACACCAATTTTTGAATGAAGGTAAAATTCAAATAGTATTTCTAAAGAGTTATAATTAATTGATAAATCTAATTTGATTAGATATCAATTAATAAAATATATTAAATTAATCAATTAGATTGATTAATTAAATTTTTTGGATATTAATTTAGTAATTAATGAAATTACTAATCAATAGCTGGAATTTAAAAATAGATTTTAAATTTCAAATCCAAATAATAATATGCTTATTAAATAAGGAAATTGGAAGAAATGATTATTTTAATAAAGTCTTGCAAAATATTTTCAAGAATTATTATTTTATTATTTTATCTTTAATATGATTAAAGATTAAAATAATGAAAAGACAAAATAATGGTGGTTATAAACCACTCCACATTATTAATTAAAGGTCAATATTTTGTATTGTTACACCACAAATACCTGAACCGCTGGACCGCTCCTCTTCGAACCGGGTTACGTCTCCTCGACCACCGGTACCTGCAAAACACGCCGGGGGTGGTCCCGGCGCGAACACTCCGACGCTCAAGTCAGTGGCGGTCCGAAGAAAAAACGGCAGAGTAACGAGAGAATTTGTATGTGTGTGTTGTGTAAATGAAATAACCTGCGCCCCTTATATAGATGAAGTCATCTAGAGGTTGAAGGGTTCTTATCATACTAGGAGTCTTCCCGTCAGATTAGGTCAAAATCCTAAAAATCCTAGAGGTTGTGAACCTCTTCATGACTTGAGCACCATACCCCCTCCGGGTTGGGGTCTCCTCAGCTGAGCGTCCAGCTACCTAGGTGCCAAGGTACCTTGCCCAGCCCACATTGAGCTAGCCTCCGCCTACCAAAGCACCCGCCTACCAAAGCATCCGTCCACCACCCGTGTACTCCAAAGGTATCACGAGCCTCAGCCTATCAAATTAAACCACCCAGTTGAAGGTAACTAGAACCCGGGTCACAACCGGTCCTTCATGAGCCGCTACTCACGACCACATCATCTAGCCCCCCCATTCCTTAGACAAGTTGAGCTTGTTGCAAGGAATGGACAATTACACGCGTCGTAACAAGCGTCACGACTACCCTACGCAAAATTTCTTAACACCAAACGGGCTCGCCCATATAATTCCAAGCACCATGATGAACGTCGTGCACCTTGCGATGCTGACTACCCACGCAACCCGCGCGACAACGACCACCCGCGAGTGTCAGCCAC
>CACSLK010031579.1:29183-44488 GCA_902706635.1 Striga hermonthica | reverse complement strand
AGGTGGGTTCTAATCTAAAATCATCTATGCCATGAATGATGAATGTTTTATTTACGGTATGATCTATGTATGAATATGAAATATGTAGCCTATCGATGTGAGCTGTTACGGTCGTCGGTACGGTTGTCCCCATCGATGTAATACGGTTGCCCTTGCGAGGCAAGTCTCCTTAAGTCCTGAGATGGCCGTGCCCTTGCGAGGTATGTAAGCCCATATGGAAGGCCGTGTCCGTAGCGTGGCATGTACTCCCGCCTTCGGGTAATGAATCCCCGTTCTGTGGCTAGCGATAGATGTGCACAGGAGTAATGTGGTTGTTGTGATTTTGGTAGGAGATGAGACAATATGTGATTATCTTATATTCATGCTGCGACCGTACCATTGTCATATAGTATTTATGTGCATAGTAGTGAGCACTATTTTCCTCTTGTGCTCACTCCCACCTGCTCTTCACGGATGCAGGTTAAGCAGGTGTCGGATGACGGAGGATGACGGTGGGTCGGTTTTTGACTATGTTTTATGATTATGCTTCCGTTCATGAATAAAATGTGGTGTCTGAGAACTTCTTTTGATTGAGACACTTTGAACTATTTTCAAAACGTATTTTGGGAACTTATGGTCAAATGATTGGTTTTGGATATTCGTAAAGGTTTTGTCTATTGAATATCATGTGCATGCTATATTGTTTAGCAAATAATAATGTGGAGTTTGGTTCTGAAAGGTTAATGAAAACCATGTGAACAACCAGATATGACTTGGTTGATGTTTATTGTTGTATAACGCCCATGATTTCGAAAATGAGTTTCGAAAATTTTATACTGATTTTTTGGAAGGTCCGGAATTTCTTTAAAATCAAAGTGGGGTGTTACAATTCCCCTCGTCTTCGAGACTTTCCTTGTCCTCAAGGATCTATCCACGACCATCCAAATGTCGGGCACTCTTTCTTCGACCATGGGCACATCCAACTCACGGTCCTCGTCGACCTCGACACCGACTTCAACCTGGACATCAACTTCGACGAATGTCTCCTCTTCAAGGTATTCTAGAAATTCGAATGAAAATAGGTTCCTCGTCGCCTTCGACCAAGCCCTCACTCTTGATGTCGAACACTTTGTCCGCCACGCACGTCTCCTCACCAAGGCCTCCTCAACCACGAACAAGATCTCTTCCTTGATCTCGACTTGTTGCCCTTCCTCCTTGATCCTGAGTTGTCTTTCATACTCCTCCTTTTGCTCGTACATCTCCTCCAAATACTCTTGCTCCCAAGGGGTTAATTCCCTCTCTAAACCTTCCAAATATTCGAGATCCTCTTGATCCCACTAAACTAATGGCTCGAACAACATTGTTTTTTTTTTTACTCTAAAAATAATTCGAAAATAATAGTGAAAAATTCGAAAAATCGAACCCCCAACAAGACTCAAAAAAATCGAAACAAAAAAGAAATTCGGCCCCTCAACAAAAGGTAATAACCGAACCAAAAATCAAACAAAGGACTGACAAGATGACACTTTTTTTTTTTTACTCAAATTCGAAAATAAAAAGGGAAAATTCGAACAATCAAATTCAAATCCCAACAAAAAATAAAGAGAAATTCTGCCCCTCAGCAAAAGGCAAACCGAAAAAAAATAAAAAGATAAGATAGACAAAAATCGATCAGCACCTCTCAATGAAAGCACCAATGATGACGGATCGAATTTTTTTCTATACTTGGGTTATGAACAAACGGCGCACTCAGGGCCTTCGTTTATCCACGATAGGTGTATCTAACAGACGCACTATCGGCCTTCTCCTAACACTGTGACATCAAGACACTCTAATGGCCTTCTCTCCGACACTGTATGTAAATATGCACTGACGGCCTTGTTTATCACACGTTAGAACATAAAGTTCCCCTCAAAATTGGCTCACCAATTCAATACTCAATTCAAGACATAAAATAATGATGAGGTACATGGGGTATTTATAGGTGAAAAATAAATCTAAGCCTAATCAAACTAGATCTCTATTCTATGCAATAAATAAATCCTAATGCTAATAAATCTCTATTAAAAGCAACATGGAAATAAAATTCTACTACTACCAAAATACTAATGCTTGGCTTGCACACCAAGCAAATCTAGAATGTCCCTAAGATCCCACATGTTCAAAACTCTCGGCGCCTCTTTACACGCACGCCGCCTCACGGCTTTCGTCCAACGCGTCGCACGCGTCATCCGTGCGCCGCCCCTCGTGCTCTCCTAGTCCTTCGGCAGTTAGGCTTCGCGCACGCCCTTCACACGCGCACTCCATTGCGCGCGCTTCGCTCGTGTCGTTCGTCCCTGCCAGCGCATCGCCCGCCTTGCCTAATCCTTTGCAGCTTAGGACTTCTTCCGCGTAGCCCATACCCGCGCGTCTGTCGCGTGCCCCGTTCCTGCTGGCTTCTTTGCGCGTGTGTTGCCGCGCCAATCCTAGGCCTACTGGGCCTAGGCCTTCACCCGCGTACACGCTACCCGTACGCCCAACGCGATCCGCACGTCCGTCGCCTACTGCTCCGCGCGTACCACCAACGCCCGCGGCCTGCTCGCCTACTGCGCACCCCCGTGCGCCCAGCGCTGCCCCTCGTTCATCCCACGCCCAAGGCGCGCCATCGCTTGTAGCCCCGTTGCGCCATGCGCGTCTACGCCAATGCGCGTGTGCCCGCCTCTGTCTATTGCCTTGTACGTGCCGCTTCACATGTGCTCGAGTGCCCCGTATACGCGCTCGTACCCATCTTTTAGGCCATGCGTGCGTCGTTTTTGGCCCTATTTTCAGCCTCATTGGGTCGTCTTGGATCTTGGCCCTTCTTGTCACAGGGGTACGGAACCCACTTCCGTATCACAGCGCCCAGCGCGCGCAGGCAGCGCACAGCGCGCGCCCAGCCAGCGCCAGCCCACCTTCCGAGCCCAATTCGGGAAAATCCAGCCCACTTTCACCGAGCCCAAGTTTGTGAGGGTGCAACCAACTTATTTAGGAGTCTTTTCAGCCCAATTGACCCTAGGATAGTCTAAGTCAAAGCCATTTTGTCCTTAGCCAAAGTGGGTGCATGTGCATGCATTATTAAATAATGCACATGTGTAAGTTTATGTCCCCCACTCACCTTGTGTCCGACCAGAGCTTTTGTCCTCCTCCAAGATGCTCTGAAAACCTCCTCAAATTCCACCAAGTCATCCCCAATGCAGCCCCAAGTCCCTAGGTGCACATGAAGTGGGGAAAGAGCACTTAAAATGTGTCTCCCATGAGCTACCTAGTGCAATCCGCCCAAGACTCCATTTAACCGTATTTTTCAGCAAGTAAACACTCTTGAACACTTAAGAATTTCACCCAAACTCAGCCATATGGAGAGAGATAGCCGAGAGCCTTGCATGCATGCGCCTAGGCCCGATAAAGAGAAGCACCGAGCCATCTCTTGTGCTAGCCGAGTTTTGCTGTACCAAGCCGAGTTCATATCATCTCTGGGAATATAAGGAGCTTAGAGAAGCCACCATCTTCAGCTTATAGGCCACCAAGTCAAGCCACGGCCTATAGCGACCCGAGGAGACCCGAGTTAAGGATTTGAGTCTCATTTTCGACTTCGCTGAAGGTTAGCTCATGCTATCTTTTTATCCTAGCTATAACATGATATTTTAAGATTTATCATTAAGAGAAATCAAGTTTTTCTCGGGTAGAATGAGAAAATCGGATTTTTGAAGCTTAAAGCCTTAAAATCGTACTTTTCGTTGCATGCATGTTTAGGACGATTTCTTGTGCTTAAAAATCCTTATAAATTATGAGTAATATGGGGTTAAAATAGTTTCTTAAAATAAGTAAGGGTGCTCGGTCATCTAGAGCTCTATTGTTTTCGAGGAAATAAGCCTCCGAACCACATTGTTATGCATGTTTGATGAACCCTCGTTAAAATCGTGTTAGGGCTATGTATTATGGAACATTTATGAGTCTTTGGCCTCATGGTGAAGGCCTTAGACGTTTTTGTTGAGTATTTGGTCATATATGTATTTTTGAATCGGGAGTTGCTGCTGATTTTTACAAAAATTATCATAAATCGTGTGTTCGTCCGATTGCTGTAAAACTTAAACTGTATGACCTTATTTTGGTATGTTATGTGGTGTAAAAGTTTCAGGTCGAAATAATATCTGTACCTAGGTTAAATGTCAATTTGAAATTCTGGGCAGAAACTTCGAAAAATCATTAAATTTTGTATCCTTGGTACTTTGATGTGATTTTTGGTGAGTGACATTATTCTAGTGTTATGTGTCTTGTGTCTAAATTTTATTTATAAATTCCAAGGATTGCCCTGAGAACTTGTAAACTCATATTTGCATCGTTTTTTCGTAAAAATTGGTTGCTCAGGTTAAACTGAGGTCTTGAGTATAAAACTTGGTGAAACCGTGTCTTTCTAAGTCTATTTCTATGTGTAAAAATTTAAAGTCAATCGGTCGAGTGAATTTTAAAAATGGTCGGGTCCATTTGGATTACTGCCTGTCTGCCGGGCCTAGTGCGCTGCTGCCAGCGTGCACGCCAGCGCCCCAGCGCGTAGCACAGCACCCAGCGCCCCAGCGCAGCGCCCAGCGCCCCAGCGCAGTGCCCCAGCACCCCAATGCAGCACCCAGCTGATGCGTAAGTGGGTTTTGACCCCTGACGACAAGAAAGGCCGAGAGCCAAGACAACCCGACGAGGCTGAAAATAGGGCCAAAACGACGCACGCATGGCCTAAGAGACGGGTACGAGCTCGTATGCGAGGCGCACAAGTACACAAGAAAGGGCGCATTCAAGAAGGGCGCGCACACACGCATTGGCGTAGACGCGCATGGCGCTTGATGGTTTGGCGAAGTGGCGCGCAAGGGGTGGATGTTGGGTGGTCGATGCACGCGAGAGATTGCTACGGATAGACGGGCGCGTATCGGGCGCTGGACGATGCGCGGGCGGTGCTGAGCGTGCATAGGCGCGCGATAGACGAGCGAGGTGTGGTACGCAGGACGCTGGGCGTGCGTAGCATGCACGGAGACGCGCGGGCGATGGGCTGCGACACGTGGGGCGACGCGGGCGATGTCCTAAACCGCATAGGCATAGGAGTGCTAGACGACGAGTGCGTGGCGCAAGGCGACACGCACGAGACACAATACAAGAATAAGGTGGCAAGCCTAATCCTCGTAGGAATAGGCAAGACGCGAATACTAATCCTTGCAGGAATAGGAAAAGCAGTTGAGTGCCGGAATGCGTATGGGAGATCGGTGACGGGAGTAATCCTCGAAAGATCAGAAAACGTAACCGGGAGCATATTCCTAGTAGGAATAGGAATAGTGGACGTGGGCTCGAAGCACAATCCTACAAGGAATAGGAATGGCACACGCAGGGCGCGAGGCCTTAAGCCTCGAGGCAAGAGGACATGCACGCGTGCGAGACGGACGAGGCGCGCGATGCCTCGCGCGCCGAGGACTAGGAAGGCGCGAACGCGCGGCGCATGGCAAGGCGGCTAGGGCTTGGGCGAAAGACTTGGAGTGCAAGGAAAGGATTTGGAGTGCAAGCCAAGCAAGATCAAGACCTTCTAGTTTATTAGGATTCTACTAGATATATTATTTCCATGTTGCTTTTATTATCAGTAGTAGAAGATATTAGGAGATTTACTAGCATTAGGATTTATTTTATTGCATGAATTAGGAGATCTAGTTAGATTAGAATTAGATTTACTTTGCACCTATAAATACCCCATGTACTCTTCATAATTAAATGTCCAAGAATGATGAAATAGAAAAGAACGTTTGTTCGAAACCGTGTGTTAGAGTCGTGAGATTCGATCATGCAATCGAATTGGTGAGGCTAAGACCCAAGCCAGTTCAACGATTTAGAGAGGCTAAGACCCGATCTATTTCGAGAGTGTAGCGAGGCTAATACCCGAGTGAACTCAAGTATCGTGAGAGAGTTAGGCTAATAACCGAGTCGATCACACCTATCGTCGAGAGCAAGGCCGTGGCGAAGCCGTGATCGAGACAAGTCGAGGGAACGCAACACCCGATCCTTCATCATTGGTGCTTTCATTGAGAGTGATCGATTGGGTGTTCGTGAACTTTTTCTATCCCATTCTTTTTCTTTTTGTTTGAATTTTTGGTTTCTTTTTTTATTCGAGTTTTTCGAATTTTACCCCTTAATTTTTGAAAAATTTCGAGAGTATCAAAAAAAAAAATTTCATCTAGTCTTTTGTTATTTTTCCTCCCTTAGATTCGAATTTGTTCGAATTCTTCTTCTTTTTTCGATTTTTGTAGAGTCTTAAAAAAAAAAGAGTCATGATATTCATACCATTAGACGAGATGGATTTGGAGTATCTCAAATTTTTGGAAGGATTGGAAAGAGAGTTAACTCCATGGGAACAAAAATATTTGGAGGAGTTGCACGAACGAAGAGATCACGAGGAGAAGCTCGAGCGACAAGCCAAGGTCATGGAGGGATTCGCCGACGAAGAGCCCATATTGGCGATAGATCGACCGGGGTATGTTGAAGATAAGGTCACCGAGTTCATGGTCGAGCGAGTCGGGTGCGAGGATTCACCTTCATTCGGTGTCATGTCCATGGACGTTGGGGAGCCCAAAGTAGCCGAGGTCAAGGAAGCGATCATAGTGGTGGGTGATGGAGGCCATGATGAAGAGACGCACAAGAAGAGTAATGCGGATGCAGAGGAGGCAACGTTTCAACTAGTGGTGGTTGAGATCGAAGAAAGAGTGCCCGATGTTTGTATGGTCGAGGATGAGTCCTTGAGGGCAAGGACATTCTCAAAGGGGGCGGGAATGATGCGTAAGTGTGTTTTGCCCCCGACGACAAGAAGGGCCGAGAGCCAAGACAACCCGAGGAGGCTGAAAATAGGGCCAAAACGATGCACTCATGGCCTAAGAGATGGGTACGAGCTTGTATGCGAGGCGCACAAGTACACAAGAAAGGGCGCATTCAAGAAGGGCGCGCACACGCGCATTGGCGTAGACGCACATGGCACTTGATGGTTTGGCGAAGTGGCGCGCAAGGCGTGGATGTTGGGTGGTCGATGCACGCGAGAGATTGCTACGGATGGACGGGCGCGTATCGGGCGCTGGACGATGCGCGGGCGGTGCTGAGCGTGCATAGGCGCGCGATAGACGAGCGAGGTGCGGTACGCAGGACGCTGGGCGTGCGTAGCATGCACAGAGACGCGCGGGCGATGGGCTGCGACACGTGGGGCGATGCGGGTGATGTCCTAGACCGCGTAGGCATAGGAGTGCTAGGCGACGAGTGCGGGGCGCAAGGTGACACGCACGAGACACAATACAAGAATAAGGTGGCAAGCCTAATCCTCGTAGGAATAGGCAAGGCGCGAATACTAATCCTCGAAGGAATAGGAAAAGTAGTTGAGTGCCGGAACGCGTATGGGAGATCGGTGACGGGAGTAATCCTCGGAAGATCAGGAAACGTAACCGGTAGCATATTCCTAGTAGGAATAGGAATAGTGGACGTGGGCTCGAAGCACAATCCTACAAGGAATAGGAATGGCACACGCAGGGCGCGAGGCCTTAAGCCTCGAGGCAAGAGGACATGCACGCGTGCGAGACGGACGAGGCGCGCGATGCCTCGCGCGCCGAGGACTAGGAAGGTGCGAACACGCGCGGCGCATGGCAAGGCGGCTAGGGCTTGGGCGAAAGAATTGGAGTTCAAGGCAAGGATTTGGAGTGCAAGCCAAGCAAGATCAAGACCTTCTAGTTTATTAGGATTCTACTAGATATATTATTTCCATGTGGCTTTTATTTATTAGTAGTAGAAGATATTAGGAGATTTACTAGCATTAGGATTTATTTTATTGCATGAATTAGGAGATCTAGTTAGATTAGAATTAGATTTACTTTGCACCTATAAATACCCCATGTACTCTTCATAATTAAATGTCCAAGAATGATGAAATAGAAAAGAACGTTTGTTCGAAACCGTGTCTTAGAGTCGTGAGATTCGATCATGCAATCGAATTGGTGAGGCTAAGACCCAAGCCAGTTCAACGATTTAGAGAGGCTAAGACCCGATCTATTTCGAGAGTGTAGCGAGGCTAATACCCGAGTGAACTCAAGTATCGTGAGAGAGTTAGGCTAATAACCGAGTCAATCACACCTATCGTCGAGAGCAAGGTCGTGGCGAAGCCGTGATCGAGACAAGTCGAGGGAACGCAACACCCGATCTGTCATCACCAGCGCGCAACGCAGCACCCCGGCGCCATGATGACGGATCGGGTGTTGCGTTCCCTCGACTTGTCTCGATCACGACTTTCCTAATTTTGATCGCGCGCGGCTTCGCTCGCGCGCGCCCCGCACCCGTTGTCCATCTCGCGCCCTTCGCCAGTGTCGCATGCTTCCCGCGCGTGTGCGCCCGACACTCCGACTCCTTCGAGGCATAGGCCTCGTCCGCTTCCCTCGCACGCGTCATCTCTCGCGCATCCCTGTTGGGCGCCGACTCCTTTTTGCGCGTGTACCTCATCATCCGGCCTACCTACTTCTCCGCGGAGTAGGACGCCCGCGCTTATTGTGCACTCGCGCGCTATCGCGCGCTCGTCGTCACTTCCGATCACCCCGCGCGCGTCCCAGCCACCTGAGCCTGTCCCGTGCATGCCAGCAGCTCCCGTCTCGTTGTTCCCGTGTTCGCGCGCATCATTGCTCAATGCGCACCACTCGCTCATTAGCCGGTCGCCGTCAACCTTCTTGTCGCCGCTCGTCACCGTTGGTTCGGGCCACGGGTCCCAACCCTTTAACCTCTCACAATCATCGGCCGGTATCCACCATCCATCTTTCTCCCATCGCAACCCATGCCTTCTAGCCTCCTTCTTTCGTGCTCGTCTCTTCCTTGTACAAAACCAACAGTATGATTCCTTAGCCTTTGCCTTGCGTTTTCTTCGGGCTCGTTTGGTCTTGTTCTTCTTAGGCTTAAGCTTTGATTGCGGACCACACCCTTTCGTCCAGTCTCTCTTGCATGATGGCCGGTAAATTGGACTTGTCGGCTCCTCCAACATGTTCTCCAACCAAATATCGAGTCCATCGCCATCCTCATCGTCTGACTCACCGGGGTTGATAACCACTTCCGTATCATTACCCTCCTCTTCAAGACTTTCCTTGTCCTCAAGGATTAGAAAATTAAGCGCACCATCATCTTCACGGTTTTGAACTTCACCCACCATTGCTCCTTGTCCTTCCATGAGTTGTCGCTCGTACTCTTCACGATTTCTTCATTCATGGAGCTCATCTAGATATGTGCTCTCCCATGGGGTAAGTTCTCTCTCCAAACTCTCCAATAGTTCGAGATCTTCCCTATCCATATCGTCCATGGGATCATAAGACATTTTTTTTAAGACTCTTATAAAAAAATCGAAAAATAATTGAAAAATTCGAAGAAGAGTTCGAAAATTTCGACCCCAAAAAAGAAATTCGGCCCCTTCAACCAAAAGGTAATAACCGAAAAAAAAATCAAACAAAAGGACTAGATGACACTTTTTTTTTTAAGACAAAAATTCAAAAATTTTTGGGTAAAAATTCGAAGAAATTCGAACCCCCAAATCGACCAAAAAAGAAAAAGAATGGGATAGAAAAAGTTCACGAACACCCAATTGATCACTCTCAACGAGAGCACCAATGATGACGGATCGGGTGTTGCGTTCCCTCGACTTGTCTCAATCACGGCTTCGCCACGGCCTTGCTCTCGACGATGGGTGTGATCGACTCGGTTATTAGCCTAACTCTCTCACGATACTTGAGTTCACTCGGGTATTAGCCTCGCTACACTCTCGAAAAAGATCGGGTCTTAGCCTCTCTAAATCATTGAACTGGCTTGGGTCTGAGCCTCACCAATTCGATTGCATGATCGAATCTCACGACTCTAACACACGGTTTCGAACAAACGTTCTTTTCTATTTCATCATTCTTGGACATCTAAAAACAATGAGGGATGATCCCTATTTATAGATCCTAATTACTACTAATTCTAATCTACCTACGAAACATATTAAAGCAATAAAATATTAACTTCCTAAACAGTCTAGATACTATTGTGCAAGAAGGAAACTAAATATATCAAAGTCCTAAATTGACTAGATCTTTATTTTGCTTGGCTTGCACTCCAAACAAATCCCATCACATGCCCATATCTCTCGGCCGCCTCATACGCACACACGCCGCTTCACGGCTTTCCAAATTTTGATCGCGCGCGGCTTCGCTTGCGCGCGCCCCGCACCCGTTGTCCATCTCACGCCCTTCGCCCGTGTCGCATGCTTCCCGCGCGTGTGCGCCCGACACTCCGACTCCTTCGAGGCATAGGCCTCGTCCACTTCCCTCGCACGCATCATCTCTCGCGCATCCCTGTTGGGCGCCGACTCCTTTTTGCGCGTGTACCTCATCACCCGGCCTGCCTACTTCTCCGCGGATTAGGACGCCCGCGCTTATTGTGCACTCGCGCGCTATCGCGCGCTCGTCGTCACTTCCGATCACCCCGCACGTGTCCCAGCCACCTGAGCCAGTCCCGTGCACGCCAACAGCTCCCGTCTCGTTGTTCCCGTGTTCGCGCATCATTGCTCGATGCGTGCCACTCGCTCATTAGCCGGTCGCCGTCAACCTTCTTGTCGCCGCTCGTCACCGTTGGTTCGGGCCATGGGTCCCAACCCTTTAACCTCTCACAATCATCAGCCGGTATCCACCATCCATCTTTCTCCCATCGCAACCCACGCCTTTTAGCCTCCTTCTTTCGTGCTCGTCTCTTCCTTGTACAAGGCTTACACCAACAGTATGATTCCTTAGCCTTTGCCTTGCGTTTCCTTCGGGCTCGTTTGGTCTTGTTCTTCTTAGGCTTAAGCTTTGATTGCGGACCACACCCTTTCGGCCAGTCTCTCTTGCATGATGGCCGGTAAATTGGACTTGTCGGCTCCTCCAACATGTTCTCCAACCAAATATCGAGTCCATCGCCATCCTCATCGTCTGACTCACCGGGGTTGATAACCACTTCCGTATCACGCCAGCAGCCCACGCCCTAGCGCACCCGGCGAGCCCGACAGTGCCCCGCAGCGCCCCGACTGCGCCCAGCCGTGCCCTGCCCGGGCCAGCAAGCAGCCCGGGGCCCGTTCCAAGTTTTCCGTGTGTTTTTCCCGAACCCTTGTGTGTGCCTTTGACCTGTTTGACTTTGTTTTGCGTGCTAAGTCTATGTGTGGTGTTTATATGCATTTTTGGTCAAGTCTAAGTGTTAGGCCCGAATGTTCCAATGTCCACTGTGTTAGAGTAGGATACCCGGCGTTCCAATCGGATTGGACGTATTCTACTTGTAAATACTATCTATTGGAATTATATTGTAAATAAGGCATTACTTTATCTTAAGAGTAAGTTTTCATCCTATAATCGCACTTAAGATAAAATCCCTAAATCACTTATGGTTATAAGGTATGGTTGCGCATAGAGATGGTGATTATGGAACATACCTTGAAAGCTGTGATTTTAAATAAAGTTCCAAGTCGAAGGATGTTTTGAAATGGGATATCGAATAATCCATAAAAGACTTGCACATAGTATGTATGCTTGTTGGACAAGAATGTTGCATTCCATCAACATTAGCGTGCGACGCAAATACATATATGTGGGTGCTTGTTAGAGAACAAGTACACTGAACATGACTGTATGAAAATACTTAATGAAAGATTTGTCTTGTCGAATAAGTATTTTCATGTTACAATAGTACATGACTGATCCTAAGACTTGAGGCACAATGGTAACTTTGTGCATATTACATTCTACTTTGATTTATCCTTTTGGTTGCTAGCACAATCGTATAAAGGGATATTATGGGTATTATGTTAATATGTATGGAGGTTTGTTAGTGGCCTACAAAGTATTCGACACTTATGAAGATAAGTAAATTTCCTATGTGTCTCATAGTTAGTAATTCAAAGTCCTTGGCCAATGCGGGATGAATAGAGATTCATACACGGATTACTAAATATGAAATAGAATCATAGTTATTAAATCAATTTGGGTTTCGACCAAATCATACCCAAGATTTAGATGGGAAATTGGATGTCGAAAGGATTCTACATGTATGTACTTGTAATCGAAATAGGTTTACTCGCTATTCACTTAATACTAGATTCATGCTACTTGCTAGGTGTTCCCATGATATGTGGGTTCTTGAATTAAAGGGGTTAATTCAAGAATAAGAGTTAATAAGATTAACTCAAATTACAAAGAGTTGTAAACCCACTACTAGTATTAATTGTGAACCTAAAAGGTCACACCAATGTTTGTATAAAGACAAATATTAGTATTTATAAAGAGTTAGAATTAATTGACAAAATCTAATTTTGATTAGATGTCAATTAAAGAAATATATTAAATTAATCAATTGGATAGATTAATATTAATTTAGTGACTAATGTAATTACTAAATTAATAGTTGGATTTTAAAATTGGATTTTAAAATTCAAATCCATTAATAATATGATTATTATATGAAAGGAGAATATTAAATATAATATATATGTTTACAAATGATTTTAAAAGAGTTTAAAATTATTTGTTTATTATTATTATTGATTTTTAATGTTGATTAAAAATTAAATAATAATGATAATAATATAATAATGATAAGATGAAGTCTTGCAATTATTATATTGTTGTATTAACTTGTAGAAATGAGAAAAAGATTTTTAAATTTTGCGTGTCAAAATTATTAAAGACTTTTGTAACATTTCTTGTAAAAGTTATACAAGTCATATATATTTTATTGCTAAAAAGTTTAGTATAAATATGGGCATGGTTGATGTTCATTTTTGCAAGAATTTGTGTTAACATTTTCACTTATAATTTGAGAGATAAAGAGTTAGTATTTCATTTTGTAAACAAGAATTGTTCTTGTAATATTCTCCTATTTATATATTTCTATACTAAGATATAAATCGAGTGAGTTCCTACTAGCGAAGGTGTCATCTCGTAGTCGGAAGCAAACGGTGGACACATTTAGAGGGAAGACAAGTGGATTCCTAAAAGCGAGCAAACCCAAGTGTTCGTTATTAATACGGGAACCAATTTCCTCAACCACCATCAAGAAGAAGGAGTTAGAGTTATAAGGTAATATTTGATATTACTTGTAATTTCTAATATTACTTGTAACAAATCAAAATTTGTATTATTACATGTTTTTAAAGATGACGATTTGTTAATTCGCCATATGTATATACGGGTTCAGAATTTAAGTGTTAAATACTTGTTTTGAAAAATTTTAAATTCCGCTGCGTATAGCCCGTACGGTACAGGCGAACCCAACAGTGGTATCAGAGCCACGGTTATCATCTTTAAAAATAGATTTTGATTTGTTTAAGTTTATATGATAATTAAATGTTTATATGATAAGCATATTAATTATCAAAATAAATAAAAAATTCGATTTTTTAGCCACACGGGTCGTGTGAGTATAAAGAAAAATTTGTTTTTGGTTCGTGATTTTCACACGAGTCGTGTGACATAGTCACACGAGTCGTGTGGAGACACACGACCCGTGTCTTGAACCACACGGGTCGTGTGACTTAAGGAAAATTTTGATTTTTTCTTACGGATTTATCACACGGGTCGTGTGATAGGATCACACGGGTCGTGTGGACTCACACTGGTCGTGTGACTTTGTCACACTGGTCGTGTGACTTAATAATTTTTTTTTTTATATTTTAATTCATGTGATGATTGGGATGATCATGAGCCTCATATTCAATATGATTGAATGTCTATTTTATTATGCAATGTGATTGAATGGTTGCCTTTTAATTCAATATGATTGAATGGTTTAATTTCTCAATAAGATTGAATGAATGTAATTTATCGAGACCTGCGAGTCTCTTGAGTTATGATTTGTAAAATTTTAAATTCTTGTATCGTTAGAGATTAGATCTAGGTGGAGACCGTTCGATGCAAAAGGCCCACGCTTGTGTGGGTAATTTTACAAGTTATAAAACTCGAAGGCCTGTGCTTGTACGGGTAGATAAAATAAATTGTAAAAGAAGTAGTTCTATTTATTTATTTTATCACGTGCATAGGCATAGATCCATTTTGGCTCGAATGGATAGCATAGGCAAGGTCATGATCATCCACCGAATGCATGCATTAGATGTATGTTAGGTTTATTTATGTTTGTGATTCATGCGATGGATGAAACGGTAAATAAACGTAAAGATGGTAATCGATGAGATCTAAGGAACCCTAAAGAATTAATGAGATTAATTCATATCAAATCAATAATGGATAGAAATAAGTTAGAACTTATTTATCCAGGCTTTCCATCAAAAGTAGACGACATGAGATGCTACGATGCTTTATCACTGACCATGAGTCGTGGGGTGGTTTTGTGTCGAAAGCTATGATCCCTACTAAGTATAAAGATACTCATGAAACGGATTCCTCTTTGTGTTGACCATGAGTCGTGGGACACTCTGGTGGGCCGTTATCATGAATGTTTGATGGGTTTGATTTGACACTGAGTAATATATACGGTCATAAAATTGAGGTATATAAGGAAAGGTGAGGCAAAATATCTTGAAGGTTTTATACAATTGTCAAAAGTTGACTACCGATATAAGTGTTCCATGCATACTCATAAAATTGGGATATGGAATATTTTTATTGGACTTCAAGCCCACTATGAAAAAATAGATTTTCATAATTAAAATGGGTTTTAATTAAAATAGTGGGAGACATTTAATATTAAAGACCTAATGTTAAATGAATATAAATTCCATAGTATAACTATTTTCTGCTTCGTTTGTTATTTTGTAGATCAATCTACGAAAATGGCTAAAAATCCAATCGCAAGTATACTAGAACAAAACAAATTAACTGGACCTAACTTTAACGATTGGCTAAGGAACCTAAAAATTGTTCTTCAGTCTGAGAAGAGGGAATATGTACTGGAAAGAGCCCCTCCTCCTCCACCAGAGGATCAGACATCTGATGAGTATGGAGAGTATTTACGTCATACAGATGACAATCTCCAGGCTCGGTGCTACATGTTAACATCTATGTCTAATGAGTTGCAGAGACAGAACGAATTGTTGAATAATGCTTCTGAAATACTCCTTCACTTACAAGAGTTGTATGGTGATAGGACGCGGCAGATTAGATATCAGATATCTAAGGAACTTTTCAGGTGTCGTATGTGTTGGGACATATGAGGATCTCGATATGCACAAATCACGGACAAACATTCAACATAAACCTATGCGCAGCGGATCTAAGGGTTTGATGAAGAAAACTTACTGCTTAAAATTTATGTAGATC
>CACSLK010031579.1:11675-22791 GCA_902706635.1 Striga hermonthica | reverse complement strand
GCGGCCACAGTCGGCTCCGTGCCGACCGTCCGGCAAAACTATCCGGCCAATCTGACTTCAACTAACATGTTATGACTTAAAATAATTATTTAGCTGAACTTAACATGAAATAGCTGAATTTGCCTTGATGAACCGAACCCTCGGCCGTGGTGCACTCGCTATATGTGATGCCTACGGCCTTCGGTCATCTCTCGGCCGAACTGAATAAGACATCGACCATTTTAACTTAATTAACTTAACATGAATAAACTTGATGAATCAGAACTGAATTTACACCGAACACATGCTAAACCTGTGTAGGCCGCGGCGAACACCCGAGTGCCGCCGACGGCTATGTGCCGTCTCTCGGCCGATCTTACCTATTATCCGACAACTACTGAACATCTCAACATGAATATTAAACTGAAACTATTTGAAGGCTACTCACACGAAAGACTCAATTAGTACCGAACAACAAGCCTCGGCCCGCGGCACCCGAACTACGCGCGATAGGCGCGGGGCGCCGGCTGAGGCCCTTTCATCGGTCATTCTTCATTCTAACTCAACAAAACCGATCATGCTGAACTTAAAACAACTAAACTGATCATATAAAAGACTTTGGTTCGAAAGTTGTCGGAGAAAATTGAACTTTGTTCGGTGATCACTTTACTTATGCACACATGGACTTAGGTGCAGTTTAAAGTGAAATTCTCGAATAAAATCTGGACAATTCACTCTAAATTGAACTTATTACTAAGATTAAGAACTGAACAGAGTAATACCTTTCTGAACGCTCGACGGAAATCAGAATTAAAGCGTAGCTTCTCCTCTCGCAAAGACTCCGTGCGATAGCTCCTTAAATTGCCGTGCGATAGTGATTAATGGTTGGGAGAATTCACTTGATTTTGGTTGCTGGGGAAGAGAATGAAAGGTACTGAAGGGCTACTTGGTTATCTATGGGAAAAATGGCAATTTTTCCACAAGTGCTATGCTTATATATTGGTACGGTTATGAAGTTGATGACGTTGCCCCAACGTGGCTTATTTGGGGCTCTTACACTTGCTCAATTTTCATGCATCTCATGGTGACTAAGCACCCTCAAGGCTTGACAAATTGCTTGATTTCATTGGCTAATTAAACCTTTCCTAACCCTTAAGAAGCCCACGGCTTTTGGTACTAAAATTGGGAAAATTCTAACTTAAACTCACGGCTAATTTAGGGTTTGAGAGCTAATTATGTGATTCATCCCAATTAATCACTCATATGATGTTTAATTATTAAATTAAACATAATACTTGATTACCAAAATTATTTCGGACGTAATCGGTACGCCGAAAATAAATTTCGGTAATCCGACTGCACTTAATTAATTCCGAAAATAATAAACGATAACGTTACTATATCGGAATTAAACGTAATTTATACTGATAATATTTCGGGATATTACATTTCATTTTGTAAACAAGAATTGTTCTTCTAATATTCTCCTATTTATATATTTCTATACTAAGTTATAAATCGAGTGAGTTCCTACTAGCGAAGGAGTCATCTCGTAGTCGGAAGCAGACGGTGGATACGTTTAGAGGGAAGACAAGTGGATTCCTAAAAGCGAGCAAACCCAAGTGTTCGTTATTAATACGGGAACCAATTTCCTCAACCACCATCAAGAAGAAGGAGTTAGAGTTATAAGGTAATATTTGATATTACTTGTAATTTCTAATATTACTTGTAACAAATCAAAATTTATATTATTACATGTTTTTAAAGATGACGATTTGTTAATTCGCCATATGTATATACGGGTTAAGTATTTAAGTGTTAAATACTTGTTTTGAAAAATTTTAAATTCTGTTGCGTATAGCCCGTACGGTACAGGCGGACCCAACACACTGAACTTCACGAACTACTTGGTTGAATCAAGTTCGACCAATGTATGCTTGTGATTGTTCTCTAAGGTCAAGTAGGTGTTGATCTTAGTATATAATTGTTGTAGGTGTTTGACGAGCCGTGCTCGCTGCCTACTCCCGATTGTGTGCCATTTTCCTTTGCTGTACCAGGTGGGTTTTAATCTAAAATTTTCTATGCCGTATGTGTTTATTATAATGTTGATTTGGTATGATTTTAGTATGTACGTAAACCATGTAGCCTATCGGCGTGAGCCGATTCGGCCGTCGGTACGGTTGTCCCCGTCGATGTAATACGGTTACCTTGCGAGGTAAGTCTCTGTAAGACCTAATGAAAGGCCGTGCCTTGTCGTATGGTACGTACCCCCATGAGTTAGGGTAATGAATCCCCTTTCCTTGGCTAATGAAAGATATGTACACGTGGGTATTATGTTGTGATGTGAGTAGGAGACGTGACAGAATAATTGTTTTATGTTCATACTGTAACCACACCTTCTCTTCATTATTTATGTTGTGATATATGTGCATAGTGGTGAGCACGCTTTTCATCTTGTGCTCATCCCCACCTGCTCTTCACCGATGCAGGTTAAGCAGGAGTAGGGTGACGAGGAGAGGCGAGTGGGTCGGTCATCATGTTATGCATTTATTGCTTCCGTAGAATAATTAAGGCTTTTATGGACCTTTATGTGAAAACTTGTTTAAAACCTTTTTCCGAAACGTAAGACTTGTTTGTTTTTGGAAAACTTGTGGAACCTTGATGTTGGGTGTGATGGTATGGTTTAAGTATATTCATGTTTGAGAATTATGTCTCATGTTATGCTTTGGATAATGAAAACCATTCGTGAAAACTGGGTAATGAATCCCTGTGGACCCATATAAGACTTGGGTCACGAAATATGTTGTTTAACAACCATTAGATTTCGAAAATGATCTTGAAAATTTTAACTAATTTTTGGAAAGTCCGGAATTTCTGTAAAATCAAAGTGGGGTGTCACAGTTTGGTATCAGAGCCAGTTTGTGTTTCTGTAGACTGGTTCATATGTGGTTATGTGTTTAGACCTTGTAATATGACCACTCGTCTCCGTCACTCCGCACTGCTTAAGGTATGTTTTGTTTAAGTATTAATGAAAATACTTAATATGTAAATGATGCACATGTAGCAATGAAACTACTTGTGATGAACTTGTGATTTGGGGCTTAGGATTTATCCACCTTCATTTTATCGAACTCTAGTGTTTATTGGCGAACTCTAGACTTCTGTAATATTGATTATATTTTGGCTTATTCAATGTAGAAGCATGAATACCCCCAACAACCGTAATCGTCAGCCATCTCCGCAACCTTCTCCTCCTCGTCAGCACTTGGCCCCTCCGGCCATGGACCTTACTCAGCTTATCATTCAGTTTCAGAGGATGAATGCACCAACCTTTGCGGGGACTGAGAACCCACAGCGGTGCTAGAGTGGATCAAAGAACTGGACAAGATCTTCACTGTACTTCCCCTCCCTGGCCGTCAGCGGGTATCCCTTGCAGCTTACTAGATGAAGGAGGACGCTTCCGACTGGTGGATTGACCACTGGGCTCGGAGGCCAGAGGCGGAGCTCCATGCACTCTCTTGGGAGCAAATGAAGATGATGGTGCGCAGCAAGTTCCTTCCCCAGAGCTTTTGGGACAGGATGGAGCATAAGTTATACCATTTGCAGCAGGGCAGCTCCATAGTGGATGAGTATATCCGCACTTTCACCCGAATGTGCCTTTTTGCAGGCGACGCAGTGAACATCGATGCCAAAAAGGCCCGCAAGTTTCTCAAGGGGCTCAACCAGAGGATCCGTGAACTGGTGGGAAGTCACGGACTGATGTCCTATGCAGATACCGTGAGTAGGGCTCAGGAGGTTGAGAGTTGTCTCATTCCATTGGCTCCAGTTCCTTCTTATTATCATGCTTCCCAGCCTACTCAGACCGTTGTCCAGCATGCTCGGCCCATCTCATCTGTGCCGCCCGGCTCTAGTTCGGGAAGAGGAAGTCCGACTTCCAGAACAAGAAAAAAGGAAAGAAAGGGAATTTCGATAGGCGCGACAATCGATCCTCCTGTAACGCCCCGTTCGTTCATGAATAAATGGATTATTATTATTACTATTATTATTATTATTATTATTATTATTATTATTATTATTATTATTATTATTATTGTTATTATTATTGTTTCCATTAATATCATTATATGTTGCTTTATTTTATTTGTTTAATTGCCTAAGTGAAATTTATGTGCCTTATGTGTATTTATAATAAATACTAATTGTGAATATTTTATATAATTATTAGATACTATTTTAATTTAAATTAATTTAATATAATTTTCGTCGAACCGGGCCCGTAGTATTAACCGAGCTTCCGGTCGAACCAATTGGCCGAGTCGCGCCCACGACCCGCGCCCAAGGACCGGCCGCCCCTTCCTTTTTTCTCCTTGCGTTGATTTTTGGCAAGCTTACTTGTAGGGTAAGTCTTCCTTTTCCTTCCTTGTGATTTTTGGCAAGTGGCTTAATTGTGGAGTCTTTCCCTTTTTCCTTGGTGCTGATTTTGGTATGTTGCTTGATTAAGGGGTCTTACCCAAACCCTTAGTGAGCTCTATATATTGGAGAGATTTCTCCCTCTCCTCGTCAATTTCTTTTCCCTCCAGCCGCCTTCTCTTTTCTCTCCTCTCCCTCTCGATCACTCTCTCTCTTTTCTCTTTTCTCTCGGCCACCATCGCACGGTCGCCCTTCGCCATCGCCATCGCCATCACCATCGCGACACCATCGTCCAGCGCCTCCGTCGCCATTGTGATCGCAGCGTCGTTCGCGGTCCCAGGCCCTCTCCGTCCGTACGCCCATCGCTGCCCAGTACTCAGCAGATGGCCGCGCAAGCCTCCCAGCGGCCAGCAGTCGCCCGCTCGCGCGCCCAGCGGCACCGCAGGCCCTTCCCCGCGCGCTCACAGCCCCTTACTCGCCCGTTCGACCCTCTTTCGTGCAAATCTCCCCGAGAATGGTACAAGGCTATCTAACCCCCCCTTGTTTTATGTGCGTATACGTTAGTAGGGTTTAAATTATGATTGATTATTTGCGTATTACGTTCGTTATTTGTGTTCATATGCGAATTATGCTTAAATCGTGAATAGGGCTGTGGATTATTGGAACATTTGAAGTCTTTGGCCTCATGGAGAAGGCCTTAGACGTTTATGTTGAACAATTGGTCTCTTATGCATTTTTGAATCGAGTAGTGCAGCTGAATATTCGAAAAATCATTTAAAATCGTATACTCATCCAATTTCTGTTAAAATTGAACTGTATTACCTTCTGAATGTATTATGTGTGGTGTAAAAATTTCAAGTCAAAATGAGGTCTGTAGCTATGTCAAATGTCGATTTGAAGTTCTGCGTTAGAAACAACAGCACATATTTTGAATAGAGTGCAAAGTAAAGCTGTGCCTAACACACCTTGTGAGATAGGGTGTGGCAAAACACCCTCGTACAAGTATTTACGAGTATGGGGTTGTACTGCTTATGTGAAGCAGTTAGTGGGAGATAAGTTGGATATGAGATCCATCTTATGAAAATTTGTGGGGTATCCAAAAGAGTCTATTGGATACTATTTCTATGATCCCTCTGAACAAAAGGTGTTTGTTTCGAGGAATGTTGTTTTCTTAGAGGAAGAGTTTCTCTCAAAGAATAGCGGAGTTGTAGAACTTAATGAATAACCACAAGAAGTTCCACAAGTTACCACAAATAACATACCAGTAGAGACTGGACCATCTGAAACACAACCTCTTCGGAGATCCACAAGGGTTTCTAGGGCACCTAAGAGGCTGTACCTATTGTTAGAGAACAAAGAAGAGGGACTCCTTTTGGATAATGATCCAATAAGCTATAATGAGGCAATGTCGGACATTGACTCAGATAAATGGCAAGAAGCTATGCAATCCGAAATGGACTCCATGTATTCAAATAAGGTATGGACCTTGGTTGATCCACCACAGGGTATAGTACCCATAGGTTGTAAATGGGTTTACAAGCGAAAACGTGGTGTAGATGGAGAAGTGAATACTTTTAAAGCAAGACTGGTTGCTAAAGGTTATAATCAAAAACAAGGAGTTGATTATGAGGAAACTTTTTCACCAGTAGAAATGCTTAAATCCATTCAGATATTGCTTGCTATAGCTGCGTATTATGACTACGAGATATGGCAAATGGATGTGAAAACTGCCTTTCTTAATGTAAATATTAAGGAAGACATTTATATGAAACAACCGGAGGGTTTCATATCCAGTGGGAGTGAACAAATGGTTTGTAAGCTTTAAAGGTCCATTTATGGACTTAAACAAGCTTCGAGGAGTTAGAACATTCGGTTTGATGAAACGATCAAAACGTTTGATTTTCACAAGAACCTGGATGAACCATGTGTTTATAAGAAGGTTAATGGGAATGCAGTTGCCTATGTTGTACTCTAAGTTGATGATATCTTACTCATTGGGAATGATGTAGGGATGTTGCAATCAACACGGACATGGTTGTCAAAACAATTTTCCATGAAAGATTTGGGAGAAGCATCTTTTATCCTTGGGATAAAAATCTATAGAGATAGATTTAAAAGGATGATTGGACTATCCCAGTCAATGTACATAAATAAGGTGCTAAAACGGTTTAGCATGGAAGAATCCAAACGTGGATATATTCCAATGAGTCATGGGGTTTCACTTTCTAAGACGATGTCTCCAAAGACACCTGAAGAAAGAGAACGGATGAGTCATATACCTTATGCATCAGCTATTGGTAGCATTATGTATACGATGTTATGTACAAGACCTGATGTGGCTTATGCACTTTGTGTAACGAGCAGATATCAGTCTAATCCAGGTGAAGAACACTGGAAAGCGGTTAAGATGATCCTTAAGTACTTAAGAAGGACTAAGGATATCTTTATGGTGTATGGAAATGGAGAACTGAAACTAGAAGGTTTTACTGACTCTGGTTTTCAGTCGGATAAAGATGACTTTAAATCCATGTCTGGTTACTTGTTTACTCTGAATGGAGCAGCGGTTAGTTGGAAAAGTTCCAAACAAGAAACAATTGCTGATTCCACAACAGAGGCTGAGTATATTGCTGCATCTGATGCTGCAAAGGAAGCTGTTTGGATAAGGAACTTCATTCAAGGGTTGGGTGTAGTACCATCTGTTGTTGATCCAATAATGATTTATTGTGATAACAATGGGGCTATTGCGCAAGCAAAGGAGCCAAGATCTCATCAAAGATCCAAGCACATAATGAGGCGATACCATTTGATTAGAGAAATCATTGGTAGAGGCGACGTCGTGATGGAGCGAGTCGACTCAGCAGAAAATATTGCAGACCCCTTAACTAAGCCCTTATCACATAAAGTGTTCGAAGGACATCTTGAGAAGATGGGTCTTAAATACATGAGTGATTGGAACTAGGGCAAGTGGGAGATTGTTAGAGTAGGATACCCGGCGTTCCAATCGGATTGGACGTATTCTACTTGTAAATACTATCTATGGGAATTATATTGTAAATAAGGCATTACTTTATCTTAAGAGTAAGTTTTTATCCTATAATCGCACTTAAGATAAAATCCCTAAATCACTTATGGTTAGAAGGTATGGTTGCGCATAGAGATGGTGATCATGGAACATACCTTGAAAGCTGTGATTTTAAATAAAGTTCCAAGTCGAATGATGTTTTGAAATGGGATATCGAATAATCCATAAAAGACTTGCACATAGTATGTATGCTTGTTGGACAAGAATGTTGCATTCCATCAACATTAGCGTGCGACGCAAATACATATATGTGGGTGCTTGTTAGAGAACAAGTACACTGAACATGACCGTATGAAAATACTTAATGAAAGATTTGTCTTGTCGAATAAGTATTTTCATGTTACAATAGTACATGACTAATCCTAAGACTTGAGCCACAATGGTAACTTTATGCATATTACATTCTACTTTGATTTATCATTTTGGTTGCTAGCACAATCGTATAAAGGGATATTTTGGGTATTATGTTCATATGTATGGAAGTTTGTTAGTTGCCTACAAAGGATTCGACACTTATGAAGATAAGTGAATTTCCTATGTGTTTCATAGTTAGTAATTCAAAGTCCTTGGCCAAGGCGGGATGAATAGAGATTCATACACGGATTACTAAATATGAAATAGAATCATAGTTATTAAATCAATTTGGGTTTCGACTAAATCATACCCAATATTTAATTGGGAAATTGGATGTCGAAAGGATTCTACATGTATGTACTTGTAATCGAAATAGGTTTACTCGCTATTCACTTAATACTAGATTCATGCTACTTGCTAGGTGTTCCCATGATATGTGGGTTCTTGAATTAAAGGGGTTAATTCAAGAATAAGAGTTAATAAGATTAACTCAAATTACAAAGAGTTGTAAACCCACTACTAGTATTAATTGTGAACCTAAAAGGTCACACCAATGTTTGTATAAAGACAAATATTAGTATTTCTAAAGAGTTGGAATTAATTGACAAAATCTAATTTTGATTAGATGTCAATTAAAGAAATATATTAAATTAATCAATTAGATTGATTAATATTAATTTAGTGACTAATGTAATTACTAAATTAATAGTTGGATTTTAAAATTGGATTTTAAAATTCAAATCCATATAATAATATGATTATTATATGAAAGGAGAATATTAAATATAATATATATGTTTACAAATGATTTTAAAAGAGTTTAAAATTATTTGTTTATTATTATTATTGATTTTTAATGTTGATTAAAAATTAAATAATAATGATAATAATATAATAATGACAAGATGGAGTCTTGCAATTATTATATTGTTGTATTAACTTGTAGAAATGAGAAAAAGATTTTTTAATTTTGCTTGTCAAAATTATTAAAGACTTTTGTAACATTTCTTGTAAAAGTTGTGCAAGTCATATATATTTTATTGCTAAAAAGTTTAGTATAACTATGGGCATGGTTGATGTTCATTTTTGCAAGAATTTGTGTTAACATTTTCAATTATAATTTGAGAGATAAAGAGTTAGTATTTCATTTTGTAAACAATAATTGTTCTTGTAATATTCTCCTATTTATGTATTTCTATACTAAGTTATAAATCGAGTGAGTTCCTACTAGCGAAGGAGTCATCTCGTAGTCGGAAGCAAACGGTGGATACGTTTAGAGGGACAAGTGAATTCCTAAAAGCGAGCAAACCCAAGTGTTCGTTATTAATACGGGAACCAATTTCCTCAACCACCATCAAGAAGAAGGAGTTAGAGTTATAAGGTAATATTTGATATTACTTGTAATTTCTAATAGTACTTGTAACAAATCAAAATTTATATTATTACATGTTTTTAAAGATGACGATTTGTTAATTCGCCATATGTATATACGGGTTAAGTATTTAAGTGTTAAATACTTGTTTTCAAAAATTTTAAATTCCGCTGCGTATAGCCCGTACGGTACAGGCGAACCCAACACACTGAACTTCACGAACTACTTGGTTGAATCAAGTTCGACCAATGTATTCTTGTGATTGTTCTCTAAGGTCAAGTAGGTGTTGATCTTAGTATATAATTGTTGTAGGTGTTTGACGAGCCGTGCTCGCTGCCTACTCCCGATTGTGTGCCATTTTCCTTTGCTGTACCAGGTGGGTTTTAATCTAAAATTTTCTATGTCGTATGTGTTTATTATAATGTTGATTTGGTATGATTTTAGTATGTACGTAAACCATGTAGCCTATCGGCGTGAGCCGATTCGGCCGTCGGTACGGTTGTCCCCGTCGATGTAATACGGTTATCTTGCGAGGTAAGTCTCTGTAAGACCTAATGAAAGGTCGTGCCTTGTCGTATGGTACGTACCCCCATGAGTTAGGGTAATGAATCCCCTTTCCTTGGCTAATGAAAGATATGTACACGTGGGTATTATGTTGTGATGTGAGTAGGAGACGTGACATAATAATTGTTTTATGTTCATACTGTGACCACACCTTCTCTTCATTATTTATGTTGTGATATATGTGCATAGTGGTGAGCACGCTTTTCATCTTGTGCTCATCCCCACCTGCTCTTCACCGATGCAGGTTAAGCAGGAGTAGGGTGACGAGGAGAGGCGAGTGGGTCGGTCATCATGTTTTGCATTTATTGCTTCCGTAGAATAATTAAGGCTTTTATGGACCTTTATGTGAAAACTTGTTTAAAACCTTTTTTCGAAACGTAAGACTTGTTTGTTTTTGGAAAACTTGTGGAACCCTGATGTTGGGTGTGATGGTATGGTTTAAGTATATTCATGTTTGAGAATTATGTCTCACGTTATGCTTTGGTTAATGAAAACCATTCGTGAAAACTGGGTAATGAATCCCCGTGGACCCAGATAAGACTTGGGTTACGAAATATGTTGTTTAACAACCATTAGATTTGGAAAATGATCTCGAAAATTTTATACTAATTTTTGGAAAGTCCGGAATTTCTGTAAAATCAAAGTGGGGTGTCAGAGTTTGGTATCAGAGCTAGTCTTCGTTTCTGTAGACTGGTTTATATGTGATTATGTGTTTAGACCTTATATTATGACCACTCGTCTCCGTCACGCCGCACTGCTTAAGGTATGTTTTATATAAGTATCAATGAAAATACTTATAATGTGAATTGTGACTTTGCATGAGTAGCAATGAAACTACTTATGAGGTTTTGCATGAGTAGCAATGAGACTACTTGTGAAGTGATATATATGTTGTTTTGGGGCTTAGGAAATCTATCCACCTTAGGTTATGTGAACTCTAGTGTTTAACCTTGAACTCTAGTGATATAGAGTTAAGTTCCGACTCTAGAGGTTTCTCGTGGTGAGTACCAATATGTTGTTTTTGAGTTAAGTTCTGCCCATAGCAGTTTCCCCCTCCACCTTACCAGCAGCAGCAGTAGCAGCCCAGGCAGCCGCCGTCACACCAGCAGCGGACAGGAGGCCAGGCCCGCGTCTATACCATCACCCATGATGAGGCAGCCAACAACACAGGTACCATGTCCGGCATGCTTTCGATATCCCATGTGCCTGTTTTTGCTTTATGTGATACCGGTGCTACCCACTCTTTTATTTCTTCTCATTGCTTGGAGGCATTGTCTATTAGCACTGTGCACGCTTGTGATCCTCTCGAGGTTAGTTTGGCCTCGGGAAAAATTATTATCTCTGATTCAGTGGTT
>CACSLK010031540.1:6462-17629 GCA_902706635.1 Striga hermonthica | reverse complement strand
TTTCAAAAATGAACTTATTGTAAAATATTTTTCTATTGCATAGTATGTTAAATAAACTATAAAGCCTTAGAATGAAAATTAGAAAAACTTCTTGATATGTAAGGGGTTTATTTTTTAGCAATTGCTAAATTTTTTTTTTTTTTTTTAAATATGGGTGTGTGTTTAAATGGATAGAGATTGAAAGATAATGTGGATGATTCAAAGTGTCATAAAAGGATGTGGATATTTGTGTTAAATACTAAAATGGATGTGGATGCCATAAAAGGCAATGACATGTCATAGCAATTCCTGTACCATTGGAGATGCTGTTACCATTTGTAGTAATGTCAACATTGATGTGAAACACAACTGTACAAACATGGATCATTCACATAAATTATGCTGACACTATCATTTTTTATCAATATTATCATTATTTAAAATATTATTTCGTAATAATGGAAACTAGTACAACAAAGTGTATTAAACAAGTGTTTATTAAATTTAAAAGGTAATGAAAAAAATATTTTAAAAATTAATACCGTGTACTACACGATACTTGTTACGAAAATTATTTTTTATATTTAATAAGAACAACAATAATTATTAAAAATGAAATATATGTTTTAATTTGGCAAATTTGAGGTTTTCGAATCATTTACTTGATTACATTCTCCAATTATATATACGTTACAGTTTAATTATTTCGCTGGAACACCTGTATCCATTATTACGGTGATAATAATATAATAAATTTAGTATCAATAAAAAAAATTCCAATCATTTTTAACTCAATACTTTTATTGAACTCACTCAATCAATTTTACACACAACATTAATCTTACAACGAGAACAAAATTTGCTGAATGTGTGTGAATATAAGGGTTTTGTTAGATGAAGCAATTAAAAGATCAGGGATATATTAGTCTATTCACTTAGTCCTCACTCTGTAAAATTTAAAAGAATTAAAGGGTTTTATTAGTACAAGTGATTAAAAAACCTAAGTTAGCTAAATAATATTTATGGAATGTCCAAACTTAAATTATTAATTATAAATATATCAATATTATTTGTCGAAACCAAATTACAAAGAATGATAATTTACCAAGTAGGAATTCGAAGCACTAAAAACAGCCAAGTAGCCGCAACGCATTCTGGAATAATATATATAAATAATAATAAATATAAATAATAATATATATAGGGTATAGGAAGGATATTATTTGTCCAAACTAAATTACGAAGCATGTATAATATTTTATTAACAAAATGTTGTGCAATTAGATTATCAGGTATGTCATTTTGTGTCACATCAGTACAAATATAATTTTATTACTATCATTATCATTAATTTATTGGAAATGAGGATGGTGGTTGCGTACTTGCGTAGTTGCGTGTTCATCTTGGGGACCTTTTTTTTTTTTATTGTTGTTTGACTCAAGCATTTAAACTCGAACTGAAAAATATTAGTAGTTGGGGAATCCTATTTCAAGAGGTACTCCTTTTTTTATCTTCTCCCTTCGTTTAAAAGACTTAAATAATTTTTATTCAATTATTTTGTAGCTTTAATAAAGACATGACGAACAATGACGATGTAAAACAAATGGGAGCAGTATTTCGCGGACCAGGATGGAGCGAACAGGACGTGTTGGTGTGTTACAAACTATTCTTTGAAAAGGCTCTCGTATTGCCCGACATTCACAGGCCCTCGGTGTTCAACTCAATATGGACACCACTGGCGCGAGATCTTTCACAAGTATTGGGCAGATCTGTTGAAAACCGGGCTGTTAGAGAACAAATACAGCGGCTAAGGAACCACTACAAACTATTCACGAAGTTTCTGCAGAGAACGCGCTCAAAAGTCAATTCGGAAAGTGGCGAGGTCAGGGTGAACCAATTCTATAGGCTCTACATGTGGCCCGAGGTGAATTATTCATATATTTTAAAGTACCCTTTTAATATTTATGTACAGACAATCTAAACACTTAAATATATTGATTATATATGAATCGCTGTTTTGATGTTTGCTAACATAAATAAAAGAAAATCCTATTGAACGATTTCTCCGCACAACTGGCTTCAAGTGGCACGACGAATGCATGCTGGTATTTGAAATGAGGGAGGCGGCTAAAATTTGTTTCAATGATGCTATTCAGGCTACTTTTGATGTTCCGAGTGATGCTGAATCTTCATCTGGTGATTGAAATGACTTGGTATAGGGTGGGTCATGTTGTGGGGTTATTCTGGTTATGTAGTCTACTTTTGATGTTAATGTTTTCTAGTTTGAAAATTAATGAATTATGCTGTAATTTTATTTGTCGTGTTTTGGATTGGAATAGCTGTATTATATGCCATGACAACTTTTGAATTATTTTGCATAATCCATTTAACATGTTAAAAATTAAGATGAATATGTTCAATAATAAGATTAACATGTTACATATACGAAGATAAACATAGTGCATTGTCTGATGAATCTGTTGCATAATCCAGTGAACATGTTAAAAATTTATATGCACAATAACATGAATATGTTGCATAATCTAGTAAACATGTTAAATAGCTAGATGAACATGTTACATAATAAGATGAATATGTTTTATAACAAGATGAAATTAATGGATTGATGGAAGGTTGTTCGTGTTCATTTGTGCTGCTAGGAGGATATCAACTGGTGTTTAGGATTATTATGTAGTTGCTGTGACCGGTATAAACTATTCTATTTTGTCTTTGTAAACTAATGAACTATGCTGTAATTTTATATGTTGTGTGTTCTGGATAGGGATATGTTTATTATATGCCATGGCAACTTTTGAATTATGTAAAATAATAAGATGAATAGTTTATATAATATTAATATGAACATGTTACATATACTAAGATGAATTGATTTTTTTTTATACGATGACCGAGAAATAATGATTATATTTCTAAGGTGATGAACATGTTACATAATGATTACACTTTTTGGTGTAACATTCACTTCTACACACACCCTACATCATTAATTATTAAAACCCTAATAAAGATATCTATACAACACCAACTCCTACACTCCATACATTAAATACACGGTGCAAACGATTTGGAAGATAAAGAGTCGGTCATAAATTAAGGCAAATAACTGAGAAACCCTTTCAATTTTGCAAAGTTGAACAACTCGTCAATTAATCTATTCATCCAATTTTGCAGATGGACAGATCGTTCATCATCCGTGTTGAGTGCACCAAAATCCCAATAACGGTAGTTTATTATTTTCCCATTTTGCATCATGTTAACATATCAGATATAACACGAACGTATCTTCATTGCAGATTTTACCCCCTGCCGTAGATGAATATATTAGGCAGCGGGAGGTTGTACATCTTCGACTGCACAATGACAAGGGGAACACTTGGATTGTTGTCGCTGGTCTAAATGCCGGAAGCGTCATCTTCGAAGATGGTTGGCGTAGATTCCTTCATGATAATGGAGTAAAGGATGGATACACCATTTTGTTCGGTCATATTGCTTTGAATATCTACAATGTTATTTTTTTCGATGAGAAAGGAAGCATAAAATCCGCTCCTGCTAAATTTGATCGACCTCCTTATGCAGGTAGACAGGATTTTATGACTTAGTTTATGGTTTTTATTTTTAACTTGTTTTTTTGTTCTATGTTTTTTTTTTTAAAGGAAAATTTAATGTAATGGTTGGTTGTGTTTGCAGTTAATTTATTTCATAATTGGTTGTGTTTGCAGTTAGTTTATTTATGTTTTCTGTTTGTGATTCTGTTTTCCCTCATTATATTTGCTAAATTCTACGTAAACGTAAATATCAAAAAAAAATAAAAATTTGATTAGTATAAGTAATAATAATTAAATACAAAGTTGAATAAAGTTGATTTTGACGGGGTAAAATGAACATGTCCAGTTATAAGATGAAGATGTTAAGTTACAAGATGAATAAGTTGATTTTGAACAAAATATTTTTCTTAACAAGACGAATCGGTTTCAGTTTAAAATGAACATGTCCAGTTATAAGATGAAGATGTTAAGTTACAAATAAATAAGTTGATTTTGAACGAAATATGTTTCTTAACAAGATGAATATGTTTCAGTGTAAAATAAACATGTCAAGTTATATCGATGAAGATGTTAAGTTACAAGATGAATAAGTTGATTTTGAACGAAATATGTTTCTTAACAAGATGAAAATGTTAAATTATAAAATGAACATTTAAAACTATAAGATAAAGATGTTATGTTACAAGATGAATAAGTTGATTTTGAACGAAATATGTTTCTTAACAATATGAATATGTTTCAGTGTAAAATGAACATGTCCAGTTATAAGATGAATATGTTATGTTTCCATGGCATATAAATTCAGAATTTTGTGTATTATATGCCATGAAAACTTTTGAATATGTTGTATAATACGATGAATATGTTGCCGTGATGAATATTGTTTTATAATATTAAGAAAAAGTTACATATATTATTAAGATGAAAATGTTGCATTATGAGAGGACGATTTTAAAATATAAATAATAATGTTCATAAATTGAGGATTTTTTTTAACGATGACCGAGAAATAATGATTACATTTCGAAAGTGACAAAAAATTTTGGCGTTTAATGGCATGTTCCATTTGACTTTTTTATGTAACATTCATTTTTTTACACACACCCTACATCATTAAATTAATACACCCAATAAATATCTATACAACACTAACTCCTTCACTCCATACACGGTCAATCATTACGATTTGGAAGATAAAGAGTCAGTTAAAAATTAAAGGCAAATAAAATTAATTTAATTATGCCAATTGTTAATCTGAGATTTTTTAAATTTTTGTTTAATGATACCTCATTATATTTTAGTATATGCTTTAGAAAAACAACATTCATCAATAATTCATCATATTGAAGATTTTATTTTGAAATCAAATTTATGTAACTTTATGTTATACTCCCTCCTATTCAAAATAAATGTCGTTTTGAGAAGTTGCACAATAATTAAGAATATTTTTGTTGTCAATAATAACCCTATTTAATGAAGATAGAGATGAATGTTTTAAGAAAAAATGAAGAGTTAATATGAAAAGACGTAGTGTATTTATTGATTCAATAAATTTAATAATGGAAAAAAACATGTACAAAAGACCCAACATTCAACAACACTTTCTCATATTAAATATTTTATTTTGAAATCAACATTAGAATTAACTCTATATTATTGTTAAATTTGTTAATCTAATATTGAAAATTTCAAGTTCAAACAAAATTTTAAATTTTTTTCTTAAATAAAAATCTTTAACCTTTCAGATTGATTTAAATAATTATTTTGTAGTAGAAAATAATTAGAAGATCAAGCTACGCATGAAATATAATATAATAGTATCTAAATTGACATAAAATTTAACCTGTTCTCTCTCACCTTTTGTTTGCAGACGACTCCTTGTTTTTCTGTAGGGCTGGTACTGATCAGGCAGCCATTATCATGTCTTTGTTGCAACAATACAAGCTGTTCACTGGGCACGCTGTTAATCTTCAGAAATCATCCATTTTCTTTAGTAAAAACACTCCAAGGCATGTTCAGAGTTCTATTGGCTCAGCTCTAAATGGTATCTCTATTCATAGATCAACCAGGGAAAGAGGTCTTATTAAAGGCTGTGATCCAAGCTTTGCCTGTGTTTTCAATGACATGTTTCAAGTTACCACTTACTCTTTGTTCAGAAATCACTAAGCTCTGTGCTCAATTCTGGTGGAGATCAGACACTGATACTGAGAGAGGAATCCATTGGAAAAAGTGGAGTTGTTTGGCTATTCCTAAGCTTCTGGGAGGTTTGGGATTTCATGATTTGGAATTATTTAATAAAGCTCTTATTTGCAAGCAGTTGTGGAGGGTGGCTTCAAATCCAAACCTCTTGGTGAGCAGATTGCTTAAGGACAGGTATTTCCCACACTCCTCTAATGTTCATGCTCAGAAAATCCAGGGGGGTTCATGGATGTGGAACTGCTGGATGGATGTTCTTCCCATCTTTGCCAAGTGGATGAGGATTGAGGTGAGGAATGGTTTAAGTACCAGAATAGAAGATTTTAATTGGGTGCCAAATCTGAACAAACCTTCTCCGGAGTTATTGCCTATTGCTAGAGGACATCTGATTTGGGTGAAAGACTTACTGTAGTCCAATGGACACCAATGGAATGAGTGGCTTGTTTCTCAGGTTTTTAATGAAGCTGACTGTAAAGCAATCTTGAATATTGCCTCTCTTCATGTTGACAGAGAAGATAGAAAGTATTGGGGTCTAGAGCAGAAGGGTCATTTCACAGTTCAAGTACTTATAAGCATTTAGTCACTCAAAAATTTTTGTTTGCTGACTTTCCTGAGTGCAGTCTAGCTGCTATTATTAGCAAAAGCATAAAGTTCAGATTCTGGAAGCTCAAGGTGGCAGGTAAACTCACGTTTTTTCTGTGTAGATGCCTTAATAATACCCTCTCAGTTGCTGTCCAACTTAAAAAAAGAGGAGTGGATCTAGATTCAACTTGTGTTGTATGTGGGGAGGACCAAGAAACTCTTGAGCACCTTCTTTTCAACTGTTCTATAGCAAGAAGATTTTGGAAGCTGAGCCCTGTTCAATGGGATGGGCTGAACAATAAGACTTATTCATTCTCAGCTTGGTGGTATCATGTTTGTTCTTTGGACAAGTCTGAAGTAGCTGAAGCTCGGATTCAACTTTCCACTTATCTGCTTTGGTGGCTTTGGATGTCCAGAAACCTCTGGATCTTTCAAAAATCCCTTATCCCTGAGCATGTGCTAGTTCAGTTGGCTCACTCTGACTGGATGGCCTTTTCTGCAGCTTCTAGTTAATTTGGTTTGGTTGTGGTTGCTGTTTTTCTTTCTTTGGTGTATAGTTGGTTCTTTTTGTTTTGAGAGTTTCCTTTGGCTAGGCTTTTGAGCAGTGGTTGAAGGGTTAGTTCTCTTGTGTTTATTGTTTCTCCTTCGGATTTGGCCTTAGTTGTTTCTTTTGGGCTATTAGTTGAGGTCTAGACCACCGTGGGTGTGTCTCTCAGTTTTTTAGTTTCTTGTTTTGATTCTGGTCTGTATTGAACGATGTTTCGCTATTTTATTAATAGTTATCTCTGCCGTTTTGGGAAAAAAATATAATTATGTTCTTATTTTCGGTTATTAGTAAATTTTATAATTTATAGGATCAAAATTGACATAAAAAGTGCAGAAACGCCGGTTATCTTCTATCATCATATCAACAGTCGTGTCTAATCAACTCAAGCGTGCATTTACCCTCATCCCAACTCAAGCGTGTCTTCTCTCATCCGAACCGTCAAGTTCCATTTTTACACCTAACAACCCCACTTCCCAGTTTTCACATCAAAATAAATTCTTCCATTATAAATAATAGAACAAATACAAAAATATCTTATCCCCTTTTACCAACAGAAAAAAACCTAAGAGAAAATTAAATATGTTCTCTGCAAAGCCAACAAACATAATGGACCACTTCCAATTGGTGAGAAAGGAGATGAGCGAAAATCGTTCTAATGAGTTGTTGGAGTTGGCATTTTGCAGCATACTCAGACGATTTGTAGTTTTCGAAAACATAAAGGACGAGATTGAACTATGGTATTTTTTTAATCGGATACACAAGTGTTTTGTTGAGGAGACAAGGGCTTGGTATACAAAAGATGATAGTTATCGCTTCTACTACATGCTGAAGGAGAGGTACAAAACCTTCAAGTGGTTGTTGGACCAACCAGGTGTATATCTCAACATTTATGCCGGATTTTTCATGTACCAACTCTTGTTAAGGAAGTTGCACTTAAGGTAAATTGTTGAATAATTAAATCCGTGAATATTTAAGTTGTTTATGTTTTGTGTATATTTTGCCGCTAAAGTTTTGTATGTTTTGTGTATGAGAAGCATTGGGCACTTGCAGAATATGTGGTTGATAAACCGGAACCAAAGTGGGAGGTGTTGAAGGCAATTTTTGAACCGATGGGCCATTTGGAGGATTACCCTGGCGAACAGAATCCGAAGACGATTAGTGAATTCCCAGAACTTTTCCGTCTATATGAGTTGCACTTGGAAAAGTTGAGTAAGCCGTTGCTGCCGTGGGACTACGCACATGACAAGTCACTTTAGAAAAAAGTTTCTATTTTTGTTTATCATGTTTCTGCTTATTTGGACTTATTGTGTCGATTGCCAGTGTTTTTTTTTACGAATATTATAAGATGAATATGTTATGTTACAAAATGAAAAAGTTTATTTCGCACGAAATATTAATCTTAACAAGATGAATATGTTTCAGTGTAAAATGAACATGTCAAACTATAAGATGAATATGTTATGTTACAAGAAGAAAAAGTTGATTTCACACAAAATATTAATCTTAACAAGATGAATATGTTTCATTGTAAATAATCATGTCAAACTCTAAAATGTATATGTTATGTTACAAGATGAATAAGTTGATTTCGCACGAAATATTAATCTTAACAAGATGAATATATATCATTGTAAAATGAACATGTCAAACGATAAGATGAATATGTTATGTTACAAGATGAATAAGTTGATTTCGCACAAAATATTAATCTTAACAAGATGAATATGTTTCAGCGTAAAATGAACATGTCAAACTATAAGATGAATATGTCATGTTACAAGATGAAAAACTTGATTACGCACGAAACAAGTTTATATATATATATATATATATATATATATTTATATATATAGGCCTAATTTTATCCAACGTGTCCGTTTACCTCTACCTACATTGCCAACGTGGTGTGACGTGGTAAATACTGTATAAAAACGCTTATTTTCCCCCAAAATCAAGAAAACCACTCATGCCCTAATTTCAAAATCGTCCTCTTCCCCAAATTTCACAGATCCATCCCCAAATTTCAAACTATCCTAGATCAACCTCTTCCCCAAAGTTTAGTCGTACAAGTATCAACATCCATTGAACCCTAATTTTCGATCTTATTAATTCGCAGCTTCATCCCCAAAATTGTCAATCGCGTTCTTCCTCATATTTTGCCCTAATTTCGCAGCTTCATCCTCTGACAATTGTCGATCGTGTTCTTCACCAAATTTTTGCCCTAATATCGCAGCTTCTTCCCCTGAAAATGTCGAACTCGTCTCGTACAAGCCAAAATTCGCAACATAGCGCTTCATCCAATATCCCAGTGCAGAAGCAGTGCCGCCAATTGGAAGAAACCATTGTTTTGACCTCAATGACTAACGACAATCCATGTCGGAGGTTCTACAAGTGTCCTTACTCAAAAGTAATTTATTATCGTATTTTGTTCTGTAATTTTTGTGCATTTAGTGTACCCAAAAGATATTACTTTTTTATGAAGGTTTTTTTTTTTTTTTAATAAGCAGGAGGTAGATTGTCGTTTCTTTGAATGGATTGATCCCTCAATGCCTGATTTCCAAAAGAAATGTTTCATCAAATTGAAGTCTCAAAAAGAGGCTTTAGAAGAAAAGTTACGGGACAAGGTGGCCTTGGAAAAACAGCACAATGACAGGTCGGGTTTGAAAGAAGTAAGCTCGACTTGGCTTGAGGAGCTTGAAAATAAAGTGACAGTGCTTGAGGTAGAAGGTCACAAGAATGCTGAAGTCATTTTGGTTCTTGAGAAGAACTTAACTCAAGTAAAAAACCTTCAAAGGAAAATGATTTGTTTGATTGTTGTTGTTTTGGTTCTTATTGTTATTGTGCTTGGTAGAAATGGTCATGGTCATGTCCATTAGCTGAAGGTGAACTAATTTTGTGATGGTTTTTATGTTGTGATGGTCATGTCCATTAGGTTTTTTAGATTGTGTTTGGTTGATATATGAAATGAGGTTTAGATTGTGTTTGGTTAAAAACTTCTGCATCAATTTCATTATTAGAAAAAGTATCTTATTAGTTAAACTATCTTATTCCTGTTATTGGAATCCTTTTACTTACACTCTTATTCCTGAAAAATAACAATTGACAAAAACAATTTCACATGAAGACATTCTAAACCAAGATCCCACAAAACCTTAAAAGAACAGTTCCTTTCCATAAAAGATAATGATCACATTCATTTCGAAAATGACAACACACTTCATTTAAGTCATTCACACATAACAACACACATAAAATATCACATAACACATCCAGATCCCACAAAAAACTCAAAATCACATCATCAAGATCAGTTCAAACTACAGAGTCTCCACCCACATAACCAACAAATACGAAAATGAATAAGTTGATTTCGAAGGAAATATTATGCTTAACAAAATGAAAACGTTTAATTGTAAAATGAACATGTCAAACTATAAGATGAATATGTTATGTTACAAAACGAATAAATTGTTTTCGCTCGAAATAATAATCTTAACAAGATGAATATGTTTAATTATAAAATGAACATATCGTACGAAATATGTATCTTCACAAGATGAATATGTTTCATTGTACAATGAACATGTGAAATTATAAGATGAAGATGTTATGTTACCAGATGAATAACTTTATTTTGTACGAAACAAGTTTATATATATATATATATATATATAGAGAGAAGGGATATATATATAAATTATATATATAGGGGGGAACACACGCGCGGGTCAAGACAAATAAAAGTGGAATCCACTTTTATTTCCTACCTGAAGTACACGCGCCTATTTTAAAATTTACAACCCTGCAACTTCTATTATCGCGTCTCGATATCCCTAATAGGCGATAATTCAATTGTAACTGACGAAGCAAAAATTAATTACCAAAACTTTTTTAGCAAAGATAATACAAACCGGCGAAGCAAATTGAAACTTGGAAACACTCGACGAACCCTCACAGGTAAAATTTCTTTCCTTTTTATGTCAATTAAATGTCAGTTTAATGATTGTAAATGTTAAATTTACAAATGAAAAACTACTGAATCGGTCAATGAATAGCAGATGGAAAACGAGACATTGAAGAATATGATGGTATGTATTCTGTGCCTTGGGTTGAAACCATTCCGATTATGATATCAATTAACTTTCGAAGTATTTTTTTGATGGTGTATAATATTTTATTAATTTTGTCGCTCACAGGATAAAATAGTGGCCGCAAAGGTGAAGAAGAGCAGGCCAGAAATTGTTGCCGAACAAACCCGACAAAAAAAAGTTCAACAGAAAGATAAACGGTATTTCAT
>CACSLK010031498.1:0-14766 GCA_902706635.1 Striga hermonthica | reverse complement strand
CCATTATTTGATGTGAGTAACATATATTTCTCGTACCATCGTGTTTCGAAACTAAAATGTATACATTTAAAGAAGTCAAATAAAATAAGAGTAAATAGGGGCAGAAAGAAAAAAAAATTCAACATCTCCGGAAAGACTTGTTTTCAAACACGGCTCCATTATTTGATGTGAATAACATATATTTCTCGCACCATCGCGTTTCATAGCAAAATCGTATACATTTAAAGAAGTCGAGGAAAATCAGAGTAAATAGGGGCAAAAACGAAAAAATAATCAACGTCCCCGAAAAGGCTTGTTTTGGAACACGGCACCATTATTTGACGTGAATAACATATATTTCTCGCACCATCGCATTTCGAAGAAAATTCGTATACATATAAAGAAGTTGAGGAAAATAAGAGTAAATAGGGGAAAAAACGAAAAAATAATCAACGTCTCCGGAAAGGCTTGTTTCCGTACACGGCACCATTATTTGATGTGAATAACATATATTTCTCGCACCATCGCGTTTCGTAACAAAATTGGATACATTTAAAGAAGTCGAGGAAAATAAGAGTAAATATGGGAAAATGAAAAATAAATCAACGTCTCCGGAAAGGCTTGTTTTCGAACACGACTATTATTTGATGTGGATAACATATATTTCTCGCACCATAGCGTTTCGAGAAAAATCGTATACATTTAAAGAAGTCGAGGATAATAAGAGTAAATAGGGGGAAAAAATGAAAAATAATCAACGTCTTCGGAAAGGATTGTTTTCGAACACGACACCATTATTTGATGTGGGTAACATATATTTCTCGCACCATCGCGTTTCAAAGCATATTCGTATACATTTAAAGAAGTCGAGGAAAATAAGAGTAAATAGGGTAATAAAACGAAAAAATAATCAACGTCTCCGGAAAGGCTTGTTTTCGAACATAACACCATTATATGATTTGAATAAAATATATTTCTCGCACCATCGCATTCCGAAACCAAATCATATACATTTAAAGAAGTCGAGGAAAATAAGAGTAATAAGGCCAAAAACAAAAAAATAATCAACATCTCCGGAAAGGCTTGTTTTCGAACACGACGCCATTATTTGATGTGGATAACATATATTTCTCGCACCATCGCATTTCGAAGAAAATTCATATACATTTAAGGAAGTCGAGGAAAATAAGAGTAAATAGGGGCAAAAACGAAAAAATAATCAACGTCTCCGGAAAGGCTTGTTTTCGAACACGACACCATTATTTAATGTGAGTAACATATATTTCTCGCACCATCGCGTTTCGTAACAAAATTGTATACATTTAAAGAAGTCGAGAAAAATAAGAGTAAATATGGGCAAAAATGAAAATAAATCAACGTCTCTGGAAAGGCTTGTTTTCGAACACGACTATTATTTGATGTGGATAACATATATTTCTCGCACCATAGCGTTTCGAAGAAAAATCGTATACATTTAAAGAAGTCGAGGATAATAAGAGTAAATAGGGAGAAAAAATGGAAAATAATCAACGACTTCGGAAAGGATTGTTTTCGAACACGACACCATTATTTGATGTGGATAACATATATTTCTCGCACCATCGCGTTTCAAAGCATATTCGTATACATTTAAAGAAGTCGAGGAAAATAAGAGTAAATAGGGGAATAAAACGAAAAAATAATAGACGTCTCCGGAAAGGCTTGTTTTCGTACACAACACCATTATATGATTTGAATAAAATATATTTCTCGCACCATCCAGTTCCGAAACCAAATCATATACATTTAAAGAAGTCGAGGAAAATAAGAGTAATAGGGCCAAAAACGAAAAAATAATCAACGTCTCCGGAAAGGCTTGTTTTCGAACACGACACCATTATTTGATGTGGATAACATATATTTCTCGCACCATCGCATTTCGAAGAAAATTCATATACATTTAAGGAAGTCGAGGAAAATAAGAGTAAATAGGGGCAAAAACGAAAAAATAATCAACGTCTCCGGAAAAGCTTGTTTTTGAACACGACACCATTATTAAATGTGAGTAACATATATTTCTCGCACCATCGCGTTTCGAAACCAAATCGTATACATTTAAAGAAGTCGAATAAAATAAGAGTAAATAGGGGCAAAAATGAAAAAAATAATCAATGTCTCCGAAAATGCTTATTTTCGAACACGACACCATTATTTGACGTGGATAACATATATTTCTCGCACCATCGCATTTCGTAGCAAAATTGTATACATTTAAAAAATTTGAGGAAAATAAGAGTAAAAGGGGCAAAAACGAAAAAATAATCAACGTCTCCGGAAAGGCATGTTTTCGAACACGGCACCATTACTTTATGTGAATAACATATATTTCGCGCACCATCGCGTTTCGTAACAAAATTGTATTCATTTAAAGAAGTCGAGGAAAATAAGAGTAATAGGGGCAGAAATGAAAAAATAATAAACGTCTCTGGAAAGGCTTGTTTTCTAACACGGCACCATTAATTGATGTGAATAACATATATTTCTCGAACCATCGCATTTCGTAGCAAAATCGTATACATTTGAAAATTCGAGGAAAATAAGAGTAATAGGGGAAAAAACGAAAAAATAATCAACGTCTCCGGAAAGGCTTGTTTTCGATCACGACACCATTATCTAATGTGAGTAACATATATTTCTCGCACCTTCGCGTTTCGAAACCAAATTGTATACATTTAAAGAAGTCGAATAAAATAAGAGTAAATAGGGGCAAAAACGAAAAAATAATCAACGTCTCCGGAAAGGTTTGTTTTCGAACACGATGCCATTATTTGACGTGGATAACATATATTTCTCGCACCATCGCATTTCGAAGAAAATTCATACACATTTAAGGAAGTCGAGGAAAATAAGAGTAAATAGGGGCAAAAACGAAAAAATAATCAACGTCTCCGGAAAGGCTTGTTTTCGATCACGACACCATTATCTAATGTGAGTAACATATATTTCTCGCACCTTCGCGTTTCGAAACCAAATTGTATACATTTAAAGAAGTCGAATAAAATAAGAGTATATAGGGGCAAAAACGAAAAAATAATCAACGTCTCCAGAAAGGTTTGTTTTCGAACACGATGCCATTATTTGATGTGGATAACATATATTTCTCGCACCATCGCATTTCGAAGAAAATTCATACACATTTAAGGAAGTCGAGGAAAATAAGAGTAAATAGGGGCAAAAACGAAAAAATAATCAACGTCTCCGGAAAGGCTTGTTTTCAAACACGACACCATTATTTAATGTGAGTAACATATATTTCTCGCACCATCGCGTTTCGAACCAAATCGTATACATTTAAAGAAGTCGAATAAAATAAGAGTAAATAGGGGAAAAAATGAAAAAAATAATCAACGTCTTCGGAAATGCTTGATTTCAAACACGACACAATTATTTGACGTGGATAACATATATTTCTCGCACCATCGCATTTCGTAGCAAAATCCTATACATTTAAAAAATTTGAGGAAAATACGAGTAATAGGGGCAAAAACGAAAAAATAATCAACGTCTCCGGAAAGGCTTGTTTTCGAACACGACGCCATTATTTGATGTGGATAACATATATTTCTCGCACCATCGCATTTCAAAGAAAATTCATATACATTTAAGGAAGTCGAGGAAAATAAGAGTAAATAGGGGCAAAAACGAAAAAAATAATCAGAGTCTCCGGAAAGGCTTGTTATCGATCACGACACCATTATCTAATGTGAGTAACATATATTTCTCACACCATCGCGTTTCAAAACCAAATCGTATACATTTAAAGAAGTCGAATAAAATAAGAGTAAATAGGGGCAAAAACGAAAAAATAATCAACGTCTCCGGAAAGGCTTGTTTTCGAACACGACGCCATTATTTGATGTGGATAACATATATTTCTCGCACCATCGCGTTTCAAAAAAAATTCGTATACACTTAAGGAAGTCGAGGAAAATAAGAGTAATAGGGGCAAAAATGAAAAAATAATCAGCGATTCCGGAAAGGCTTGTTTTCGAACACGACACCATTATTTGATGTGAATAACATATATTTCTTGCACCATCGCGTTTCGAAGCAAATGTATACATTTAAAGAAGTCGAGAAAAATAAGAGTAAATAGGGACAAAAACAAAAAAATAATCAACGTCTCCGGAAATGCTTGTTTTCGAACACGACACCATTATTTGATGTGGGTAACATATATTTCTCGTACCATCGCGCTTCGAAACTAAATCGTATACATTTAAAGATACAATAAGAGTAAATAGGGGCAGAAACAAAAAAAAAAATAATCAACATCTCTGGAAAGACTTGTTTTCAAACACGGCTCCATTATTTGATGTGAATAACATATATTTCTCGCAACATCGCGTTTCGTAGCAAAATTGTATACATTTAAAGAAGTCGAGGAAAATCAGAGTAAATAGGGGCAAAAACAAAAAAATTATCAACATCTCCGAAAAGGCTTGTTTTCGAACACGACACCATTATTTGACGTGAATAACATATATTTCTCGCACCATCGCGTTTCGAAGAAAATTCGTATACATATAAAGAAGTTGAGGAAAATAAGAGTAAATAGGGGAAAAAACGAAAAAATAATCAACGTCTCCGGAAAGGCTTGTTTTCGTACACGGCTCCATTATTTGATGTGAATAACATATATTTCTCACACCATCACGTTTCGTAACAAAATTGTATACATTTAAAGAAGTCGAGGAAAATAAGAGTAAATATGGTCAGAAATGAAAAATAAATCAACGTCTCCGGAAAGGCTTGTTTCGAACACGACTATTATTTGATGTGGATAACATATATTTCTCGCACCATAGCGTTTCGAAGCAAAATCGTATACATTTAAAGTAGTCGAGGAAAATAAGAGTAAATAGGGGAAAAAAAAAAAAATAATCAACATCTTCGGAAAAGATTGTTTTCGAACACGACACCATTATTTGATGTGGATAACATATATTTCTCGCACCATCGCGTTTCAAAGCAAATTCGTATACATTTAAAGAAGTCGAGGAAAATAAGAGTAAATAGGGGAATAAAACGAAAAAATAATCAACGTCTCCAGAAAGGCTTGTTTTCGAACGCAACACCATTGTATGATTTGAATAAAATATATTTCTTGCACCATCGCGTTTCGAAACCAAATCATATACATTTAAAGATGTCGAGGAAAATAAGAGTAATAGGGCCAAAAACAGAAAAATACTCAACGTCTCTGGAAATGCTTGTTTTCGAACACAACACCATTATTTGATGTAATAAAATATATTTCTCGCACCATCGCGTTTCGTAGCAAAATCGTATACATTTAAAGAAGTTGAGGAAAATAAGAGTAAATAGGGGCAAAAACGAAAAAATAATCAATGTCTCCGGAAAGGCTTGTTTTCGAACACAGCACCATTATTTGATGTGAATAACATATAATTCTTGCACCATAGCGTTTCGAAGCAAAATCGTATACATTTAAAGAAGTCGAGTAAAATAAGAGTAAATGGGGGTAAACACGAAAAAATAATCAACGTCTCCGGAAAGGCTTGTTTTCGAACACGAAACCATTATTTGATGTGGATAACATATATTTCTCGCGCTATAGAGTTTTGAAGCAAAATCGTTTTCCTTTAAAGAAGTCGAGAAAAAAATAAGAGTAAATAGGCGAAAAAAATGAAAAAATTCCCAACGTCTCCGGAATGTTTTATGATACGACACCATTATTTGATGTGGATAACATATATTTCTCGCACCATCGCGTTTCGAAGCAAATTCGTATACATTTAAAGATGTCAAGGAAAATAAGAGTAAATAGGGGCAATAACCAAAAAAGTAATCAACGTCTACGGAAAGGCTTGTTTTCGAACACGGCACCATTATTTTATGTGAATAACATATATTTCGCGCACCATCGCGTTTCGTAACAAAATTGTATTCATTTAAAGAAGTCGAGGAAAATAAGAGGAATAGGGGCAAAAATGAAAAAATAATCAACGTCTCTGGAAAGGCTTGTTTTCTAACACGGCACCATTATTTGACGTGGATAACATATATTTCTCGCACCATCGCATTTCGTAGCAAAATCGTATACATTTAAAAAATTTGAGGAAAATAAGAGTAAGAGGGGCAAAAACGAAAAAATAATCAACGTCTCTGGAAAGGCTTGTTTTCGAACACGGCACCATTACTTTATGTGAATAACATATATTTCACGCACCATCGCGTTTCGTAACAAAATTGTATTCATTTAAAGAAGTCGAGGAAAATAAGAGTAATAGGGGCAGAAATGAAAAAATAATCAACGTCTCCGAAAAGGCTTGTTTTCTAACACGGCACCATTAATTGATGTGAATAACATATATTTCTCGAACCATCGCATTTCGTAGCAAAATCGTATACATTTATAAGTTCGAGGAAAATAAGAGTAATAGGGGAAAAAACGAAAAAATAATCAACGTCTCCGGAAAGGCTTGTTTTCGATCACGACACCATTATCTAATGTGAGTAACATATATTTCTCGCACCATCGCGTTTCGAAACCAAATTGTATACATTTAAAGAAGTCGAATAAAATAAGAGTAAATAGGGGCAAAAACGAAAAAATAATCAATGTCTCTGGAAAGGCTTGTTTTCGAACACGGTGCCAGTATTTGATGTGGATAACATATATTTCTCGCACCATCGCATTTCGAAGAAAATTCATATACATTTAAGGAAGTCGAAGAAAATAAGAGTAAATAGGGGCAAAAACGAAAAAATAATCAACGTCTCCGGAAAGGCTTGTTTTCAAACACGACACATTTATTTAATATGAGTAACATATATTTCTTGCACCATCGCGTTTCGAAACCAAATCGTATACATTTAAAGAAGTCGAATAAAATAAGAGTAAATAGGGGCAAAAATGAAAAAATAATCAACGTCTCCCGGAAATGCTTGTTTTCGAACACGACACCATTATTTGACGTGGATAACATATATTTCTCGCACCATCGCATTTCGTAGCAAAATCGTATATATTTAAAAAATTTGAGGAAAATAAGATTAATAGGGGCAAAAACGAAAAAATAATCAACGTCTCCGGAAAGGCTGGTTTTCAAACACGGCACCATTATTTTATGTGAATAACATATATTTCGTGTACCACGCGTTTCGTAACAAAATTGTATTCATTTAAAGAAGTCGAGGGAAATAAGAGTAATAGGGGCAAAAATAAAAAAATAATCAACGTCTCCGGAAAGGCTTGTTTTCTAACACGGCACCATCAATTGATGTGAATAACATATATTTCTCGAACCATCGCATTTCGTAGCAAAATCATATACATTTAAAAAATTCAAGGAAAATAAAGAGTAATAGGGGAAAAACGAAAAAATAATCAACGTCTCCGGAAAGGCTTGTTTTCGATCACGACACCATTATCTAATGTGAGTAACATATATTTCTCGCACCATCACGTTTCGAAACCAAATTGTATACATTTAAAGAAGTCGAATAAAATAAGAGTAAATAGGGGAAAAAACGAAAAAATAATCAACGTCCCCAGAAAGGTTTGTTTTCGAACACGACGCCATTATTTGATGTGGATAACATATATTTCTCGCACCATCGCATTTCGAAGAAAATTCATATACATTTAAGGAAGTTGAGAAAAATAAGAGTAAATAGGGGCAAAAACGAAAAAAATAATCAACATCTCTGGAAAGGCTTGTTTTCAAACACGACACCATTATTTAATGTGAGTAACATATATTTCTCGCACCATCGCGTTTCGAACCAAATCGTATACATTTAAAGAAGTCGAATAAAATAAGAGTAAATGGGGGAAAAAATGAAAAAAATAATCAACGTCTCCGGAAATGCTTGTTTTCAAACACGACACCATTATTTGACGTGGATAACATATATTTCTCGCACCATCGCATTTCGTAGCAAAATCGTATACATTTAAAAAATTCGAGGAAAATAAGAGTAATAGGGGCAAAAACGAAAAAATAATCAACGTCTCCGGAAAGGCTTATTTTCGAACACGGCACCATTATTTTATGTGAATAACATATATTTCGCGCACCATCGCGTTTCGTAACAAAATTGTATTCATTTAAAGAAGTCGAGGAAAATAAGAGTAATAGGGGCAAAAATGAAAAAATAATCAACCTCTCCGGAAAGGCTTGTTTTCTAACACGGCACCATTAATTGATGTGAATAACCTATATTTCTCGAACCATCGCAATTCGTAGGAAAATCGTATACATTTAAAAAAGTTCGAGGAAAATAAGAGTAATAGGGGCAAAAACGAAAAAATAATAAATGTCTACGAAAATGCTTGTTTTCGATCACGACACCATTATCTAATGTTAGTAACATATATTTCTCGCACCATCGCGTTTCGAAACCAAATCGTATAGATTTAAAGAAGTCGAATAAAATAAGAGTAAATAGGGGCAAAAACGAAAAAATAATCAACGTCTCCGGAAAGGCTTGTTTTCGAACACGACGCCATTATTTGATGTGAATAACATATATTTCTCGCACCATCGCATTTCAAAAAAATTCATATACATTTAAGGAAGTCGAGGAAAATAAGAGTAAATAAGGGCAAAAACGAAAAAAATAATCAGAGTCTCCGGAAAGGCTTGTTTTCGATCACGACACCATTATCTAATGTGAGTAACATATATTTCTCGCACCATCGCGTTTCAAAACCAAATCGTATACATTTAAAGAAGTCGAATAAAATAAGAGTAAATAGGGGCAAAAACGAAAAAATGATCAACGTCTCCGGAAAGGCTTGTTTTCGAACACGACACCATTATTTGATGTGGATAACATATATTTCTCGCACCATAGCGTTTCGTAGCAAAATCATATAATTTAAAGAAGTCAAGGAAAATAAGAGTAGATAGAGACAAAAACGAAAAAATAATCAACATCTCCGGAAAGGCTTGTTTTCGAACACGACACCATTATTTGATGTGAATAACATATATTTCTTGCACCATCGCGTTTCGAAGCAAATGTATACATTTAAAGAAGTCGAGGAAAATAAGAGTAAATAGGGACAAAAACAAAAAAATAATCAACGTCTCCGGAAATGCTTGTTTTCGAACACGACACCATTATTTGATGTGGGTAACATATATTTCTCGTACCATCGCGCTTCGAAACTAAATCGTATACATTTAAAAATACAATAAGAGTAAATAGGGGCAGAAACAAAAAAAAAATAATCATCTCCGGAAAGACTTGTTTTCAAACACGGCTCCATTATTTGATGTGAATAACATATATTTCTCGCACCATCGCGTTTCGTAGCAAAATCGTATACATTTAAAGAAGTCGAGGAAAATCAGAGTAAATAGGGGCAAAAACAAAAAAATAATCAACATCTCCGAAAAGGCTTGTTTTCGAACACGACACCATTATTTGACGTGAATAACATATATTTCTCGCACCATCGCGTTTCGAAGAAAATTCGTATACATATAAAGAAGTTTAGGAAAATAAGATTAAATAGGGGAAAAAACGAAAAAATAATCAACGTCTCCGGAAAGGCTTGTTTTCGTACACGGCACCATTATTTGATGTGAATAACATATATTTCTCACACCATCGCGTTTCGTAACAAAATTGTATACATTTAAAGAAGTCGAGGAAAATAAGAGTAAATATGGTCTGAAATGAAAAATAAATCAACGTCTCCGGAAAGGCTTGTTTCGAACACGACTATTATTTGATGTGGATAACATATATTTCTCGCACCATAGCGTTTCGAAGCAAAATCGTATACATTAAAAGTAGTCGAGGAAAATAAGAGTAAATAGGGGAAAAAAACAAAAAATAATCAACGTCTTCGGAAAGGATAGTTTTCGAACACGACACCATTATTTGATGTGGATAACATATATTTCTCGCACCATCGCGTTTCAAAGCAAATTCGTATACATTTAAAGAAGTCGAGGAAAATAAGAGTAAATAGGGGAATAAAACGAAAAAATAATCAACGTCTCCAGAAAGGCTTGTTTTCGAACGCAACACCATTGTATGATTTGAATAAAATATATTTCTCGCACCATCGCGTTTCGAAACCAAATCGTATACATTTAAAGATGTCGAGGAAAATAAGAGTAATAGGGCCAAAAACAGAAAAAATAATCAACGTCTCTGAAAAGGCTTGTTTTCGAACACAACACCATTATTTGATGTAATAAAATATATTTCTCGCACCATCGCGTTTCGTAGAAAAATCGTATACATTTAAAGAAGTTGAGGAAAATAAGAGTAAATAGGGGCAAAAATGAAAAAATAATCAATGTCTCGGGAAAGGCTTGTTTTCGAACACGGCACCATTATTTGATGTGAATAACATATATTTCTTGCACCATAGCGTTTCGAAGCAAAATCGTATACATTTAAAAGAAGTCGAGTAAAATAAGAGTAAATGGGGGTAAACACGAAAAAATAATCAACGTCTCCGGAAAGGCTTGTTTTTGAACACGAAACCATTATTTGATGTGGATAGCATATATTTCTCGCGCTATAGAGTTTTGAAGCAAAATCGTTTTCCTTTAAAGAAGTCGAGAAAAAAATAAGAGTAGATAGGCGAAAAAATAAAAAAAAAATACCCAACGTCTCCGGAATGTTTTATGATACGACACCATTATTTGATGTGGATAACATATATTTCTCGCACCATCGCGTTTCGAAGCAAATTCGTATACATTTAAAGATGTCAAGGAAAATAAGAGTAAATAGGGGCAATAACCAAAAAAGTAATCAACGTCTCCGGAAAGGCTTGTTTTCGAACACGGCACCATTATTTTATGTGAATAACATATATTTCTCGAACCATCGCATTTCGCAGCAAAATCGTATACATTTAAAGAAGGCGAGGAAAATAAGAGTAAATATGGGCAAAAATGAAAAATAAATCAACGTCTCCGGAAAGGCTTGTTTTCGAAGACGGCACCATTATTTGATGTGAATAACATATATTTCTCGCACCATTGCGTTTCGAAACAAAATCGTATACATTTAAAGAAGTCGAATAAAATAAGAGTAAATAGGGGCAAAAATGAAAAAATAATCAAAATCTCCGGAAAGGCTTGTTTTCTAACTCGGCACCATTAATTGATGTGAATAGCATATATTTCTCGAACCATCACATTTAAAAAATTCAAGAAAAATAAGAGTAATAGGGGCAAAAACGAAAAAATAATCAACATTTCCGGAAAGGCTTGTTTTCGATCACGACACCATTATCTAATGTGAGTAACTTATATTTCTCGCACCATCGCGTTTCGAAACCAAATTGTATACATTTAAAGAAGTAAAATAAAATAAGAGTAAATAGGGGCAAAAACGAAAAAAATAATCAACGTCTCCGGAAAGGCTTGTTTTCGAACACGACGCCATTATTTGATGTGGATAACATATATTTCTCGCACCATCGCATTTCGAAGAAAATTCATATACATTTAAGGAAGTCGAGGTAAATAAAAGTAAATAGGGGCAAAAACGAAAAAATAATCAACGTCTCCAGAAAGGCTTGTTTTCGAACACGACACCATTATTTAATGTATGTAACATATATTTCTCGCACCATCGCGTTTCAAAACCAAATCGTATACATTTAAAGAAGTAGAATAAAATAAGAGTAAATAGGGGGATAAATGAAAAAATAATCAACGTCTCCGGAAATGCTTGTTTTCGAACACGACACCATTATTTGACGTGGATAACATATATTTCTCGCACCATCGCGTTTCGAAGAAAATTCGTATACATAAGAAGTCGAGAAAAATAAGAGTAAATAGGGAAAAGAAACGAAAAAATAAACAACGTCTTTGGAAAGGCTTATTTTCGTACACGGCACCATTATTTGATGTGAATAACATATATTTCTTGCACCATCGCGTTTCGTAACAAAATCGTATACATATAAAGAAGTCGAGGAAAATAAGAGTAAATAGGGGTAAAACAAAAAAAATAATCAAAGTCTCCAGAAAGGCTTGTTTTCGAACATGGCACTATTATTTGATGTGAGTAACATATATTTCTCGCACCATCGCGTTTCGAAACCAAATCGTATACATTTAAAGAAGTCGAATAAAGTAAGAGTAAATAGGGGCAAAAACGAAAATATAATCAACTTCTCCGGAAAGGCTTGTTTTTGAACACGACACCATTATTTGATGTGAATAACATATAATTCTCGCACCCTCGCGATTCGTAGCACAAACGTATAAAATTAAAAAAGTCGAGGAAAATAATAGTAAATATGGGTAAAAACGAAAAATAAACCATTGTCTCCGGAAAGGCTTGTTTTCGAACATAGCACTGTTATTTCATGTGGATAGCATATATATCTCGCACCATAGCATTTCGAAGCAAAATTGTACACATTTAAAGAAGTCGAGGAAAATTAGAGTAAATAGGGGAAAAAACAACAAAATAATCAAAGTCACCGAAAAGGCTTGTTTTCGAACTTGACACCATTATTTGATGTAGATAACATATATTCCTCGCACCATCGCGTTTCGAAGTAAATTCTTATACATTTAAAGAAGTCGAGGAAAATAAGACTAAATAGGGGCCAAAACGAAAAAATAATAAACGTCTCCGGAAAGGCTTGTTTTCGAACAGGACACCATTATTTGATTTGAATAACATATATTTCTCGCACCATTGCGTTTCGAAACCAAATCGTATACATTTAAAAAGTCGATAAAATAAGAGTAAATAGGGGCAAAAACGAAAAAACAATCAACGTCTTCAAAAAGGCATGTTTTCGAACTCGACAACGTTATTTGATGTGAATAACATATATTTCTTGCACCATCGCGTTTCGTAACAAAATTGTATACATTTAAAGAAGTCGAGGAAAATAAGAGTGTTGTGTTCGAATACAAAAAAATAATCAACGTCTCCGGAAAGGCTTGTTTTCGAACAAGGCACTATTATTTGATGTGAATAACATATATTTCTCGCACCATCACGTTTCGAAGCAAAATCATATACATTTAAAGAAGTCGAGGAAAATAAGAGTAAATATGGGCAAAAATGAAAAATAAATCAACGTCTCCGGAAAGGCTTGTTTTCGAAAACGACACTACTATTTGATGTGGATAACATATATTTCTCGCACTATAGCATTTCGAAGCAAAATCGTATATATTTAAAGAAGTCAAGGAAAATAAGAGTAAATAGGGAAAAAAACAAAAAAATAATCAACGTCTCCGGAAAGGCTTGTTTTCGAACACGACACCATTATTTGATGTGAATAACATATATTTCTCGCACCATCGCGTTTCGAAACCAAATCGTATAGATTTAAAGAAGTCGAGGAAAATAAGAGTAATAGGGGCAAAAACGAAAAAATGATCAACGTCTCCGGAAAGGATTGTTTTCGAACACGACACAATTATTTGATGTGAATAACAGATATTTCTTGCACCATCGCGTTTCGTAGCAAAATCATATAATTTAAAGAAGTTGAGGAAAATAAGAGTAAAAAGGGGCAAAAACGAAAAAATAATCAACGTCTCCGAAAAAGCTTGTTTTCGAACATGGCACCATTATTTGATGTGAATAACATATATTTCTTGCACCATCGCGTTTCGAAGCAAACGTATACATTTAAAGAAGTCGAGGAAAATAAGAGTAAATAGGGGCGGAAAACAAAAAAAATAATCAACGTCTCCGAAAAGACTGGTTTTCGAACACGACACCATTATTTGATGTGGATAACATATATTTCTCGAACCATTGCGTTTCGAAGCAAATTCGTATACATATGAAGAAGTCGAGGAAAATCAGAGTAAATAGGGGCAAAAATCAAAAAATAATCAACGTCTTCGGAAAGGCTTATTTTTGAACACGACGCCATTATATTATTTGAATTAAATATATTTCTCACACCATCGCGTTTCGAAACCAAATCGTATACATTTAAAGAAGTCGAGGAAAATAAGAGTAATAGGGGCAAAAACGAAAAAATAATCAACGTCTCCGGAAAGGGTTGTTTTTAAACACGACACCATTATTTTATGTGAATTACATATATTTCTCGCACCATCGCGTTTTGTTGCAAAATCTTATACATTTAAAGAAGTCGAGGAAAATAAGAGTAAATAGGGGCAAAAACGAAAAAATAATCAACGTCTCCGGAAAGGCTTGTTTTCGAACACGGCGCCATTGTTTGATGTGAATAACATATATTTCTTGCACCATCGCGTTTCGAAGAAAATTCATATACATTTAAAGAAGTCCAGTAAAATAAGAGTAAATGGGGGTAAAAACAAAAAAAATAATCAACGTCTCCGTTAAGGCTTGTTTTCGAAAACGAAACCATTATTTGATGTGGATAACATATATTTCTCGCACTATAGAGTTTCGAAGTAATATCGTATACCTTTAAAGAAGTCGAGGAAAAAATAAGAGTAAATAGGGGAAAAAAGGAAAAAATTCCCAATGCCTCCGGAAAAGCTTGTTTTCAGATACGACACCATTATTTGATGTGGATAACATATATTTCTCGCAACATCGCGTTTCGAAGCAAATTCGTATACATTTAAAGAGTTCAAGGAAATTAAATAAGAGTAAATAGGGGCAATAACAAAAAAGTAATCAACGTCTCCGGAAAGGCTTATTTTCAAACACGACACCATTATTTGATGTGAATAACATATATTTCGCGCACCATCGCTTTTCGTATCAAAATTGTATTCATTTAAAGAAGTTGAGGTAAATAAGAGTAAATAGGGGCAAAAA
>CACSLK010031477.1:28224-40404 GCA_902706635.1 Striga hermonthica | reverse complement strand
CGAGAACAGTATTCCGAGGCTCCTAAACCCTTTATGTTAATGTGTTAAATGGGTGTTATTATTGGTGAGGTTATATGTTTATGTGTTATATGTGTGGTTCTCTTTTTTCTTTAAAAAAAAAACGGCATGTTAAATTGATATTGGTTGTTCTTTATGGAGTTTGATGGATTAATGTTGTTGTTGATTGAGCATGGTAACCATGAGGGTTATGAAGATGCATATGTGCTTATTTAATGTTGTTTTGGGGATAAATCGTATAATGTGTATATGGCATGATTTACCTCAAAATTTCTGCTCTGTTGCGCCTCTGTTTTGGCCCTCAGAAACTCGTTATATGAAGTTGTGTTCTTCATGTGAAATGTAGTTGTTTTTGTTAGCTTTCTATGGGCTTTGGATCTTCGATAATCTGATCTGTTTAGTATGTCTTAATGTGCTTGACCTGGCAACAAGTTCACATTAAATGCTTGACCTGTTTAGTATGTCTTAATGTGCTCAAATGAGTTTTTGATCTTCATAAAAGTTATAGGTATGTTTCTTAGCTTTCTCATGAGGTAAGGTTCATGTTGATATAATGACCGTCGCTCGCGTTATGCTAAATTTATTTAAGATATGCATGAGATGAGTTTTGAACTTTTGGCAGAAAACTGATTCTAAATGTTAACTGCTTTTACACTATCTTAATGACTTTATCGCTTTTATGTTTTAAATGAGAGCTGTAGAGATTTCTCTTAGCTTTCTAGGGATGTAAGAATCATGTCAATATACTGGGTATGGTATGAGTTATGTCTGTTTGTGTGAAGCTGTGCACAAGCATGTTTAGGTTTCTTGGACTGCATCTAGTTTCATAGTGTTAGTCAGTATATGACCTGCTAAATGCCATTGTTTGCTTTTGAAGTCTTCATGCAAATTGTAGCCTTATTCCTTAGCTATTTGTTGGTTTTTGAATCATGTCATTTGGAGGTCCGTAGCATGATTTATATGATTGAGGTGTTGTTTATATCCTAAGTTAGTCTCTGGTAGATTGTAATAATCAAATGTTTTATGTTTAAACTCATTTATAAAGTCATTTTTTGTCAATGTGATCTTCTGCAAAGTTGTAGATATTTTAGTTATCTGCCATGTGGCTTTTGAATCCTATTAAAAGCATGTCTGTAGCTCCAATTATCTAGCAATTTCTGGAGTTCGGTCAGTTGAATGTTCTCAATTTTTGACTTCTTCTCTGTTATGAATGTTTGGTAAATTATCTCCTGGTAAATGACCTTATTTGTTTTCGGTGTCTTCATAAGAATCGTAGAGGCATGTTTTAGGGTTCAAATGTAACTTGAATCATTTTTAATATGAAATATGTGCTGATAGTTATTTTGATTTCAAAAACGCTGCTCGGGTTAAGTTTTGAAAACTCATGTTGAATGTTCGAAAATAGTGTTTACTATTTAAATGCATGCTTATATGACTTGTATGAAATAAGGTGAACTAAGTGTTGATTGTATGAGCCTTAGATGCCTTAAGCTTTGTAATCCAAGTGTCGAATAGATATTTATAGAACCCTCTATATTAATGTAGGTGTTTGTCGAGTCGAGCTCGCCTTCCTATCAAAATTTATGTGCTTTATCTACCGCTTTGGTAACCAGGTGGGTTTTTATTCTAAAATTTCTATGCCGTAAGTTATTTATGTTTTTGTTGGAATTGAATGGTCAATGTATGCATGTGAACTATGTAGCCTATCGATGTGAGCTATTACGTCCGTCGGTATGGTTGTCCCCGTCGATGTAATACGGTGCCTTGCGAGGCAGTCTCCCTAAGTCCCGTGTGGGCCATATCGGACTAAGTCACATGGCGTGCCTTCGATATGCGTGTCGAACTAAGTCTTATAGCGTGCTTTCGACATGTACTCCTACTGTCTGGTTGACGCGCTAAGTCACATGGCGTGCCCTCGAATAGATCAGCAGTAGTCGAAAGATAGATGTGTACACATAAGTAAGGTAAATTGTTGTGTTGTGATCGGAGATGTGACATGTTTATTGATTTATGTTCATGCAGCGACCATACTCTTGTTACATTATGTTGTTATTTACGTGTATAGTGGTGAGCACCACGGATTCCATATGTGTTCACCCCCACCTGCTCTTAACGGATGCAGGTTAAGAAGGTGCGGGCACGGCGGAGGAAAGGGAGTGGTGGTCGGTCTATGAGAAAGGTTTATTAATTTGATGTGCTTCCGCTTTATGACCTGATTTATGATTCTATGAACTTATCAATTTATGAGTATTGGACTAATGTTAAGGAGATACTCCTTGGATTCTATAATAATTTGATGGAACCCGTGTTTGGGTGTTTGATGATATTATGAGGAAACCCATTTTGGGAGTCGATGTTATGTTGATATTATGATGAACGTTGATGATTGGTTTTAAAATGAGTATCACCATAGATGATTTTGAATGTGTTTCGAAAATTTTTAAATTGATTTTTCTGAAAAGTCATGGATTTTCGTCAAATCAAAGTGGGGCGTTACAGTTTGGTATCAGAGCTGATCTGCGTTTCTGTAGACAACTAAATGTGAATTATGTGAACTCTGTTAAATTTTCGAATTTTATGTTGTAACTATAACCACTCGCTTCCGTCGTGCCGCACCAACCCAGGTATGACTTTATAGGTGATATTGAATTGCGTATGTGAGATATATGAAATGATGTGATGTAACTCAGGGCTTAGGAATTTATCCTCCTATTTTTAACATTCTTGAAGTCTAGAGGAGTCGCAAACTTTAGTCGTATGAACTGGAACTCTAGTGGTATAGAGTTAAGTTCTTTCTTTAGAAGTTATTGGTTGAGAATTTCGATAAAATGGTTGAATTTTCTCTGTTTTAATTCGTTCGTTTTTCATTGGTTGGATTTGAAAATCCGTTGGTTAGTCGGGTATATATTGGTTCGTATACTCGTTCTATGCGTTGGTTGTTTTCTTGAATTCATCGTGGATATCCTGGAACAACTTGAACCGATGATGGAGACAGTTTATCGTGGATTCGTGGAGGCGAAGCGGTCTTGTTTCCTTTCTTAAATTTTTGTCATCTTGTAGACTTTTGCAAACCTTTGCTTATTCCCTTTTCGCAAGACAAGCAACGTCGAATTATGCTTGAGGCTTCTTTTTGTTATTCAATTTTCATACTTTGGGAATTTCTCTTATTATTCCCCTTCCTGGCGTAGAATTGCAGATGGAATGAAGCGTCAAAATTTTAATTTTCTGTTGGCCTTTATCAGGTGAACCTTGTTACATGATACCTCTAACTCGATGCGGAAAGTTCAAGAGAGCGAGTAACGTTGCAGTTCGTGGGAATGCAATAGACACCGGAGGTTTATGATTAACCTAGATCTTCTTCTCGTTTTGTTTGGGGTATAGCCGTGTTCAAACCCCTTCCTTGGTTTCGTTGTGTCAACAATTTTCGAGCTTTCCAACCGCAAATTTCAATTCTCTTGAGGTTTAGCCGATTCTTATTTATCATGGTGGTTATTGACTTTGTTGCAAATGAGACTAAGCACCTTTTTGTTTCTGCTTGTCTTTATTCGTTGCGAAGTATATGATTTTCGTCGCGATGTCATCACTAAGTTATCACGAAAACTCGAGGGCACGATTTCTGTCGCCACCCTCGAGGGTAACTTCCTCGAGGAAGGTAATAAGTATTCACGTTCGGCATCAAGACGAACGTACAGGGGCAGAAGCCAACCCAATTCGGTTTGATAAGGAAGATGGAGTGATTTGACATATATCAAGGAGTATTTCTTTCCACCTTAAAAGATTATGCGGAAATCTTTTAAGGAAGATAGTCGAGTCCGGAGCAAGCACATCGTGAGGTGCAGAACCGTCCTTGTTTTGAAATTTTGTCCATCGTAGAAACTCTCGTTCTTTTACTTCTTTCGGAGTTTTAGGAGAGCTGATGTGACGGCCGACGCTGTTAGTCGGAAGAGTCGAGGTGAGCTAGTTATTGTATCTTTCGGCATGAGCCGCTGATTTGGGATTATTCCCGACTGAATAACCGTATTAGAATTTCTTTGTGAATTCTCGTCTATCTCAATCGTTGATCTCTTTGCATATAGAATGTGTCGTTTAGAAATGAAGTGGACTTGAAACTCAGACTTGCACCTTGCTATTTCTGAAACCCTTGAACTTTTGGAAATTGTGGAATACCTGAGATATATACTGTTTTGTTGAACCCAAATTTTTTTAAATTTGGTAAAACCAATTCCTTTTTGGATTGTCTTGGATTGTAAATTCCTTGTGGAACATTGAACAAAAATCCGACCCGGACTGGGTGTAGCCATGCGAAGTGGTGGCTTAGCACGCACGCCCGTGCTGAGAACGCGAGGCCAACCTAGACCGTTGACTCGTACGAGAGCTGTAGCCGTCATCAACGAATGCACGAACTCCCCGAGCCAGCGTATGCGGCCAAACCTCGACCTTTCAGCTGGTCTCCGAGTAGGTGTGTACGCGCGCATCCCAGCGCCCTGCTTATGCAGCGCCAGCGAGCGTGCCGCCTCTTGAGCGACAGTGAACTAACCCCGAACCATCAATGTCCTTCCTGAACTGTTGAATCCGTTTTATGCTGGAATATTTATTTATCCTTTTGAACCCTTTTGTTCGAACCTTGAACTGAGAGCTCCAAGTTCCAATAAAATGTGAATAAATCCTTAATCGATGATTTCTGATTAAGGGGAGTAATCCAAGAGTTCTTATGCCTAACTCGAGAGTTTATCGAGTCCGAAAATTGGGAAGTTCGTGCAACTATTGGATGGAGCCTTATGTTGCGCATAAGGGCTACATTCGACTCATGGAGTCGATATCTTGAGAGTATGAGCATATTTGGAGTTGTGTTGTCTATATGTGGTACCGTGTCGAAGTCTCTGATGGAGACGCATGGACTGTGATGAAATCATGAGCACGTTATCATTGTGACTCGGACACGAAACTGAAGCTTAGCGCCACGTGTCCACCTTGATAGTGAGGCACTCAGAGTACGCTAGCAATACACCGAACGACTTGTTGGGGGACTTGTGTGTCTTAGGGTACGAAGCAAATTATTGATACTCGTGGGTATATGCCATGACGGACTGGGACCTTTGCAAGTGGATGTGCGCCTGAGCTTGGGCAGGATTGATCACCCTTCCATGGAATAAGGTGAACATATGAGCATAGGGCGGGTTGGATTGGGTTTTGTATGTGGGTGTATGCCATTTTGAGTTTAGGGCGATAAGACTCATGCGAACGGGGTCGAGTTTCAGAGGGGATACCCAGATCTCATGATTGGCGATTCTCGTTCGAGTTTGTCGTTTTCCATTAGATGCATGTTCTTTCGTATTTCCAAGGACGAAAATCTTTTAAGGAGGATAGACTGTAATGCCCCGTTAATTGTGGATTTTCGATTATTATTATTATTATTATTATTATTATTATTATTATTATTATTATTATTATTATTATTATTATTATTATTATTCGTGATATTTATTTTTCTAATTTATATTAATTGCCAGAATGCCTAATTGCTTTTAATAGCTTATTACTATAATTAAATATTGTGTGCATATATACATATATATTTTCCGTTTTTATTTTAATTATCGTCGTGTTAAACCAAGCCTCGAATATCTGTTAAGTTGGCAAACTGAAGACAGACCCCGCGCGCCCCATAACCGGACCCGCACCCGCGCTATTAGACTACCTAGCTCGTTTCCCTCTCTCTTGTGGGTTACCTAACTTGTTTGGCAAGTTGAAATCTTAACCTAGTTGTATATATAAAATCTCTCATTTTCATAGCATTTTCCCATCTCTCTCCCAATCTATAACGATCGTGAACGGAAAGGAGAAGAATCTCTTCAAACTCGTAAACCACCATCGCCATCTCCCTCTCTCTCGCTCGTATAGAAGAAGAGAGCAGCCCGTCGAAAAAACAGGTCAACATCGCGCATCATCATCATCATCATCATCATCATCGCCATCACCTCTTAAGCTTCCATCTCTAGCGAGCCATCACCACCGTGCGCGGCCAAGGAGGACCCCCGCGACCAGCGGATAACGAGAGGATGCTTGCAGCAGGTCCGGTTCTTCACCACCGGCGAGCAATACTGGTTCGTGGATCGACGAGGAGGGCCAAATGTTTTTTTTTTTCCAATCGGAAGCAGTACCCTTCGCGTGAAGCGGCGAGCCGAGAGCCGAGAATCCCAGCCCGTTCACGTACCCGCAGCATCCCCATTCGAGCAGCCCATTAGTCAGTTTTTCGGCCATAAGAACCTGCGAGCAGCAGCCCTTCGAGCTCACAACTAACCCTAGTTGTGCGTCCAATCAGACCGAGACCAGCCCCGAGGCTGGCTATCAACATTTGGTGCCACCATGAGCCTCCGCAGCGAGTCAAGCAACGTTGTCGAGCACCTGCACGAGCACTGTCAGCCCCGTTCTAACCGTCTCTATTCTTCTCGAGTGTTTTCTCGAGAACAGTACTCCGAGGCTCATAAACCCTTTATGTTAATATGTTAAATTATTATTGGTGAGGTTATATGTTTATGTGTAATATGTGTGGTTTTGGCTTTTTTTTTTTTAAAAAAAAAGGGTATGTTAAATTGATATTGGTTGTTCTTTATGGAGTTTGATGGATTAATGTTGATGTTGATCGAGCTTGGTAACCATGAATTATATGAAGATGCATATGTGCTTATTTAATTTTGTTTTGGGGATAAATCGTATAATGTGTATATAGCATGATTTATCTCGAAATTTCTGCTCTGTTGCGCCTCTGTTTTGGCACTCAGAAACCCGTTATCTGAAGTTGGGTTCTGCATGTAAAATGTAGTTCTTTTTTTTTAGCTTTCTCAGGGCTTTAGAATTTTGATAATCCGATCTGTATCGAGTGAGATATGATTTTTACAAAATTATTGTGCGAACAGTTTTCTGAAAAATTCGGCAGCAAGTTCACATTAAATGTTTGACATGTTTATTGTGTCTTAATATGCTCAAATGAGTTTGTGATATTCATAAAAGTTATAGATATATTTCTTAGCTTTCTGATCATGTAAGGTTCATGCTGATATGATAATTATAGCTCGAGTTATGCTAAATTGATTTAGGATATGCATGAGATGACTTTTGAACTTTTGGCAGAAAACTGATTCTAAATGTTAACTGCTTTCACACTAACTTAATGACTTTATCTGCTTTTATGTTCTAGATAAAAGTTGTAGGGCTGCCTCTTAGCTTTCAAGGGATGCAAGAATCATGTCAATATGTTAGGTGTGGTATGAGTTATGTCTATTTGTCTGAAGTTGTGCACAAGCATGTTTAGGTTTCTTGGACTGCATATAGGTTCATAATGTTAGTCAGTATATGACCTGCTAAATGCCTTTATTTGCTTCTGAGGTATTCATGCAAATTGTAGCCTTATTCCTAAACTATCTGTTGGTTTATGAATCATGTCATTTGGAGGTCCGTAGCATGATTTACATGATAAATACAGAGGTGCTGTTTATATCCTAAGTTAGTCTCTGACAGATTTTATGAATCAAATGTTTTGTGTTTAAACTCGTTGATAATGTCATTATTTGCCAATATAATCATCCGCAAATTTGTAGATATTTGAGTAATATGCCATATGGCTTTTGAATCTCATTAAAAGCATGTCTGTAGCTCCAGTTATCTAGCAATTTCTGAAGTTCGGTTAGTTGCATGTTCTCAATTTTTGACTGTCTCTCTGTTATGAATTTGCTAAATTATCTCCTAGTAAGTGACCTTATTTGTTTTTGGTGTCTTCATAAGAATTGTAGAGGCATGTCTTAGTGTTCAAATGCAACTTGAATCATCTTCAAATGAAATATGTGCTGATAGTTATGTTGATTTTAAAAATGCCGCTCGGGTTAAGTTTTGAAAACTCATGTTGAATGTTCGGAAATAGTGTTTACTCTTTAAATGCATGCTTATATGACTTGTATGTAAGTTGAACTAAGTGCTGATGGTATGATCCTTAGATGCCTTAAGCTTTGTAATCCAAGTGTCGGATAGATATTGATAGAACCCTCTATATTAATATAGGTGTTTGACGAGTGGAGCTCCCTTTCCTATCAAAATCTATGAGACCGGTTTATTAATTTGATGTGCTTCCGCTTTATGACCTGATTTATGATTCTATGAACTTATCAATTTATGAGGATTGGAATAATGTTAAGGAGATACTCCTTAGATTCTATGATGATGTGATGGAACCCGTATTTGGGTATTTTAAGATATTATGAGGAAACCCGTTTTGGGAGTTGATGTTATGTTGATATTATGATGAATGTTGATGATTGGTTTTAAAAATGAGTATCGAATCACAAATGATTTTGAAATATGTTTCGAAAATTTTTAAATTGATTTTTCTGAAAAGTCATGGATTTTCGTTAAATCAAAGTGGGGCGTTACAGTTTGGTATCAGAGCTGGACTGCTTTTGTGTAGACAACTAAATGTGAATAATGTGAACTCTGTGTAATTTTCAGATTTTATGTTGTAGTTATCTCGCTTCCGTCGTGTCGCGCCGACCCAAGTATGACTTTATAGGTGATATTGAATTGCGTATGTGAGATATATGAAACGATGTGATGTAAATCGGGGCTTAGTAATTTATCCTCTTGTTTTTAACATTCTTGATGCCTAGAGGAGTCCCAAACTTTAGACGTATGAACTGGAACTCTAGTGGTATAGAGTTAAGTTTTTTCTTTAGAAGTTATTGGTTGAGAATTTCGATAAAATGGTTGAATTTTCCCTGTTTTAATTCGTTCATTTTTCATTAGCTGGATTTGAAAATCTGTTGGTTAGTCGGGTATATATTGGTTCGTATACTCGTTCTATGCGTTGGTTTTTTTCTTAAATTCGTCGTGGATATCCGGAAATAACTTGAACCGATGATGGAAACAGTGAATCGTGGACTCGTGGAGGCGAAGCAGTCTTGTTTCCTTTCTTAAATTTTTGTCTTCTTGTAGACTTTTTCCAACCTTTGCTTATTCCCTTTTCACAAGACAAGCAACGTCGAAATATGCTTGAGGCTTCTTTTTATTATTCAATTTTCATACTTTGGGAATTTCGCTTGATCTTCCCCTTCCTTGCGTAGAATTGCCGATGGAATGAAGCGTCTAAATTTTAATTTTCCGTTAGCCTTTATCAGGTGAAGCTTGTTACGTGATACCTCTAACTCGATGCGAAAAGTTCAAGAGAGCGAGTAACGTTGCAGTTCGTAGGAATGCAATAGACACCGGAGGTTTACGATTGACATAGTTCTTCTTCTCGTTTTGTTAGGGGTATAGCCGTGTTCAAACCCCTACCTTGGTTTCCCTGTGTCAACAAATTTTCAAGCTTTCCATCCGTAAATTTCAGTTCTCTTGAGGTTTAGTCGATTCTTATTTATCATGTTGGGTATTGTCTTTGTTGCAAATGAGACTAAGCACCTTTTTGTTTCTTCTTGTTTTTATTGCGAAGTATATGATTTTCGTAGCGATGTCATCACTAAGTTATCACAAAAACTCGAGGGCACAATTTTCGTCGCCACTCTCTAGAGTAACTTCCTCGAGGAAGGCAATAATTATTCACGTTCGGCATCAAAACGAACGTACAGGGGCAGAAGCCAAACCAATTCAGTTCGATTAGGAAGATGGAGTGATTTGACACATATCAAGGAGTGTTTCTTTCCATCTTATAAGATTATGCAGAAATCTTTTAAGGAGGATAGTCGAGTCCAGAGCAAGCACATCGTGAGGTGCAGAACCGTTTTTTTTTTTAAATTTTGTCAATCGTAGAAACTCTCGTTCTATTACTTCTTTTGGAGTTTTGGGAGAGCTGATGTGACGGCCGACGCTGTTTGTCAGAAGAGTCGAGGTGAGCTAGTTATTGTATCACTAGGCATGAGCTGCTGATTTGGGATTATTCCTGACTGAATAACCGTATTAGAATTTCTTTGTGAATTCTCATCTATCTCAATCATTGATCTTTTCGCGTATTAGAATGTGTCGTTTGGAAAGTAAGTAGACTTGGAACTCGGACTTGCACCTTGCTATTTCTGAAACCCTTGAACTTTTGAAAATTGTGGAATGCCTGAAATATATTATTTTGTTTAAACCCAAATTTTTCGAAATTTGGTAAAGCCAATTCCTTTTTGGATTGTCTTGGATTGTAAATTCCTTGTGGAACCTTAGACCAAAAGCTAACCCTGATCGGGTGTAGCCATGCGAAGTGGTGGCTGAGCACGCACGCCCGTGCTGAGAGACGCAAGGCTAACCTAGGGGCCGATCGTTGACTCACACTGTAACACCCCGCTATGCCTTGAAAATCAGAGTGCGTTTTTCGCAAAATTTTACAAAATACAACCCTTTTTAAATTGCGAAATACTGATTCGGAGTGCTACCATAATACATGACTTAGTTCAAATCCAAACTTTTGTTTTTAAGAAAACAAACCCACAGTCTGCTGACTGGTTAAAAGGGCTAAGTTTGACAAACAGTGAAAAGTCAGCGGAAACTGTAGTGGCAAAACATGATAACAGTGCTGTGATCGTGTAAATAAATCTACGGGGAATAGTAACAACACTGCTATGCATAATTCAAACTTTATAAGCATAATCCCTGTATAATTCAAACTTTATAAGCATAATCCCGAACCGTCCGCCAGCTCACACCTCCGGTTCGACTCTGTGACCTGAAAAATATATTAAACATGGGGCGTGAGCACTAAATCTACTATGCTCCGTAGAAACTCATACTAAAGTAAGTAGTGAAAATAATTAAAATATCATGATCCTGACATATATAACCGAACTGATACTGAATTGAAACCGGTATCTGATACTGATATCGTAATAATCATCACCCGACTGATACATCTGCCAGCATAAAAAAAAATGTCGGACACCATGCGCACACTCTAGTGGGCAGATAAGGCCACTAGAACCCAGAATGGACTGGCGACTATTCTAAGCGGATACTGATTATACATACCTCAAACATGGTAGAGTAATTATAATCAATGTATTACCCAGTCTGAGTCCCCACCTGAACTGCTGATATAAAATGGAAGTGCATCAACCACCTGAATCTGCATCCAGGGGACTCCTGATAAGACGGCTCTGCTGAGTAACAACATAAGTCAAGTCACCCTTCACCTTGCGGCTTAGGGCATCAGCAACGACATTCGCCTTTCCCGGATGGTACTGAATAGTGCAATCATAATCCTTAACAAGCTCCAATCAACGATGTTGTCGCATGTTGAGCTCCTTTTGAGTGAAAATGTACTGTAAGCTCTTGTGATCAGTGAAAATCTCGCATCGACCGCCGTATAAATAATGTCGCCAAATCTTAAGAGCATGAACAACCGCTGCTAGCTCCAAGTCGTGTGTAGGATAATTCTATTCATGAGGCTTTAATTGGCGTGAAGCATAAGCAACGACCTGGCCATCCTGCATGAGTTCGCATCCCAAACCCTGTCTTGAAGCATCACTAAAAATGGTGAAACTCCGAGAAGGATCGGGAATAGTCAACACCGGTGCTGTGGTAAGTCTCTTCTTGAGCTCTTGGAAGCTCGATTCACATCGATCAGTCAACTCGAACTTTACAGACTTCCTCGTCAGCTGGGATAAAGGAAGGGAAATCTTGGAGAAGCCCTCAATGAACCTGCGGTAATAGCCAGCCAAACCGAGAAAACTGCGAACCTCGGATGGAGTCTTAGGTGTCGACCAGTTCTGAACAGCGGCAACCTTGGCTGGGTCCACCTCGATACCTGCCTGAGTGATAACATGACCAAGAAAGGCTACTCGTTGGAGCCAGAATTCGCATTTGGAGAATTTAGCATATAACTTTTCACGTCTAAGGGTTTCAAGAACAACCCTCAGATGCTCTTCGTGTTCTTTCTGGCTCTTGGAGTAGATAAGAATATCATCAATGAAAATGATAACAAACTGTTCAAGATAAGGATGGAATATACGGTTCATCAGGTCCATAAATACAGCTGGAGCGTTGCTGAGGCCAAATGGCATGACTACGAACTCATAATGACCGTAACGGGTACGAAAAGCATTCTTTGCAATGTCTGACTCTTTGAGCTTCAGCTGATGGTAGCCTGTGTTGGGGTATACAGTAAAGCAAACTTTTATGTGAGTTTTTGGATTGTATTTATTC
>CACSLK010031462.1:0-11000 GCA_902706635.1 Striga hermonthica | reverse complement strand
TATATATATATATATATGTGTGTGGATTGGATCCAATGAGTACACATATTTAAAGTGTGTACGTGAGACCCGATCTCAGCCGTTTATTTCTCGCTCAATCTGATGGTCAGTAGCAGCCTCTTAAATATATTAGTTTGTTCGCGGTTTTAGGCTGTCTCATCATTTCGAAACTTTTCGTCTTCCAGTTCTCGATGCTATCTGCTCTCTCTCATCATTGCAGTTTTTTCGTCTCACTATATTCTCTCATTTTCAGATGCTATCTATCATCATCGTCATTTTTCGACGCTTTCTTTCGTCATCATTTTTCGTTTCCAAAGGTTTGCAGATCCTATTTTCGTTCGTCTTTCATCATTTGTTCTTCGGTTTCGGCTTTTGTTTCAGTTATCTTCTAATTTCTCGCAAGTTGGTGAGTATATTTTTTTTTTACTTTCCAGTGATGTTTTTTATTTTTTTAGGTTATGTTTGTGGTTGTATATTTTCGCAATACTTGTATTTTTTCTGTATTTGTTGATTCGTTGTTCTTCAAGTAAATATAAAAAAGGAAAAACTATTCTTAGTTGTGTTTTCTTTTTTTATTAAACCCTATTTGTTGCTAATTTAGTTTATGACTGGTGCATAGATAGTATAATAGTCATGCAACGGCGTTGTTTTTGTGCTAAATCTGTTGCGAAGAATACATTGTTCGTTTTTATTGTTAGTTTATGCTATTTTAGTTTATGAAAATTGCATAGATAGTATATTTTTTATGCATATTTAGTTGTTTTTTGTACTAGAACTGTTGAGAACATTTCGTTTTTTCTCGTCTTTGTATTAGAGCTTGTACAATGCATAAATATTGTATGTTCTTTGTATTGTTGCTATATTAGTGAATAAAATATGCATATGTAGTTTATGTTTTTTGCTTAATTAGATATCAAATGTTGCTTGATATGTTCATATTTACTTATTGATGTATCAGTGCTTGTATGACGCTAGATAGTGAATATATTAGTGCTTGACATGTCCATATCTACAATGTTGCGATTTAGTTGGTTGTGGTTGCATATTTAGTTCATATTAGTTGCATATTTAGTTGGTTGAGTTTGCATATCTAGTTTATATGAGTTGCATATTTAGTTGGTTATAATTTATTTCATTTTTGTGTTATTGTAAGACAGATATTCTTGAAGTATGCCCCGCGTTAAGAGTACCAAGCGTAAAAGAACTAACCAAGATGCTGATGATATTCTCTTGCTTACTGATGGCAAAGAAGGTCAGCCGGATGTTAATAGTCTCTTCCCAAAAGTGATAACTCGGTCTTCTCCGAAGATCCTAGTGGATGCTATGAAATCTTTTAACCAACAACATCGAATAGTTGTTGAGCAGATGGGGTTTGGATGTCTGTTTCATCTCCAAATCAAGGAATTTCCGACTCAGTTGGTGCACTGGTTGTTGTCATATTTTGATCCTGTTAGTTGCCAACTTGATCTTGGGAAAGGTAGAGGTATTCATGTGTCGTCTGTGGATGTTCTGCATGTTCTAGGCTTTCCCAATGGTGATAAGCCTATTGAGAAGAAAAAAAAATCTGAGGAGTGTGATTTGTTGGATAGATGGAGGGGTCAATTTGTTGAGAAGAAAATTACCCCTGACATTTTATGCAAGAAAATGATGGAGTGTGTTAATGGAGATGAGTGGTTCAAGTTACATTTTCTTGCTCTTGTGGATTGTCTGATTGTGGGTACAAACCAGTGTGGATATGTGAATCCTCTTTTTTTCAAGTCTATTTCTGATTTGTCAGCTGTATTTCAGTTGAAGTGCTGCGACTACATCATCCAGAACCTTATATCAAAGAGTGATCATTGGCACCAGAGTAATAAGAAGTCTCAGTTTAATGGTCCTGTTCTTTTTCTTGTGGTAAGTATTCATCTCTATATTATTTCTTATAAATTTGTTTAGATTGTTATTCTTTGATATTTTTATTTATTTATTGTCAAAACGCAGGTTTTATATGTTGATCGTGTAGTGATTTATGAACGAGATGTTCTTCCAAGGAGTGTGCCTTCGTTTGTTGGATGGAATTGTGAGATTCTCCGTCGACGATGCTCTAAAGAAATTAAGGTTGGTGGTTTTGGCCGGGGATTTGTTGATGTACCGAAGGAGATTCCGCCTTTGCAGTTCAAGAGACCTGAAATAAAGGATGTTTTTGATGATCCTGTACAGGTTTGTTATTCCTTTGTTTGGTTTTTGTTGCATATGTAGTTGATATCTGTTGCATAAGTAGTTCTTACGAGTTGCATATTTAGTTCATATAAGTTGCATTCTTAGTTGTTATGAGTTGCATATTTAGTTGATACGAGTTGCATATTTAGTTGTTGGGAGTTGCATATTTAGTTGATATCAGTTGCATATGTAGTTAATAAAAGTTGCATATTCGTTATTGTTAATGCTTAGTTCATCTGTTGTGCATGTTTAGTTCTTATGTGTTGCATATGTACACCTATTGTGATGCATATTTAGTTGATTTTGAATGCTTATGTGCTTATAATTGTCCATTTTTTTATATCTTGTCTATTTAACAAGTGTACAGATCAAAACTTCTTAGCAAAGTTGCCTGTTTGGCCACTGATGTTGTTGATGTGATTTCGTTGCTTCAAGATGCACCTGAGGAGGTGGCAAATGATGGGGATTACATGAAAATTCATGAAGCAACCAAGAATCTCATTTCTTCCAATCCTGACAATCCTGAATCTTCGCAAAGACCTTCTACAGTTGATTATGAAGACAGTGAGGAAATGAATGCTTTCTGGAATTATCCAGAAACTATTGCAGTAATCGAGAAGGTTGAGCGTGCCATTGAAAAGAGAGCTCAATATGAAAAGACAAAGGCTGATATTCCAAGTTTTTCTTTCGGAATGGGGTTGTCCCAAGAAAGTGACAGGAGTTGGGAGGATGTTCTTAATATTTCTAAGCAATTTTCCGAAGATCTAAATGTTGATGATATTCAAGGTGAAAGAACAATTCCTAATGTTAGTGTTGAAGTTTCTATTGAGGAATCAGCTGCTGAGGCTCATGTTTCGGGTAGAGTGCCAACTTCTGATAAAACCCCTTTGAAAGTGTCTGTTGAAGAGCCAATTTTAGATGAAGTTCCTTTCAAAGTTTATGCTGACGAACCATTTGTTGAGGTGTCTGTCAAAGAGCCAATTTCTGATGTTCCTGTTGAATCAACAGTTGTTGTGCAGCATGATTGTGTTCAAGAAGAAGTTGTTGATACTGTTCAGGAACCAGCTGCTGAGACTCATGTTTTGGGTGAAGTTCCAACATCTATTGAAGTCCTTGTGGAAGTGGCAACTACTGAACCATATGTTGAAGTGTCTGTTGAAGTCCCAATTTCTGATGTTCCTGTTGAATCAACAGTTAATGTGCAGCATGTGTGTGTTCAAGAAGCAGCTGTTGATAATGTTCAGGAACCAGCTGTTGAGATGGAGATCGTAAGCGAGAAATTGAATGAGGAGATTGTGATAGAGAAAGAGAAAGAGAAGGAGTTAGAGAATGTGAAAATGTTGTTTCTATTTATTCTATTTTGTATTTTTATGTACTGCAATTTTATTTTAATCAATAAGTTATGTATTTGGTTGTATTTGGTTGCAGTCTGTGGTAGCCATGGATGATCAAGGAAAAAATTATTGAAACAAAAAAAGAAAGTTCAGTTTGTTGAAGAAGAAAATAAAAGAAAAAAAGAAAGACCTGCGAAAAGAAAGTACCAAAGGTCAAAATCGAGTGTGAGGGCCACTGAGAAGGATACACTTTTGGTTGCTAAGTTAGAGCCAAGTGTTGTTTTCGATTGGGTTGTTGAAGATGATGAGGAGACTAAGTAACTTTTCCTACTTATCTATATTTTAATTTTTCTTATCCTGCTTACAACTACTTATAATTAGTTTTTATATTTTTCTTTTAGGTTTGATGAAATTTTTAAATTTGGTGAGGCCATGATCATGAAAGAGCAGCTTGAATCACTGAAAGTTGATGCATATCTTTTTGTTGGTGTTCTTGATATATGGTCAAGAATTCTGAATGCTAAAGAAAAATTTAGGAATTCTGACAGTCCTCTGAGATATTTTTCAACTACCTATCTCAGTGTAAGTTTATTTTTTTATTGTTGCGACTCTTTGATATACTATTTTGTTGACTGAGGTGTAAGTTTCAGTTTTATATTGTTGTTATTTTAGTTATTCATATATGCATATATAATGTATTTTGATGCATATATAACTTTTCAATCTTGCATAGTTTGTCCATATCAATATGTTGTTTGTTGTTGCTATATTAGTTCTTATCTGATGCATAGATAATTATATTCTGATGTATATTTAGTTGACAATCGTTGCATATAATTTGTAGAACAATTTGATTTTTGTTATTGCTATATTAGTACTTGACAGTTGCGAAGATAGTTTATATGTTATGCATATTTATTTATATTTTGTTGCTCACTAGATATTTGTTATCAATTTTAATTATAAAGTGTATTTATATATGTTTATTGTGTTCAGAAATACACCGTGTGCATAGGTGATGAAAATGGGAGTTGAAGAATAATCTCAAGCAGTTGAAAGATGATTTTGATGATGAATTCAATCGTTCTGATGCTCATCCACATGTTAAAGATGTTGATATGGTAATTTTATTTTTATTATGAAACCAATTTGTTTAATCTACTTAATCTCATGAGTAATAATGTATTTATTTTATTTGTGTTCAGTTTTTCTTTCCCATCTACAAGAGTGAGCACTTCTTTGTCCTGTGCTTTGATATGAAGAGAAATCAATATCACATCTTGGATAATTCGTCAGTTGGAGGATGTAGTATTGCCAAATATGAGAGTTGCCCTTCAAATTTGGTGATTATCTTTGATGTTTTTATAATATCATTTTTGTTTTTTGTCAAAATCTTTTATGTTATATGTTTAGCACCTCTTTTTTTGTTCTTTTCAGAGAAAGTTGTTTAGTGGATACTTGAAATCCAAGAAATGTGATGAATTGGCAGCGGCTGTAAAAAAAAAATGAGGGCTGTGAGACTTGATTTGCCATGGCGAGATGAAAAGAACAAGGTTGATTGTGGCATCTTTGCTATGTATCATATGGAGACGTACAAGGGAGGTGGTGTAAAAGGTTGGGATTGCGGGTTGATGAAGGACAATCCTCAACAAATGAAGGAAATGCGCACTCGATATTGTGCTGACATTGTTCTTAATGAAATCAATGAATTGAAGAAGGAAAACGAACAGAAGGCACATGCGTTTCTTGCGAAAAGCAAGCCTATCACGGAGTTGGAGTTTGCGGGTATATCCCGTTGTTGATTTGTTGGGTTGTTGAACAATACCTTTTGTGTTTTGACTGTTTGATGTTTTGGTGAATGTTTTTTGATGAACAATACTTTATCAGGATGATGATTTTTTAGTTGGTGGGTTGATGAGAATGGTTTTTGATGTAATTGAAATGTTGCTGATTGTAATTAATCAAGTTTCTAAGGATACTTTTAAGTTTCTGATGAGATGCCTTTTTATGATCAGTGTATGAAAAGTTAGTTACTATCATATGCATATTTAGTGAAACAAGTTGCATATTCAGTTTTTAGTAGTTGCATATTTAGCTTAAGGATGTTTCATTTTAGCTTTTTATAAAGCGATTGGATTTATATTATAAAACATAGGTTGGGTTCAAGTGAGAAAGGTACTCCATGAAAGAAATAAGAATACATCGTAGCCATTAGATCGGATGATCTAATGGCTAAAAAAAATAACATTTTTACATTCATTAAGAGTATTGTAGACATTTTACTAACTATAATAATGGACCCACAGGACCAACCAACCACCAAACTCATCAATTATTTAATCGTGGACCCCACGAAAATCATCATCAATCTTATCTCACACACAAATAAAAAAAACGGACGCACACACCACACACACACACACACACAGACACACACCATACACACAGGTCTGCCGCCGGCGATGGGCTCCCTTGCCCAGCCGCCACATTCACTCGCTCAGGCGCCGCCGCACCTCTGCACCTCTGCACGACGAGGATACGACCACAGCCGCGATCTCCACATCCACACCACACCTTCCATCGGCTTCCTCACCTGGCCGACAAACATACACAGGCCACGACTTGCACACACAATTGCTGAAGAACCGGTGCACCTCCGCCGTCGATCATCCGTACGCACCGGAAGAAATCGACATCAAGCCGAGCTTCAATGCGTAATAAAAAAAAATCTGAAACTCGCCGGCGACTGAATATCCATCGATGTCGGACATCGCCGGACGGAGTGGCTATCGGAGTGGACTGGTTGTACGGTAAAGGATGACACATTTGAAGATTAGGGCCTCTTTTGAGAATTAGATAGGTCTAGAGGACTTGGTTGCAATTTAATAAATTTTTATTATATTTCTTTTTTTTTTCCCCGAAACGACAGAAGAACTATATAAATCAAAAGCGCACAAATGTGCGAAACAAAGATACAGAGCTCCCAACGGGAGAATAAAGTGGGAGGACAGGTCAGAAGACCGCCTAGAATCCCGCTAGCAAAGCTAGAATAAGAGCTCACTACTAAACTAACCAACCAACAAACACAACTAAACACAACTGAAACAACTGAAAAGACCCCAACAGGGTAATACCCGAGTGTCGGATCCCAACAGGATAATTTTTATTATATTTCAATTTGATACATATGCCAAATCTATAGTTTATAAAAAGTTTAATAAATGAATATTAATAAAAAAAAAAAGAAATGCACAATATAATAAAACTTTAACCGTTGCACTTTAACATACATCGCATTGCACTTTATCGCGTTCGGAATTGCACATTAAAAATAGCACTAAACAGACTGCACCATATGATTACAAACTGCACTTTAAATCGATTGCACCATATGGTTATACAAACTGCACTTTAAACAGACTGCACCATATGGTTATACAAACTGCACTTTAGTGCATGTGATATTGCACTTTATGGCAAGAGTGCATTTTGCGCAAATGACTACTATACCCCTGCGTGAAAATCAAAGCTTCACTTATTTACTGAAATGCCACCACGTGTTTGACTAAAGCTGGACCCTTTGACCGCATCTAGATCGTTGATATATTGCATCCAAGGGCTATGATTCATTCTTATTTCTTTCACCAACTCTTATTCTCATATGATCCCTTACCATAAAACATTGCATGTTTAGATTTTAGGAACTGCATAAATAGTAAAGATGTAAAAAATATCTACTCAATTCTTGCATGGTAAATGTAAATTTGTTGTTATTTTATTATAAGTTCGTTGCATATATAGCGCATAATATATGCATATTTAGTGTACGAAAATGCATATTTAGTGGAAAAATGAAAATACTTGCTGAATTGTCACATGGTTACTCAGCTACCGCTATTTTATTGTAAATGTGTTGCATAAATATTGTACAAGAGATGCATAGTTAGTGTAATTGAGATGTAAAAACTATCAACTAAATTCTTGCATGGTTACTGTAAGCATTGTTGCTATTTTATTGTAATTTCGATGCCTAAATAGTGTATAAAAGATGTATATTTAGTGGAAAAAAATGAAAATACTTGTTGAATTCTCACATGGTTACTCAGCTGCTGCTATTTTATTGTAAATTTGTTGCATAAATATTGTACAGGAGATGCATAGTTAGTGTAATTGCGATGTAAAAACTATCTACTAAATTCTTGCATGGTTACTGTAAGCATTGTTGTTATTTTATTGTAATTTCGTTGCCTAAATAGTGTACAAAAGTTGCATATTTAGCGTAACTAAGATGCATATTTATAAAGAAATTAAAAAAAGAAATTTTCATTACATCATAATAATAATAATAATAATAATAATAATAATAATAATAATAATAATAATAATAATATAATTAAAAAGTGTTCATTCATCAACCAGCACTACAAACTCAAATTCAAACTCAGGTTCATCTTTCAATACACATCAAACTCAAATTCAAGATCATTACAATTTAATTTCAAACACTATCACTACTTTCATCATCGGACATGCAAGATCCAATCGCAGTTCTAGTTGCTTTCCTGCAACCATCAATGCCAAAATGATAGACGATAAATGTGTTTGGACCTCGAAGTTGGAAACACATAATCTCCCTCTGCTGCACGTCATTATCTCTTGCAAAATCCGTCCAGCCATTTCCAAAAACAATCTTGGATCCAACACGATCAATCACAACTGGCCATTTGAAGGCATCATCAATTTCACTGTTCGGAAGGGTGCATTCTAGTGGAACAAAATCTTTGATGACCCGGCGAATGGCACGCGGAAGATACTAGAAAACATGAATGTTCATAATTTTCAATTGATGAAGTAAAAACAAATTTGAAAACATGAACAAGCAAGTAATATCAGAATAGTTAAACAAACCGTTTACCAGATTGTCGCTAACGGGGTTCAGCATAAATATCACGAATCGGTCGATATCCAACAATCTAGGCTTGCAGCCAGCCATTTCTAGAACATTATTGCACCGCATTAACCGATTCTTTTGGCACCAACTATTGTCAAAGTGAAAGAACACAAAATTGTTGACATTGACCAGCTTGAAAACCAAAAAATCACCAGAGTCTATAAGGTTATCAAGAACGAATTGATCCCATCCCCGAGTGAAACATATTCTTTCCCCCAAGACTTCGACCGTCAGGTCCCAGCAGCGCCCACAGTCAAGAATGTCACTATGCACTTTACAAGAAACGGGGAGCTGCACCGCACCAAAATATGGATCAGTGGCAGAGGAAAGCGCCTATTAATGTCAAGCATCATCAAAACCAAGTAGCTCAAATCACAAAAAGCACAAAAAAGCAAAAAAAGGACAACATAATTAAATTAGTACCTCAAAATGCTTACCAGGAAGTGTACATCAGGCTGACAAATAAGTTGGACAAATGTCGGCATCTCTGAAATGTTGTTGTTGGCCATTTTCTGATTGCGGATTTACTTTTCGATAATTGATGTGGAGGTTAAGAATACTGTAGTTCTTGATATGTGGTAGTAGCTAGGGTTAATGTCAGCTCTTATATAATCGGCGGCCAACACAACCTTTGACCTACCCGCCCACACAACCTTTGACCTACCCCGCCGCCCATGTACAAAAGATGCATATTTAGTGGAAAAAGTGAAAATACTTGTTGAATTCTCACATGGTTACTCAGCTACTGCTATTTTATTGTAAATTTGTTGCATAAATATTGTACAGGAGATGCATAGTTAGTGTAATTGAGATGTAAAAAATATCTACTAAATTCTTGCATGGTTACTGTAAGCATTGTTGCTATTTTATTGTAATTTTGTTGCCTAAATAGTGTACAAAAGATGCATATTTAGTGGAAAAATGAAAATACTTGCTGAATTCTCATATGGTTACTCAGCTACTGCTATTTTATTGTAAATTTGTTGTATAAATATTGTACAGGAGATGCATAGTTAGTGTAATTGAGATGTAAAAACTATCTACTAAATTCTTGCATGGTTACTGTAAGCATTGTTGCTATTTTATTGTAATTTTGTTGCCTAAATAGTGTACAAAAGATGCATATTTAGCATAACTAAGATGCATATTTATAAAGAAAGCAATTTAAAGGAGTTAATATTTCCTTATACATCATATAATATTTGATAACAAAACATCAAATAACTATGTGTTACAATCAGAATTCTCATCGGTCTTAGCACAAGTTCTACTATTATGATTTCCTATTTCTCCGCATTTTCCACAACACCTTTTCAGCTTTTGGCTTTCTTTGATTGACTTTTCTCGTTGTGACAACAATCGGCTTCTTGTGGTGCTTTCACTTCCCTTGTTCTTTGCTTGCTTTGGAGGAAGAATATTTACTTCCAGATTTGAAACTGAACCGCAAAAATCTTCCATAACTCCTTCTTTGCTTAAGACTGAACCCCCTTCCTGTCGTCCACCCAACAAGTAATTCTTTTCATCATTGAGAACTCTAGATAACCTAGCCAACTTATTCTCATCATCTTCAGCAAGCGATACACAACAGTGAAAATCAGACCACAATCTGTTTAAATAGCAATTTCGATAGTTGTTGCCATGTACTGCAGCTAATTTTCCATTTTCAAACTCATTACCTGAAGATGCAGCTTTCAGCCAACGGTTAAGAAGGTAGTGATCAAGTATTCTGTCTAAATCCTTGATGAACATTAGTATGTGACGACATAATAATCCAAATTGTTCAAACATCTTGCAGCTGCAATGTACAGAATCCGAACCTTTTTCTACAATGAAATCAAGATCATCACGACCAATTTCCACAACTTTATATCTTGTTACATCATTCTCCTTTTGGATTTGGATAGGCACACACCGAAAACATGTTGCCTCAATTTCTGCTTGTACCTCAGAAAATACTGTCTTAGTATAAACTTTTGCAGCATGTTTTTCTATTTCTAATGGTGTCTTGCAATCAGGAGGTGTAGTCACACATTCATGGTGCATTTTACGTGAAACATGCCTTTGTGCATCCATTGCACTTTTAAAATGCATAAAGAACTCAACTAAGTTTGCATGTTGAGATATGTAACTTCTAAACCAACTATTTGCACTTTCTGATCTCGAAGTTGTCCTAAGCAAACCACCCATTTGCACATCTCTAATGTATGTTGGGATCCATGACTTTCTAATCTTAAACAGATTACAAAACCAATGATTTTCTGTCAAGGCAAACTCATTCATCAAACTTCCCCACTTTTCTTCAAATTCAGGAGGCGTAATATAAATATCCCAGACTATGTCATTTAATCTCTTGAGGAATGTATTATCCTTGGCTAAAGTGGGACCAAACTTTACCTTTACCTTTTCCATAATATGCCACATGCATAAACAATGTCTCGCATGTTTGAAAGTTGCCTGGATAGCTTTCTTCATGGCGGGATCTTGGTCGGTAACAATGTAATATGGTTCATGTCCCA
>CACSLK010031423.1:135005-155288 GCA_902706635.1 Striga hermonthica | reverse complement strand
GACTTACCCGAGCTGTCTCGGGCCTCATTGGCCAAAGGCAAAAAATCGACCAAGCCCTATCAACAAAAACGATAAGATAATTCAATCTATGTATCGACAAAGGAAAATGAGAGGGACCAATGTAAAGTTGGAGACGAATAATACCTAGCTTATCGCAAACCTCGGGCAGAGTGACGCTAGCCTTTTTGCGGTCGTCCTCGAGAAGGGAACCCTCGAGACAGTCGGCCACCTCGTTTACGGAGGCCGACAACAAGGAGGTAGGCTTGGGAGCCAGCGGATCAGGCCAAGAATGGTCGGCTCGCCCCCTTTTCCACACCGCGTCGCCCTGGTCGGTGCGAGAGCGCTTCCCCAGAGCCTGCTCGTGCCCCGTGTCATCTCGGCCACCGGACTCGACCAGTGCCTTGGTCGAGTTGGCGGAGGGAGTCTGGGAAGACTGTCGGTCGATGGGAGTTTTTTCTTGAGTTTTGGAGGAGGGCTCAGGAGTTTTGGTTTTAGAGGATGGCTTGCGTGTTGTGGTTTTTGAGGACGATTCAGGAGCCTTATCCTTTGTTTTGGAGGAGGCGACATTTTGGGAGGTGTTGGCACGAGAATCATTTTTGTGAGAAGAAGATTGGGTTTTGTGAGAAGAAGATTGGTTGGCATCAGTTTTCTGGTGACGGTCGGCAGTTTTTTACGGTCGTCGGCCTTGGTCGATTGAGAGGTAGACTTGTGCTGCGGGTTCTTCTCGGAAAAAGGCTGAGAAGTTTGTCCTTGTGGCGGCTTTGAGGAGGGATGTTGCTGTTGTTGTTGTTGTTTTTGTTGTCGAGGTTGTTGTTGAGACTGTTGTTGTTGTTGCTGTTGTTGTCGTGGATGTTGTTGTTGTTGTGGTTGTTGTGTTTGCAGGGGCCCTAGTGGTGGCGGCGGCAGCAAAGGGGTCTCTCGTGGAGGCAACCGCGACTGCGGCTCCAGTCGAGACCCAGAGGAGGTGGTCGACCCCTCGGCCTGGCCCCCGGCTGACCCAGAAACACCCCCCGTTTTCTTTTTTAGAGGATTTTGCCTCGGAGGGATGTTGATACTAGGCACCTCTGCAAGAAAATCACAACACAAATTATATTCGATAATCAGCAAAAATTACTCAGAACAAAAACAGAAAAACGCACAAACACTTGACTAATCTGCTCGAGGATTACTTGGATCATCTTCAATCCGAATGAGATCGAGGACCTCATCGGTAGGAGGAGGACAAGTTTTATGGGTGAGAAGACCATAGTAGTGGAGAAGGTTCTCGTCCTTCAGTAGTTTTTTTGATACAACGGTCTTAGAATTCCATGTATGGACTCGTTGGTCGAAAAGAGGATTTGGAGGAGGGGTTGAAGCCGCCTCTTGTGAAACTTCCTTGACCCAAGGGATTGAGGGCCAAGAAAAAGGGGAATCAGGCCGAACAAAAATGAATTTGTCACTCCACTTGGGAAGATTAGAAGGAATGTCATTAATAAAATGGGCGGCGTTGCGGCTCTTCAAATAAAGACCTCGACCTTGTTTAGATGGGATATAGCAATAGTGGAAGAAATCTAGGTCGAATCGATCTAAACGGACGTGACAGAGAATAATGAAGGTGTTCATGAAATGGATAGCATTAGGAGGAAGTTGATATAGGGGAAGCGAGAACCACTCGCAAATGCGAAGCAACTCGGGACTTAGGGGGAAGCGGAGACCGAGTTTGAACTGAATCTCGAAAAAAGTATAACAATCCTGCGGATGACGATCGTATTTGTCAGAAGAAGAAGACCTAAAGAATGCCCAACCAAGAGGTTGGCCGATTTTCTCAGGATTGAACTAAGGGTGGGAGAGAGAAGTAGAAGATGGACGCTTGGAAAGTTTCTTGGTCGAGGATCGTTTAGGAGGAGAGTTCGAAGGTCCAGGTGTGGAGGAAGAAGGCGGAATAGTTGAAGATGTGGGAGCAGTAGGTTGAGCAGAAAGGACCTCGTCCCCCTCTGGCTCGTCTAACACGCCGAGAGCAGGTCGACAGCGGCGGAGGGGAATATTATCCATGGTATCCCAGGAGTTGGAAGATGCAACACGAGCTGTGAAAATGCGTATAGGAACAGTATTGTCGGGGCGGAGGATAGAGAGAGGAACAACTTCAAGTGCAGAAGGCAATATCTTAACTGAATCAGATGAGGTGGTCGAGGAAGCAGGATCTGAAAACAAAAAAGAAATGAACAATATCAAAAAGAGGAATTCTGGCAAAAAAGGAAAGAGGGGGAGGAGAAGGCTTTTAAAATTAGGGTTCCACGAAAAGGGCGATTTTGAAGAAAGGGAACAGGGATTTCGAGAGAATTTCAAAGGGAGAGGACGAAATCTACAACTATTAACAGACGAGCACAAAAATTCAACACACAGATGCAAAACACTCAATCAGCAAACTTTAGATACCCAATTCGAAAAAGAAAGAGAGAAAAAATTTTCAATACACAAAATTCCAAGTGCAGGAAGCGTAAATCAGGCGAAGAATAACTTACTCATAACTGCAGAGAGGAGAATTGGGAAGACTCAAAGATTGCAGAGAAATCACCGAGGAAGATAAAGTTTTTTGCAGAAAGAATTTTAGGCGCAGGAGAGTTCGAAATCGCAAGGGTGGAAAAAGTCTAAAAATTTGCTAAGTGTGCAACTTGTACCCTGGAGAGTCCAAGGGTTGAAAAGAAGTGGACCGTTGGATTAAAGTTAAATCGTATGGTGGACAATATTAACTAGCACGACACTCAAAGTGGGCGCGTTATGCGAGGAGGCGTTATCATTAAAACACCTGACAAGTCCTGACAAGCGGGACACGTGGCGAAAAAGCAGGTACGACGGAAAGGCGTGTGGCAAAATACTTTATTTCTGGCAATTAATGAAGCGTTATTCAAAAATCAAGCGAGAAACCCATTAGAGGGTTGATATTTAACATCACCCCACCCAGGAGGTCGATGAAGCACAAATTCACTCTTAGGTCGAGTCAGTCAGACTCGACCAGAGTGGGGGAGACTAGATGATATAAGATATTATATACCCCAAGCTAGACCGGTCTGCTGAACTGGATAGAGAGGTCACACCATGAAGAAATCGAGTCAGGCAATGAGAAGATCGAGCAAAACAACTTGTCGACCGGTCAAATAGTCGACCAATCCATCGCTCGACCAAACAAGCGATCGAGCAACCTTATCGACCTCAGCAGGTCGAGCGTTACGCGGACTCAACACTCAACAGATCGGCCTAGTCACAGGCGCGTGTAAGAGCCTCCAACCGAATTCCAGGAGAATATTCACCCCATGTGCAAGAAGGCACGTGTCGATAATATATTGGTAGAAGAATCGGAGAAGCGCTTACCCGCGAAAGAACTGGCTTTTGTCCGGAAGAAGAAATCCTACGATTCATGTGATGGATAGCGATAACCACCTATGACATCTCCCAACGGCCTGCGCCACCTCTGACATGTGCGCGGCGTGTCAGAGTATGGACAGACAACTTGGGCAGCCAGCTCATCCTTATCCGGGCAGCTATTAGGGCAGGTATCTCACCCCTATATAAAGGGGGTGAGCCTTTCTCCCTTAACACGATTTTTCCATTATCCACTTCAGTATACTCATACACATACTGACTTAAGCATCAGAGGCTCTTCACCGGACACAACCCCCGGTGTAAGAGTTGTTTGCAGGTTTCCGGCGTTTTACCGGCGAGGACAAGAATCGATTTACTCCAAACCAGGCCAGGGCGCTCACACTTGCATTAACTGTGCTACCAAGTGGGCCGGATTTAGCTCGACTTGTTCCACGGATATGCTCATAATCCCTGAGGATGAAAATAGAGTTCGAGTGAAAAAAGCTCTATGTCGGTTACTAGGGATTGCTCGTACCCGAACCCACTCCATCCAGAACATGGCCACCTGGATCCACCATTCCCGCCTCCTTGTACATGATTAAGGCGTTTATTGTATTCTATCATTTTTTCTCTATAAATTATTCCCTAGTCTCCCCTTTTGAGTCTTATTTAATTTTTGTTGATAACCTCGTGATGATGACGTTTTTGTTGGAGTTGTGGGTTAAGAAATGGAGGGAATGCTTGTTGGAGTTGTTTTTTGCTCTTTTATTACAAAAAAAATTGAAAGAAAAAAAAAGAAAGAAAAAAATGTAGCATAGTGGATTATATAATGTCCAATAAGGTTTAAAAAAAAAATAAAATAATAATAAATAAAGAAAATAAAATAAAATGAAATAAGATGGATGAAACATGTGGTTTTAGGAGAAGTGTGGGGGAGGATCCGGTATGTTTGAGCAGCCGGTTGAGTGTATGATTCTTGGGCACGCCAAACCTACATCAAATGTATGATTCTTTGAGTCGCTTCTCACCTGATTTTACGTTTCCAGTATCTGAGATTTTGCCTTTCAAAATTTTGAATTGGGTGTCTTGAGTTTGCTGATTGAGGATTTTGAATTTGTGTGTTGCGTGTCGGTAATTTCTTGTTAATCGTTGTAAATCTCATCTTCTCCATTTGAAATTCTCCCGGAATCCCTGTTCTCCTCCTTCAATTTCTCCAAAATCGCCCTTTTCGTAGAACCCTAATTTTGAAAACCTTCTCTTCTTTCTTTTTGATATTGTTCCTTTCTTCTTTGTTTTCAGATCCTGTTACCTCGACCACTTCCTTTGATTCGGTTGAGATCTTGCCTTCCGCACTTGAGGCCGTTCCTCTTTCGATTCTTCATCCCGACGAGACCATCCCAACCGTCGTTTTTACTGCTCGTGTCGCCTCTTCCAACTCAGGGGACACCATGGACAATATTCCTCTCCGACGTCGTCGACCTGTCTTTGGTGAGTTAGACGAAGCGGAGATAGGCGAGGTTACTTCTCTTCAGCCTACTTCTCCTCTATCTTTGACCATTCCACCTTCTTCCTCCCAGCCTGATACTTCAAACTCCCATTCCAGCAAAACCTCGACCAAAAACCCCCGCAGAACTTCCACCAAGCGCCCCTCTCTCTCTCACGTTTGGTACTCACCTGAGATGATCGGCCATCCCAGTGGTTGGTTGTTCCTCAGCTCTTCCTCCACTGACAAATACGATCATCCACCCAAAGACTGTTATACATTCTTCGAGATTCAATTTAAACTTGGTCTCCGTTTTTCTCTCAATCCCCAGCTACTTCGCATTTGCGAGTGGTTATCACTTCCTCTACACCAACTCCCCCCAAACGTCATTCGCTTTATGACCACTTTTATCATCCTTTGTTGTGTTCGCTTGGGTCAATTTGACCTAGCCTTCTTTCATTACTGTTATGTCCCTTCCAAACAAGGTCGAAGCCATACCTTACAAGCCGCAACGACGCTCGTTTCATCAATGACATTCCTTCCAACCTCCCTAAGTGGAGTGACAAATTCATTTTTGTCAAGCCTACCGCCCCTTTTCCTTGGCCCTCTATTCCTTGGGTCAAGGAAGTCTCCCAAGAGGCAGCCTCGGCTCCTCCTCCTAGCCCCCTCTTCGACCAACGGATCCACATTTGGAATCCAAAGTCCGTTGCATCTGAAATACTTCTTAAGGACGATAATCTTCTTCATTATTGTGGTCTTCTTACCCACAAGACGTGTCCTCCTCCAAGCAATGAGGTCCTCGATCTCATCCAGATCGATCATGACCAGGTAATCTTCGAGCAGATTAATCGAGTGCTTATGCATTTTTTTGTTTTGTTATGAGTGATTTTTGTTGATATCGAATGTTATCTGTGTTGTGATTTTCTTGTAGAGGTGCCCAGTTTCGATATCCCTCTGAGGAAAACTCCTCTAGAGAACAAAACGGGAACTGTTTCTGGGTCAGCCGGGGGCCACACCGAGGGATCGACCACTTCTTTTGGGTCTCGACCAGAGCCGCAGCCAAGGTCACCTCCGCGAGAGACCCCTTTGCCCCCACCTCCGCCGCCCGGGCCACAGCAGCAGCAGCAACAACAGCCACAACAACAGCAACAACAAACGCGCCAACCCCCTTTACCTCCTCCTGGCAAAACGCCACAACAGTCCTCTACCTCGGCCATCGCCACCAAGTCCTCGAGCACCGCCAAAGCTGACGACCAACAAACCAAAACCACCGACCGCCAACAGAAAATTGACAGTCGCCATCAAAAAATCGACGACCGCTAGAAAACTGACGACCATCACCGAACCGACAACCGCCAAAAAATTGACCATCGAGCTCTCAATCCCAAGGATGTCACATTCTTCCAAATCCATGGACAAATCTTCTGAACTCCACATCTCGTCCAAAGCCAAGACCCAAGAAAAACCTCCCTTCAACCGACAGTCTTCTACCCTCCTTGAGGGATAAACCAAGGCTATGGTCGAGTACCACAATCAAGATGATGGGGGCGAGAAGTTACCTTGGGGAAGCACTCTCATACCGACCAAGGAAAAGTAGTTTGGAAGCGAGCGCGCGACATCCATCTTCCGCCAAATCCTTTAGCCCCACATCCTACTACTCTATTGTCGGCCTCTGCAAATAAAGTGGTTGACTGCCTCGAAGGTGCTCTCCTTGAAGACGACCACAAAAAGAGTTGTGCCACACTCCCAGAGGTTGGTGATAAACTTGCCCGATGGCTCGCCCAGGTATCACTTCCGTCCCATCTTTGCTTCAATTTTCTCGGATCACTTCTTCTGACGATATACCTTTTTTGAACCATCTCATCCTCTTTAATTATAGGGCTTAGTCAAGTTTTTGCCTCTGGCAAAAGAGGCGCGAGACAGCTCGGGGAAGTCCATAAAGGGCCTCGAGGGCACCTTCGGCTATTTGCAAGATAAAAACTCGATCCTCTTGAACCACAACGGTAAACTCCGCGAGACGCACCAAGCAGAAAACTGAGTTTGAAGTCAAGCTTAAATTACTTGACGGAGAACTCACAAAGAAGAATGAGGCGCTCGCAGAAAGAGAATCCGCCCTCGCGGTAAAGGAGGTTGCAGTGGCCGAAAAGAAAACCGCGCTGAAGGAGAAAGAGACTACGTTCGAGCAAGAGCAGATTGCTCGAACCCAAGCAAAGGCTGCTCGAGCGCAGTCGGAGGCAGATCGAGGCCAGTCGGAGGCTGGTCGAGCACAGGCGGAGGCATCTCAGGTGCAGGCAGAGGCTGCTCGAGCTGAGCTGGAGGCTACCTTAGCCAAAGAAAGGGCCGCTCATGCCAGCCAATGCAAACGCTACGCTGATGCTGCAGCTCTTCGAGCTCGGCAGGTTATGTGGGGCATAACAACTAGGCAGTTTTTTTTCTCTGGAGTTTCGTGAACAAGTGGTGGCCGATTATATGCGATCACCCCCATTTTTTAAGGAGGTGCAAGACTTTGGGGTGGACTGTTTTCAGTTCGCCCTTCAGAAGGCCGGCGAGCAGATCGCCGAGGACGACTTCGAGCAGCTTAACCCTGGGGCTATTTGGGAGGCCTTTCCCAAGGTCCCTTCTAGCTTCCAGGGTGATCCTAACCTACCACCCGAGCACGAGTGGTGGTCAGAGATACTTGAAAGGACTCTGGCTCGATCAGATATCTTGAAGAAAACTTGCGCTCTGTCTGATGGTTTAACTCCTCCAGTCTCGATGTTGGCCGTGCTGACTGAGTCTATTCGCCAACGTCCACTCAATGAAGCTTGCGACTCGACCTCCGGGACCAGCCATCCGCCCGAGCCAAATGCTAATCAGAGCAACGCAGACTCGACTGCAACCCCCCTCCTTAGATTAGCTCCTTTTATTGTACTTTCTTTTTCGAAACTGAGCGATGTACTGTTGACAATTATCTATTGGAATATGAATGTTTTGCTAAATTTGTCTTTGCTATCGATTGTCTTTTGAATGAGCTGCTTTGACATTCTTGTATGCCTCCTCAACGGTTCCCTTCATTAATTATGCTAGCGTATTTGCTTTGTGTTCGATTGATTATCCAGATTTTTGCTACGATACGCATCACACATACATTGCACCTTTCACACAAGGTTTTTGAACACATGCCCACCTTCAGAAGGTGGTCGTAATATGCGACCATCCAGCCTCAGGGCCTTAAACATGATGGATTCTAGATTTTTAAACACATGCCCACCTTTAGAGGTGGTCGAACCATGCAACCATCCAGCCTCACGGCTGTAAACATGATGGTTTTTATATTTTTGAACACATGCCCACCTTCAGAAGTGGTCGAAACATGCGACCATCCAGCCTCACGGCCTTAAACATGATGGGTTTTAGATTTTTGAACACATGCCCACCTTCAGAGGTGGTCAAAACATGCGACCATCCAGCCTCAAGGCCTTAAACATGATGAGTTTTAGATTTTTGACACCGCTTCATCTCTCTTTACTTAATTATCCTAGCGCTCGCTCACTAGGTGCTTGGTCGCCGGGCTTTGAGGTCCCGCTTACCCTGATTCTTCTTTCTTTTCCTCACCAGGCTTCCAGGTCTTGGTTACGGGGAATCTTTCTTCACACTTGCCCACCCGCGAGGAATGTTCTAAACAAGAAGTCACCCAGCCCAGAGGCGTGAGTGATCGACCAACCTGCCCACCCCAAGGAATGTTCTAAACAAGCGACCACCCAACCCGAGGGCCTTAGTCATGGTGGGATTTTGGCCTTCACACTTGTCCACCCGCGAAGAATGTTCTAAACAGGAGGTCACCCAGCCCGAGGACGTGAGTAAATGACCAACCTGCCCACCCCAAGGGATGTTCTAAACAAGCGACCACCCAGCCCGAGGGCCTTAGTCATAATGGGTTTTGGTCTTCACGCTTGCCCACCCGCGAGGAATGTTCTAAGCAAGAGGTCACCCAGCCCGAGGGCATGAGTAAACGACCAACTTGCCCACCCCAAGGGTTGTTCTAAACAAGCGACCACCCAGCCTGAGGGCCTTAGTCATGGTGGGTTTTGGTCTTCACTCTTGCCCACCCGCGAAAAATGTTCTAAACAGGAGGTCACCCAGCCCAAGGGCATGAGTAAACGACCAACCTACCCACCCCAAGGGATGTTCTAAACAAGCGACCACCCAGCCCGAGGGCCTTAGTCATGGTAGTTTTGGACTTCACACTTGCCCACCCACGAGGAATGTTCTAAACAGAAGGTCACCTAGCCCGAGGGCGTGAGTAAACGACCAACCTGCCCACCCCAAGGGATGTTCTAAACAAGCGACCACCCAGCCTGATGGCCTTAGTCATGGTGGGTTTTGATCTTCACGCTTGCCCACCCGCGAGGAATGTTCTAAACAGGAGGTCACCCAGCCCGAGGGCATGAGTAAACGACCAACCTTCCCACCCAAAGGATATTGTAAACAAGTGACCACCCAGCCCGAGGGCCTTAGTCATGGTGGGTTTTGGCCTTCACACTTGCCCACCCGCGAGGAATGTTCTAAACAAGATGTCACCCAGCCCGAGGACGTGAGTAAACGATCAGTGTCCACCTCAAGGGATGTTCTAAACAAGCGACCACCCAGCCCGAGGGTCTTAGTCATGGTGGGTTTTGGTTTTCACGCTTGCCCACCGGCGAGGAATGTTCTAAACAGGAGGTCACCCAGCCCGAGGGCATGAGTTAACGACTAACCTGCCCACCCCAACGGATGTTCTAAACAAGCGACGTTCAAGTCAAGCCACACCATATTCGTTCCTGTCATATAATCATGCCAACATTCCAAGCATAAGAAAATGTGTAATGCAACAAATAATATGATAGGATAACTGAATTTCATTAACTCTCTTGAGAAAAAATTTTGCATGTTACAACTTTGTTCGGACTTCCAAGATTTCTTTGCAAAAGGTAAAGGAAAGAAGAAAAATCTACACATAATATTTTTTTAAATTCGCTATGTTCCATGACCTGGCAAACGATCGGCCTTCTGCATCCTTTAGCGAGTACGCTCCTCCTGTGTGCACTCGCTCGACCAGGTATGGTCCCTCCCAGTTCGGCTCAAGCTTTCCCACATGCTTGAGCACGTCGACACGTTTCCAAACCAGGTCGCCTACCTGGAGTCTGTGAATTTTCACCTTTTTTTCATGAGCGGCTCGCATCCTTTGCTTGTATGCCTCTACCCTGATTGTTGCTCTTCCACGCAACTCCTCAATAGTATCCAGGGCCGCCATCATTAGATCCTTGTTCTGCTCAATGTTATATGTGCTCAACCTCTGAGATGATAGCTCGACCTCGACCGACACTAACGCCTCTATTCCACAGGCTAAACTGAAGGGAGTTTCTCCTGTTGTCGACCTCGGGGTTGTGCGATATGCCCAAAGGACTGAGCTTAACTCATCGACCCATGCCCCCGAGGCCTTTTCTAGCTTTGTTCTCATCCCATTCAGTATAATTCGGTTGGTTACTTCGACCTAGACATTGGCTTGTGGATGAGCAACGGAGGCAAAGTGTTGCTCGATTTTCATGTCTTCGCCCCATGCTCGAATCCGCTTGCCATTGAACTGAGTACCATAGCAAATGTTGTTGTATAGAAATTTAATTACTTTCTCCTCTGTGATCTTCACCAAGGGCTCGGCTTCCACCCATTTTGTGAAGTAGTCCACTGCCACTATCAAGAACTTTCTCTGACCCATTCTCTGAGGCATCGGCCCCACCAGTTCGATACCCCACTGGGCGAATGGTATAGGGTCACTCATCGTTGTCATTGCTTTTGCCGGTTGATGAATAAGGGGGCCATGCTTTTTGCATTGTAAGCATTTCTTCACCATCACCTTCGCATCCTCCCTCATCGTCGGCCAGAAATATCCTGCCCTCAAAATCTTTGCAACCAAGGCCCCTGACTTACTATGGTCACTGTAGCATCCTTCGTGCACTTCTCTCAGCACGTATCGACCTTCCTCCTTAGTAACACAACGCAAATGCGGTCCCGCATACGACCGTTTGTAAAGAATGCCTCCGTGCAAAAAATCACCTCACCGTCTTTATCATTCCCACTTTCACCTCCTCCAATATCGGGGACCTCCAGTCCTCCACTTCTTCAATCTCCGCCACTTTCGCTTCGACCACGCTCTTTTCCAGATGCAATAGAGTGACACTTCTGCTCTTACAATCCACCAAGCTTTGAGCAATTTTTGCTAACAGGTCTGCCCGACCATTTTCTCCTCGGGGGATTTGTATTAGCTCGAATGAATCGAACTCCTCTTTCAACTTCTTCATCTCATCTACATACCTCTGCATCCGGTCCTCCTTAACTTCAAACCCCTCCTGAAACTGCCCGACCACTAGTTGAGAATCAGAATGCACCTGTACTTTTCGGGCTCCTCCTGCTCTGGCTAAACTCAAACCTTTGATCACTACCTCATATTCGGCCTCGTTGTTTGATATCTTAAATCCTACTTTGGCCGCAAATTCCAAGTAATCGCCCCTAGGAGAGACAAGGACAATCCCTAGTCTTGCCCCACTTCGTGCCCCAGATCCGTCCACGAAAAACTGCCATATTCCTTCTGAATCCTCTTAAACTTTCGTGCCTTCCTGGATAAAATCGGCCAGCACCTCCGCCTTTATGGCCCTCCTCGGCTCATACGACAGAGAGTATTCACTCAACTCAACCGCCATTTCACCTATCGACCCGAGACAGATGGTCGGCCAAGTGTTTCTCCCAGTGGCATGTTCGTTCGCACCTTCACCTTATGGTTCAGGAAATAAGGTCTCAACTTCCGAGCAGTTACGACCACGGCCAAATCACACTTCTTGATCTCCGAGTACCTCGTCTCTGCCCCCTGCATCACCCTACTCACATAATAAATGGGAAATTGTGCTGCTCCCTCCTCCCGCAATAACACCGAACTTACAGCTTTCTCTCCACTAGAAATGTATTGCACCAACTCCTCGCCTTGTGTGGGTTTAGCCAATAAGGGAAGGTTGGCTAACACCCCTCGCAATTCCTTAAATGCACTCTGCGCCTCCTCCGTCCATTGAAATTTTGCAGTCTTCTTTAATGTTTTGAACAACGGGCCACTTTTTTCTGCCACCTTCGATATAAAACGACTCAGCCCCGCGATTTGACTAGCCAAGATTTGTATCTCCTTAACATTCGCCGGCGACTGCATCTCCATCACCGCCCGCACTTTCTCTGGGTTTACCTCGATACCTCTCTAGGTCACCAAGTAACCCAAGAATTTCCTCGACTTTACTCCGAACGAGCACTTAGCTGGATTCAACTTCATCCCATACCTCCTTAAAGTCAAGAATGGTTCCTTCAGATCTCGCACATGGTCCATCTCTTCTTTGCTTTTCACTAACATATCGTCCACGTATACCTCCATGTTTCTCCCCGACTGTTCTTTGAAAATTGTATCGAACAACCTTTGATACGTGGCGCCTGCGTTTTTCAAGCCAAACGGCATCACCACATAACAATAGGTTCCCCGACTCATCACAAAACTCACCCGTTTTCTATCTTCTTTTGCCAAGGGAATTTGGTGGTATCCATGGGAGGCATCCATCAAGCTCAACAATTCACACTCAGCCGTCGAGTCGACCAACTGGTCGATTCTAGGTAAGGGGTACAGATCCTTCGGGCACGCTTTGTTCAGATCACGAAAGTCGATGCACATTCTCCACATTCCCTCCGCCTTTGACACCATCACTGTATTTGATAACCATTCTGGAAACTGAATCTCCTTGATATGCCCTGCTTTCAACAGCTTCTCCACCTCTTACTCGATGATTTTATACATCTCTGCTCCATGATGTCTCCTCTTTCGCTTCACCGGCCTCACGTTGAGGTCGATGTTCAGTCGGTGTTCAATCACCTCCGCATTTATTCCCGTCAACTCCTCCGTTGTATACGCAAAAATATTCGCGAACTCCCTAACCAGGCAAATCAACCTTGATCAGATGGGCTCCTCCAGGTCCTTCCCAATTCTGAAATTCCTCTCTTCACATCCTTCGATCATGTGAACTTCCTCGACCTCCTCTCGTGGCCGGATATCCACCTTCTCTTTTCCCTTCTCCAACCTCTGCCTGTCTTCTTTCGACCTCGACCCACCTGGTCGATTAACCTCCTCCTCTTTTGGCCTAGCCTGCTTCTTCGCTAGCTGTTTGTTGTTGCTCACCGTAGTTTGGTAGCAGCTCCTCGAGGTAAGTTGATCTCCAGCAATATCTCCAACGTTTTCGCCCACAGGATATTTGATCGTCATGTGGTACGTGGATACGACCGCCTGGAATGCATTCAAGCTTGTTCTCCCCATTATAATGTTGTAAGACGACTCAGTCCCGACGACCACAAACTTCACCATCCGAACTTTCTTCATCACCCCTGATCCCAGCGCCACGGATAGACTAATCTCTCCCATCGGCATAACCTCTCCCCCGTTAAAGCCGTATAACTCTGTGGCCACTGGTTTCAACTCCATGTTCAGCTCCTAATTAATCTGCACAAAATAATCATAGAACATCACGTCCACTGAACTCCCGGTATCAAAGAACACCCTCTTCACATCAAATCCCGCCACCTCCGCCCAGTGATCACCAGAGCGTCATTGTGTGGCAAGACCACTCCCTCAGCATCCTCCTCCTTAAAACTTATCACCGGCATTCGATCCGCAATCCCCACTTCCTCTCTCTTTCTTTTCGCAGCTCGGGCATGCTCCTTCCTAGCGTGATTCGAGTCGCCATCCGTCAGCCCTCCAGAAATCATATAGATTGTTCCTCTTTTCAATGGGACTTCTCCTCCTTGACCCCCTTTATCTCCATCCCTTCTCGGCCTCTTCCCTCGACCATCTCGTCCATCTCTATCACCCCCCTCCTTGTTACTATCACTTCTCTCCTCGGACTTCTCTCGACACCTTCTCCTCTCTTTTCCTTTCGCCCTGTCATTATATACGAACTCCTTCAGGTGCCCCGCCCGAATTAACCTTTCAATTTCATCCTTCAAATGCCTACAGTTCTGGCCGTAATCTCGGTAGAAACGGTAGTAGATATCTGACCTGGGTCGAATCAGGCCGGTAAACCTCGTCTTTGGCTATGTCACATCCTCGCTCGCCATCTTCTGCTCTATAGCCTCGAGCACCTCTGTCATATCTTTTCTTAGAGGAGTAAAAGTATGGTACCTCTGTCTTTCGAACAACATCAGGCTCCTCTGCCATCCATCCATCTTCTCCTTTTTCGAATCTCGACTTTCTCTCCTGGGCGATGCCTTTTTTGGCCCACACCTCTTGGGCGAAATCCTCCTTGGCGACCTTCCTCTTTGTGGGCTCTTCTCCTACTTTGGCTCTGGTCGAGCTGCCCCTTCCAGTTTTGCAAACTCCATCTCCATTTCCTCCATATTAATGTATTTCCTGCATCGCTTTAAAACGTCCTCATATGATCGAGCAGGGGTCTTTGCCAGGGAGGTTCGACAAGGCCCCGCTCGAAGACTCCATATCAATCCTCCTGCTTTCACCTCATCCGATGCGGAGTACACCTCCAAACATGTTTGATTATATCGAGCAACATACTTCCTCAACGACTCCTTCTCTCCTCGTCTCATCGCCATCAGCGTCAAATATGTCTTCTTCTGCGCCACCGCGCTCGAATAGTGATTGGTAAGCTTGCTATCAAAATCCTCGAAAAGCAATCGACCCCGGGGGTAATTGATGAACCAGTCAAGTGCTCCCCCCCGCAAGGTCGATAGAAATGCCCTGCAATACACAGAGTCAGAATACCCATGCAACACAGCCATGTTCTCAAAGGTCCTCACATGCCTCGATGGGTCAGATGACCCATCATACACCAGATTAGTCTCCTTGAAATTATTTGGTAGGGGGGCTGCGAGAATTTCCCTCGAGAATGGATGTCCTCGAGCCCTCCTTTTCGGCCTTCCTTCAACCTTGTCCTGCAATTGGCGCAACTGCTCCGCCATCCTCTCCATCGTACGATCTCTTCCACCTCCTCCATCTTCATAACTGGATACGTCCTCGTCTTGGCCTTCTACTGCCGTGGTCGGCACGGTGGTGGCGTGAGATGTATGGCTCGTGACCTGCTGCACCGCCTGCGCCGCCGCGGCTACCGTTATCCTCTGCATCTCCTCCCTGGTCATCGTCACCACCTGTTGACCCGGAGCTTGTGTGACGGCTTGTTGTGGTGTTCCTCCTTGTGTCGCCACTCCTCCTTGTTGTACCATCACTGGATTCTGTGGCGGCGGTGGCGGCATCGCCGCTGCAGCTGCTGCGCGAGCTTCCTGGGCCCGGTTGGAGCCGACATCTTCTCTGGGAATCGCTGTCGTCGTTCCCACACCTTGAAGGATAGGTGTAGGAGTGATCGGCGTTTGCGATGGGCTAGAAAAACCCGGAGGAGGGCATGCCCCAACGGCATGGTCATCGTCCAAGCTTCATCGAACGTCGACTGTAAATTCTTGGGAATTCCGTCCACCATAGCTGAGCTTCCAACGCAACTTTTGAAACGGAAGTCCCCACAGACGGCACCAATAATGCAAGTGTGCACGTCCTGGTCCGGTTTGGGGTAGATCGATTCTTTATCCTCACCGATAGAACGCCAGAAACCTGTAAATAACTCTCACACTGGGGGTTGTGTCCGGTGAAGAGCCTCCGATGTTTAAGTCAGTATGTGTATGAGTATACCAAAGTGAGTAATGGAAAAAAATCGTCCCAAGGGAGAAAGACTTACCCCCTTTATATAGGGGTAAAATACTTTCCCTAATAGCTTCCCGGATAAGGATGAGTGAGCTGCCCAAGCTACCCGTCTGTACTCTGACACGCCGCGCACATGTCAGAGGTGGCGCGGGGCATTGGGAGCTGTCAGAGGTGGTTATCGCTATCAACCAATATTTTCTCGACACGTGTCCTCCTGCACATGGGGTAAATATTCTCCTGAAATTTAGTTAGAGGCTCTTACACGCGCCCGTGACTAGGCCGATCCGTTGAGTATTGAGTCCGCAAGATGCTCGACCTGTTGAGGTCAATGAAGTTGATCTATCGTTTGTTTGGTCGAGCGTTGGATTGGTCGACTGTTCCACTGGTCGACAAGTTTTCTTGCTCGATCTTCTCATTGACTGGCCCGATTTCTTCATGGTATGACTTCCTAAACCGGTTCAGCAGACCGGTTTATCTTGGGGTGTATAATATCCTATATCAACGACCCTATCGCAAACCTCCTATGTACATTCAACAACCTTCTGATCAGTCACTTGCAAGGAAGTAACCAGAAATCTTCCCACCCCGGCTCAAAACGGGTTAAGGGATCCTTTTCAGGAGACAGTGGAGTTGTTCCCCCCTCCACCCCAAATAACATACGGATCAGGGCGTCCACCTCCCGACTACCAACTTGTAGGCGACCTCTCACTGCTTAAGCATTCATCAAAGGCACTATCAATGGGACACCTAAACTAGGGTTCTCACGTATAAAGCAGCTATCGTGACGAACATTTATACGAAATAACGAGTGCGATAATTATAGATAAAATGTAAATATACCCACCTGAAAGCACCGATATCTCACAAATACAAGGCTCGAAAAGATAGAATTTGAGGTCAACACCTCGAAAGACCTACACGAAATCAAGATAACCTCTTAATTACAACAAATCTAACGATCACACAAACTTAGACGAAGTGGCTCGTGGGAAATTCACGTGGAGTTATGAAACATTCGACTGGACTCAAACCAAAAGGGAAAAGCACACAAAAAGCCATCTCACAATCTACTCAGCCATTTAACTTGAAATTCACACCAATAATAAAATATGTAAAGAGAACATCATATATTAAAAATCATGTAAAAATTCAAATGTTAACATATCCAACCAATATTTTGAGAATTTTGACAAGTAAATCACATTTTCTAGTTGAACAGGAAAATGGATGAATTTTGATTTGAAAATTGGACACATAATATAATAAACCTCACTGAACACATTAAATCCACCAAGTTTCAGCCATAGCATTTACACATGTGATTTTATCAAATTAAAAAAAAAAAATATCAGCAAAAACAAGCATGAATTTAAAACATGACCTAAAAAACGATTTATGTCCTGAAATTTTGACGCGAACAATTTCAGCATGCGAGGTACAACATATAAAATTTCCGGTTCCAAACATTAAACACACGATTTATAGAAATTATTGCAAGATTCAGTAGAAATCATGTTTTCATTAAAAAACTATCATAATGAATTCAATAAAATCTGTGATTTTTATATCACATAATACAACATCAATGGAGCATGCAAATTAAATTTCAACCATTTCCAGTAAGGGACTGATTTTACATGATTAAAACACGTTTCAGCAATAAATTTCAAATAAATATTTACCCTAGCAAATGGATTTTAAAAATTACGAAATTTATAAACAATGACAACACTTATCAGAAGAACAACATATTAAAAATTCAGCCACTCCAAAGCATCGTTTTATCACTAATTTTACAAACAAATGCAGCAACATCAAGTTCAAAAATTATTGCAAGATTAAGCAGAAATCATGTTTTCATTAAAAAACTATCATAATGAATTCAATAAAATCTGTGATTTTTATCACATAATACAACATCAATGGAGCATGTAAATTAAATTTCAACCATTCCAGCAAGGGACTGATTTTACATGATTAAAACACGTTTCAGCAATAAATTTCAAATAAATATTTACCCTAGCAAATGGATTTTCAAAATTACGAAATTTATACACAATGACAACACTTATCAGAGGAACAACATATTAAAAATTCAGCCAGTCCAAAGCATCGTTTTATCACTAATTTTACAAACAAATACAGGCACATTAAGTTCAAAAATTAATATCTCATAATCTGAACCTCCAACTTTTTTTTAAAAAAATAAAACCGCACCCCAGTGTGGGGCGGGGAGTTGAGGCTACACCCCCAACATGTGCATATAATTGCCCTGAATGGGCTAATAAGTCAAGGTTCTACATCAATGTCAAAGTATATAAAAAAAACATCAAAACAGAAAAACCAAAAAGTACAAAGATCACAAAATGTCTAATGCGGGTCCAAAAGCAAATCCTCATGAGAGATCGGTCTGGCCAAGGTGACCAGGTGTAAAGCCCCAACACATCAAATCTAGTCAGGATCAGGTGGTGACAACTGTCTGAATCTGAAGGATGAGTACTCCAACTGGTCCATCCGAATGAAGATCCGAAGTCGGAGGGGGATGCCCTCAGGGTGGAGGATGCATATTTGAGGTATAGATGCCCCAGTACTAGCAAGGACATCAGCGGGACGATTCTCCTCTCGCAATATATGCCAGATCCGGCACTGGATCAAGCAGAAGGTGTCTCTGATGCACATATGGGGATGTTGGATCTGCCATGAGCCCTGGTGGCCAGATATCCAAAGTGTGATGACAGCTGCACCATCCATCTCAATCCATATATGGGAGGAGATCGATGCGGCAATCTCAAGACCGATCTGGAGTGCTTGAATCTCTGCATCGTAGCTCGAGGAGGCCTAGAGTGGGGCATGGAAGGTCCCTCTCCCCCTCCAGTAGCCTGGTATGTCTGTCGAATGCACCAGCAGTGTTTAGTTTAACCCAAAGAGGCTTGTATTTTAGCCAAACAATGACCCTGGGTCATAGGTGTCTATGCAACCAATCGGAAATCCGGTCTGTCATCCTCTGTCGGACATTGATGAAAAGCTAATGAGAGAGGTGGCCCTTGTACAGAGGGGCCCCAAGATAAGGGATGGGTAAGTCTCTTCGAGCAAAGCCAGTGCGCTCGTGGATCCGATGAGCCCACTGATCAACAATGTGGTGGTCCATGACAAAAGTGCTCTTAATAACACTGACAAGCTGATCAGAGGTCTCACTATAGTGGTCCAAAAGACTCATGAGATCGGCTAGCCCATTATCATTCGCACGAGTAAAAATGATAATGTCATCCGCATAAGAGAGGTGGAATATGGGAGGCCCACAGCCCCGTGTGTTGTAGGTCATCCTCGAAAGTCGCGAATTAAGACATCAAGGCAGAGAGAGGTAGTCGGCCACCAAGACAAAGAGGGAGGGGGATAAGGGATCCCCCTGACGCAGGCCCCGGAAAGAGAGAAATAAGATCATGGGACTACCATTAATCAAAATAGAAAACGTGCAGTGTTCCACACACGCCTCAACAAAGCTAATCCAGAAGATGGGGAATCCCATCCGAAATAGTACCTCCCTGAGAAACGACCACTCGACCCTATCATATGCGTTGGCCATGTCTAGCTTCAGCACGAGGTTCGGGGTTCGTGTTCGATTCGCATGACAGATATCATGAATCATCTCCTGAGCCAAAAGTATATTACAACTAATGACTCGATATTTGATGAATCAACTCTGGTCCAGAGAGACAACGTAGGGGAAGATAGAGGCGAGACACTTGTTAAGGATTCTAGAGATTATCTTGTTAGTCACATTGCACAAACTGATGGGTCTATAGTCGGACCAAGAGTTCGGTCTGGGTCTCTTAGGGATCAAAATGATGGAGCTAGCTGTGAAGGACTCTGGTATCTGGTGACCAGAGAAGAAATCCCTTACACCTTCCTTAACTTCAGTTCCCACAATCTTCCAGCATGACTAGAAGAAGAGGGACGAGAAGCCATTCGGTCCTGCGACGCTTTTGGGATCAATCCCAAACACAGCCTTCATGTCTTCCTCTTTACTCGGGAGGTCACAAAGGACGACGAGGTCGACCGACTGCGAGATGGTCGGAAAGAGAGCAGGTCGGGGTGTGTAAGCAAGTCCCGCTCAGAGGAAAAGTGAGATTTGAAGTAAGCCCTAGCCGACTCCCGTATCTGGGACACCTGGGTCACGGATGATCCATTATCCTTGATACTATGGATAAAAGACTTGACTCGCTTCTACCTCACAAATCCCTGAAAGAACTTGGTATTACGTTCCCCCTCATCCATGTTGGAACCCACGAGGATCTCGATATGCACAAATCACGGACAAACATTCAACATAAACCTATGCGCAGCGGATCTAAAGGTTTGATGAAGAAAACTTACTGCTTAAAATTTATGTAGATCAAATCTTCTCGGAATCGAACAAACTTGACCAATCCGGAAAGCTGACGTCACGGCGAAGTCAACGGCGTTGACCGATCGGAAATCGGAGGTGTCACGCGCTCTCACGCGCGCGCGTAAGTCCCGGCAACTGCTCCCTTCCGGTGGCGCGTGGCGGCACGTGCGGCGTCAGACGACGGCGATCTCGACGGCGAACTCTTCGTCTCGTCGTCCTGGTCGTCGTGGTATGGTCACTTGCTGGTTTTGGTCTCCGGTTTGGATGTATGATAGGAATCTCTATATACCTAAAGATCTTCTACTGTATTCTCAAACAGCTTTCTAGATCTTGTATCAG
>CACSLK010031423.1:115962-127237 GCA_902706635.1 Striga hermonthica | reverse complement strand
CGATCCGGCGGCAGTCACTGATTTCTTCTTCAGAGGAACCTTCCTCTGGGGGATGTTAAAAGTAGGAGCCTCTACACGAATACAGCAGGGGAATCAAGATAAATATCAGTTTTTCACTTCAACAAAAATAGGAGCATACAGGTAAACATTCGAGCAACTATGTGGAGAATTACCTGGATCGTTGTCAATGCGAACAAGATCGAGAATCTCCTCAGTAGGAGGAGAGAAGGTTTTGTGGGTAAGTAGACCACAGAACTGAAGAAGATTGTCATCACAGAGAAGTTTTTCAGACGCAACGGTCTTGGAGTTCGAGGTATGGATCCGTTGGTCGAAGAGGGAGGGGCTCGCTGGAGGGGCCGAGGCCGCATCTTTCGAGACATCCCTGACCCAAGGGACGGAAGGCCAAGGTAAAGGGACGTCAGGCCGAACGAAAATGAACTTATCGCTCCACTTGGGAAGGTTGGAGGGGATGTCGTTAATGAAGTGCGCACCATTGCGGCTTTTTAAGTAGAGACCCCAGCCCAGTTTAGAGGGGCAGTAACAATAATGGAAGAAGTCTAGGTCGAATCGACCTAGACGGATATGACAGAGGATGATGAAAGTGGTAATGAAACGGATGGCGTTAGGAGGAAGTTGATGCAAGGGAAGCGAGAACCACTCGCAGATACGGATTATGTCACGGTTCAAAGGAAAACGCAACCCGAGCTTAAACTGGACCTCGAAGAAAGGGTAACAGTCTCGAGGAGGATGATCATACCGATCAGAGGGGGAAGATCTAATGAACGCCCAACCAAGAGGTTGGCCGATTTTGTCAGGGTTAAACCAGGGATGAGAAAGGGTAGTAGAAGATGAGCGCTTGGAAAGTTTTTTGGTCGAGGACTGTCTAGGGGGAGAATTTGAAGGGGAAGGAGCAGTTGGCTGTGAAGAAATAACCTCGTCCTCCTTTGGATCATCTTGCGCACCAATAGGAGGTCGACGGCTACGAATGGGAATGTTATCCATGGTGTCGCCGGAATTGGAGAAAGCAACACGAGCTGTGAAAACACGGGTAGGAACAGTATCACCGGGGCGAAGAATCGAGAGAGGAACGGCTTCAAGTGCGGAAGGCAAGATCTCAACTGAACCAGAAGAGGAGGTCGAGGTAGCAGGATCTGAAAACAAAAGTAGAGAGGAACAATATCAAAAAGAGGAATTTTGGCAAAAAGGAGAAAGGTATGAGGAGAAGGTTTTAAAAATTAGGGTTCCACGAAAGGGGCTATTTTGAAGAAAAGGAACAGGGATTCCAAGAGAATTTCAAAGGGGAAGAGCGAAATCTACAACGACCAACAGACAAGCACAAAAATTCAATGCACAGACTCAAAACATTCAATCAGCAAACTTCAGATACCCAATTCGAAAGAGAAAAGAGAAAAAAAGTTTCTCAAAACACAAAAGCCCAGATACAAGAAGTACAAAATCAGGAGAAAAACAACTTACTCATAATCGCAGGGGAGAGAATCGGGAAAACTTGAAAATTGCAGGAAAGATCGCCGACGGAAGCTAAGATTTTTTGCAGAGAGAACTTTGAACGCAAAGGAATTTGGGAGAGATGAAGGTGGAGAAAGTCTGAAATTCTGCTAAGTACCGATTTTATACCCTGGAGAGTTCAAAGGGTGAAAAAGGAGGACCGTCCGATTAAAGTGGGATCGTGCGGCGGAAAAATTAAATTACACGGCACTTCAAGTGGGCACGTTATGCGAGGAGGCGCCATCATTAAAGTACCTGACACACGCAAACAAGTGTTGCACGTGGCGAAAAAGCAGGAGCGACAGGAAAGACTTGAAACAGACGACTTTATTACTGGCAATTAATGGGAAATTATTTGAAAATGTGAGCGGGAAACCTATTACCTAGTCGATATTGAATGACGAACCATCGATGAGGTCGATAAATACCAATTCACTCTTAGATCGAGTCGTCCAGACTCGACCAGAGTGGGGGGGACTAGATGATATGGGATATTATATACATAAAGCTAAACCGGTCTTCTGGCCGGTCGAGAAGGTCAAACCAAGAGGGAGCCGAGCCAAAAGGCGGGAAGATCGAACATTCAGGGAAACGACCAGACTAATGATCGAGCAATCCATCGCTCGACCAGACTAATGATCGAACAATCCATCGCTCGACCAGACTAATGATCGAGCAATCCATCGCTCGACCAGGATAATGATCGAGCAAGCTAGTCTATCCCAATGAGATGATCGCTTAGAGGAATTCGTAATCGACCTAGTTATGGGCGCGAGTACCATAGGCGCGCGTGGGAGCCTCTGACCGAAATCTCCAGAGAATATTTACCCCATGTGCTGGGGAAACACGTGTCAACAATGTATTGGGTGATGGTGATAACTACCTCTCACAACTCCCCAACGCCTTGCACCACCTCTGACATGTGGGCGGCGTGTCTGAGTACGGACGGGCAGCTTGGGCAGCCAGCTCACCTCATCCGGCCAGCTCTTAGGGCAGGTATCTCACCCCTATATAAAGGGGGTGAGCCTTTCTTCACAAATACATTCTATTCACTCTCTGAATTCCAGTATACTTATACACATATTGACTTAAGCATCAGAGGCTCTTCACTGGACACAACCCCCGGTGTGAGAGTTATTTGCAGGTTTTCGGCGTTCTATCGGCGAGGATCAAGATCTATCCGTCCAAACCGAACCAGGACTCTTACGCTTGCACTATGAAAGAAAAATTAAACTCTATGGCTACAAACAATGTTTGGGATCTAGTAGAATTGCCAGAAAGTTCAAAACGAGTTGGGTGTAAGTGGGTCTTTAAGACCAAACGCGACTCGAGTGGCAATATCGAACGACATAAAGCTAGACTTGTTGCCAAGTGTTATATTCAGAAAGATGGCATTGATTATAAGGAGACTTTTTCATCTGTTTCTAAGAAAGATTCCTTGAGGATCATTATGGCTTTAGTAGCTCAGTATGATTTAGAGTTACATCAAATGGATGTGAAAACAGCCTTTCTTAATGGGGACTTAGATGAGGAAGTTTATATGGATCAACCCGAAGGTTTTTCCATAGAAGGAAAAGGTCACATGGTGTGTAAACTTAAGAAGTCAATATATGGACTTAAACAAGCTTCCAGACAATGGTATATTAAGTTTAATGATACCATCACGTCTTTTGGTTTTCAAGAAAACACTGTTGATCGGTGTATTTACCAGAAGATCAGTGGGAGTAAGTTTATATTTTTGGTTCTATATGTTGATGATATCCTACTTGCTGCTAATGATTTGGGAATTTTGCATGAGACTAAAGATTTTCTCTCAAAGAATTTTGAAATGAAAGATATGAGAGAGGCATCCTATGTGATTGGAATTTCAATATTCCGAGATAGATCACAAGGATTGTTGGGGTTGTCTCAGAAAGCATATATCGAGAAAATTCTTGAGAGATTTAGTATGAACACTTGTTCACCAAGTGTTGTCCCATTACAGAAAGGGGACAAGTTTAGTCTTATGCAATGCCCTAAGAATGATGTCGAACGAAAGAGTATGGAATCAATTCCATATGCTTCTGTTGTGGGCAGTCTGATGTACTTGCAAACTTGCACGAGGCCTGATATTAGCTTCGCTGTTGGAATGCTTGGTCGATATCAAAGTAATCCTGGATTGGATCACTGGAAAGCTGCAAAGAAAGTGATGAGATACCTTCAAGGGACGAAGGATCATATGCTCACATTTAGGAAATCTGATCGCCGTGAGGTGATTGGATATTCAGATTCAGATTTTTCTGGGTGCCTTGACAGTCGCAAGTCAACGTTTGGCTATGTTTTTCTCCTCGCCGAAGGAGCAATTTCATGGAAAAATGCCGAACAATCTGTCATAGCTGCATCTACTATGGAGGCTGAATTTGTGGCTTGTTTTGAGGCTACAATTCATGCATTATGGTTGCGGAACTTTATTTCAGGACTTGGGGTTGTCGACACCATTACCAAGCCGCTGAAATTGTATTGTGATAATTTCGCAGCAGTTTTCTTCTCCAAAAATGACAAATATTCCACGGGTGCAAAACACATGGAATTAAAGTATTTTGCCGTTAAGGAGGAAGTTCATAAACAAAGAGTGTGCATTGAACATATAAGAACGGATCTTATGATTGTCGATCCGTTGACTAAAGGTCTACAACAAAAGACATTTAAAGAACATGTACATAGAATGGGTCTTGGTTGTATTGATGATTGATTATGATGATGTTATGGCACACTCTTGAGCTCATTGATATTATGTTTCTGACTATTATCGAATTTCTTGTTCATTATGATTTTGTATACATTATGTTTAGATCAAGGAATGAATATCTTCATGACAATTAAGTGGACCTTATGATATTTATATATAATTATGGAACTTGGTGTGTTGAACTATTAGTGTAGTAGTATATGGAAGGAAGTATGCGAATCGAGAGTGTACAACCGCCATAACTCTCACTATATGGTTTATCATGTCATAGTTTATTTGATGTATGGCATAACGGGATTTGTTTATGTGCACCTAATGTTATACTATTAAATTATGGGCTTTCGGACCAAGTGGGAGAATGTAAGAATATGTGACCCGAAAGCATTGGGCTCACATTTAATTATCCTATTAGGCCAGACCTTATTTAATAGTCAAACAAATCTAAGCCATTAATCTGGATATTTGATGGACGTACCAGATCTAAAGACACCCCTATATAAATTAGTCCTCTCTCCTCCTATTAGGGTACGCAGTCATAATCCCATCACTTTTCTGCTACGTTAAGATTTGACAGGAGGGAGAAACTAATTTAGTTCTAACAATCGATCAAGCCTCTTGTGATCATCAAGATCAAGATCACTAATTATGTCGTCTTCCGCATCAAGTAAGTATTTCGTATAAACCAAATTATTTATTCAAGATCCTTGATGATGTTTACAGTGTCCTCTGCGAAAAGCAGCCCATCGGTTTGCGACTTCCGACCATCGTCCGGCCACACAGAGCTTCCGGCAGGCTCGACAACCGACGGGCCGCGATTTCTGCCCCGCACTGCCCGGCGATGCCTCTTCCACCGGCAACATTTTCTTCAGTCGCCGTTGTTTGAGCCTCCTCGAATAGCAGCCGCGAGCCGAGATGAGCCCTGTTCGTGTCCGTTCAGCCAACGCGAGCCGCCTCGTGGTCTACCATTGACGAGAGTTTCATCAGATTCGTCGTCAATCTCCCCGCAGCAACCTGTTCGCGAGCCCTCTGTCCACGTGAACCCTTAGTCGGGGTTTCGAGTGAGCAGCCACTGATTGTTGCTCGTCATGACTTCGGTCGTCTCATTCGATCATCCGTCATCAAACGGTTTCCGTTTACATTCTCGAAGTATGGTGACTTTCGAATCCGCTTTCGTTTTTATGCTCGTGTTCTCTTTTCATTGATAATTGTTGAATCATTTCTCGTCAATTTGCATTGGGCTATTAATTTGTTCGTATATTTGTTTCCTTGTGTTGTTTTGAGATCTTGACATGAATTAGAACTCTCGTTACTTTTGTTGTTGTTTTGTCGAGTCTATCGTTGGTATAGTGTTGTGGTTATATCCCATTTTCGAGTCTTATACTTTGTTCATGATGTAAGTGGAATCTGGACAATTAAGATATTCAGGATTATATATGTTACAATATCAGTTTAAGCTCAAAACTTCAGGTTTGATTATATTCTGCAAGGTTTCAAAGGTTGTATTGGTTTTTGCGTAGAAATGAATAATGGTGTGCACCCTACATTTAAAATTTGGTCTTCAAGCATTGGTTTCTAAACTCTTATTTGCATACATGGGAATTTCTATTTACTAGAGTATTGGATTAAGCAACATGATTTCATTTTTTTTTTTTTGTTTAATATTACTGAATTGATAAGAAGCTTTCCAAAAGCATCTGAATTTTGTCTATTCGTGCTTTTTGTTTTCTTACGAGATCATTCTAATTATTTCACTAATTTTTCTTCAACTGTTGATATAATGTTACTAATAAATTTATTTTTTTAAGTATGTACATCGATGCTATTGATATGCTAAACTTATGTGCATATATATTTATTTATTTATAGTTCAGTGTGTTGTGCATATGAAATGCAATCATGCAACTCTTATTATTTGATATTCTAATACAGATTACTTAATTGTTATTTGTATTGAATTCCCTGAGTAGTTTTTTTTTTATACTTTTATGGCTAGTTGTGTTCGATGCATAAACTTCAATGTGTTTATCGTAAAAAAAAAACAAATTTGTTACTCCCATAACTCCACGAGAATTTCTCACGAGCCACTTAGTCGACGAGTTTCGACTACGTTTGTGTGATCGTTGGATCTGTTGTAATCAAGAGATTATCTTGGTTTCGTGTAGGTGTTTCGAGGTGTTGACCTCCATCCTACCTTCTCGAGTCTTGTGTTTGTGATTTATCTCTGCTTTCAGGTGGGTACAGTTTGTGTATCTATAATTATCGCATTTCGTTATTTCGTATAAATGTTCATCTCGATAACTTTAGTATGCCTGAGAACCCTAGTCTAGTGTGTTACACCGCCAGAGGGCGTCTTGCCTTTAGTGCCTTTGATGAATGCATAAGCAGTGCGAGGTCACCTGCCTGTCGTATCCGGGAGGAGGACGCCCTAGCCCGTGTGTTGGGGAAAAACATCTCGACTGTCTCCTGGAAAGGATCTCTTAGCCCGTGTCGAGCCGGGGTGGGAATGTTTCCGGTTACTTCCTTGTCGATGTCTGATCGGAAGGTTGTTGTATGTACATAGGAGGTTTGCGATAGGGCCATATAGGAAGTTAGACCTGGATTCTATGCATACTCTATTTATGGTTTTGGATCTTTTTGCGAGATAGACTTATGCGATATTGGTGAGCATAGTGGTTTTGCTCACCCCCATTGTTATGTTGTTTGTCCTCTTGTTTCCTCTTCATATCTTTAGGTTGAGCTTGGTTAGCGGCGGCAGAAGAGACAATTGAGCAGTGGTCATGGATATGTTGTGTCTTTTGCTTCCGCTCTTTTCCTTTATTGTTGGATTGTCATGTTTCCTTGATTTATGATGCTTCCGCTTAACTTAATTGGTTTTATGATCGGATTCTGGATCTATTGAACTTGTGTTGATTTTGAGACTTCTAAAAATGCTGCTTTTATTATCTTGTTTACTAGTATGCATGTGGAGGTTCTTATGTTGGTACTTGTTGTTTTTTTCGCTAGTAGTTTAAGTAGCGCCCGTTAAAGTTAAAAGTTTTAAATTGAAATTTTTGCAAAAAAATTACTCTGATTTTTATAAATATATTCGGTAAATTATTTAAAATAAAACTGGGCGTTACAACGAGATAGAGTGTCATAGACGAGGTTTACTTTTTTTGCAAGGTGAGATGCGAAAGATATAAGGAATCACAAATCGCAAGAGGGACAAAGCGAAGAAAGATAGAGGAGCATGGTATCTATAGAGTAAGGGTTAAGTATTCAGAAGGTCGAGCGTTCAGGACCATCGGATGGAGGTCAAAATCAACGGTCAAGATTAAAGGCAAAGAGGCCAGAAGGTGGAGCATTTGGGACCACTGAATGGAGGTTGAAGCCAATGGTCAAGATTAATAAAAGGGAAAATGACAAAGGCATCAAATGCAACAATGATGAGGCATGTTGTACGAATATGGCATGCAGACGAGGCAGTAGCTTTCCAAAGATGCATGATTTGACAGGGCAGGCAACAGGTTTGAATTTTGAAACTTTAAACTGAAAGGTGGGGAAGAGAAAGTAGTCGAATTTAATGGTTACAAATGAAAAGTAGCTCGAAGGATTTGGTCGATTAGTGGAAGGTAAGTGCAAATTTAAAAATTCAAGATGGGTTGTACAGAGTTTGAAACACTTAAACCAGATATAGAAAGATCATACGAACATATTGAAAAACATACAAATAAGGTCGACAGTAAAGAATCAAAAGGCAAAAAGATCTACTCTTGGATAGAACTATCATAGCTTGACCAGAGTGGAGAGACTAGATGATACGAGATACTATAACGGGTCAACTAGATGAGTGAAATCAGGCAGCTAGGCTGGTTAAATAGGAAGATCGAACTGCAGTTGGAGCTCGACCTGAGAGCATGAGGTCGAATCGACCTCATGAACAATAGAAGATCTTGGGATGAAAATGTTTTACCAAATGATGTGGACCTGGTCCTACTTCAAGACAAACAACGCCTTATGCGGAATTAACCACGTGTCGCGACGAGATTGGTCACCTGCACATATGACAAACTAGATAGTCTGAGACATTGCAGGTCTTATACATGGGTAGCTTGGGCAATATGGTTAACTCTCCGGGAAGACTCGAAGAGTAAGACACCACACCTCTATATAAAGGGGTGTGGTAGGTTAGTTTTCAGTTTCGATTCTCTCAACATATTCTTATATACTCAGTTATTGTTCATCTTCTCCAACATAACACTTACTTACGCATCGAAGATTCTTAACCGGAAAAACTCTCCTTTCGGTGTTGATTTCTTGTCGGTCTGGAGGCCGTCCGAGGTAGGAGGAAGCTAACATAGTTTTATCAACTCGAGTGAAGACTGAGTGAAGTGTATTTCACTAGTACTGTCATTCCCAAAATAAATAAATAAATAAATGAATAAAAGAAAAGTGTCCATAAAAATGAGCGGAAAGGAAAAAAAATAATAACAAATTTGTCGATAGGCTAGGGGCTACGTCCATAAAAATGAGAGAAAAGGAAAAAAATAACAAATTTGTCGATAGACTACGGGCTACATCCTACAAAATCACGAGCTATTAGGCATGGTTTATCGACGAACCAATGAGTTGGGTCAACAAGAAAAAAATAAATGTAGTAATAATAATAATAAAATAAAATGTCACGAAAAATTGGTGACCCAGAGTGACCTTGGGTCTCAACCGATTACTAATGTTGGAAATGAGACACTTGACTCATTCTAATTGACGTGTTGTATTTATAGATAAGACAATTTTAAATATTTTTTTTTAAAAAAATAATCGATGTTAATTTATATTAAAAATAAAAAAGGAAAGTGTTTTTTTTAACCTACCAAATTATGACCAATTTTAGAGTTTCCTTATGAACTTTTTTTTTCTTGATAGTTTGTCTCATAATAATCGAAACAGAAAATTTGCCTCATAGATTGAAAACCCTAGTATGACATAAAAATGTTTTTAACTCAATTAAAAGTAAATTAAATTGATCTATAAAATTGATTTAGGGCTTTTAAATCCCATGGCGAGACAAACAAAATGATGTATGGTTTGTCGATTTCTGAAAACGGATAGCTCTGTAATCATTCGACAAAAATAGTAGGAGCACGTGTGCATAGAAAAATTTCCAATTCAAGTTTTCTGATAATCGAGATACCAGATTTTTGATTGGGATGTATCTTTTGAAAGCTTGCAGGACCAATTTTCTAACGAGTAAATCTTATGAAAATACAACAGTCGAATTTTGATCAGTAGTTAGAAAACTACTGATCAATAGTTAGCTTTCATTAGGCTACTAACTAAAATCTGAACGTTATATTTTCATAAGAATTACTTTTCTAGAAAGCTCGTCCTCCACGCTTTCAAATGACACATTTAAATCAAAAATTTGATATCTTGATTATCAGGAAACCTGGATTGAATTTTTTTCTATACACTCGTGCCCCTACTATCTTCGTCGATCGATTATAGAGGTATCAATTTTCAAGAATTGACAAACCATATCTCATTTTGTTCGCCTCATCTTGAGCTTTCAAAGCTCTAAATCAATTTTAAATATGAATTTGAAATTTATCGTTAATTGAGTTCAATTTGTTTTTTCATATTAGAGTTTTCAATCGAGGAGGCAAATTGTCAAGAAAAAAAGTTCGTAAGACAGACTCTAAATCGACCATACTTTGGGAGGTCAAAAAACGTTCCAAATAAAAGATACCAAAATTCAGCACTTTCCATTCTCTATAGATAGTGACAACACTGTATATGTTTTGGAATACGATTGTGATTTCTCTTTTTTTTTTTTCATTTTGTTCCTTATCTTACCTTATTAATTTTATCATCTCTTTCATTTTTATCTAGTTTTTCCAAGAAATATCATGTGGTTCATAATTTTTCATTGTATGGTAAATATTAATTGTTGGAAATTATTTAGACTTTAGATATAGATTTTTTTAATTAGTTTGTATAAAATAATAATAAAAATCAATTGTAGATAATACTTAATTAATAAATAATAAAAATAAAATAAATATTTTAGGTTGAGTAGGTTGGGGATAAAGATAAGTTTTATTGTTAGGTTGAGTTGTGTAGGTGGATGAGAGAGATAATTTTTAATTATTAGGTTGGATTTTTTATTTGATTTTCGACAAGATAGGCTTCATTAAAAAAACCACATAATTAATGAGTAGACAACAACGAACCAGCGGAATAAATCAGTTAACCCCTGAATCTAGTTTGTAGGACTACAACAATGGCAACCTAAAACCAACCTAGAAACAAATAAGTAATAAGAACTAAAAAACTCTCACATGTGGAGAATACAAACTCTCAACATGAGAATAGGGAAAGGTAAAAAAAAAAGAACACTAAAATGCACGAAAAAACCTACAACACAAGCAAAACAGAAAACACCGAATATTTAGACTAGACGAAGGCCCTCCCCACTAGTCGAAAAAACTCGGCAAGGCCACAACCTGAGCCAACACCCAAACGCGATCAATTGAGAAGAAGTAATGTGATCCACGTCCCAACGCAAGGATCTAGAGACTCCATATATGGCTAACTAGATTCGACTAATGGACCAAAAACCCTCCCCAAGTTCACCACCAAGTCAACCCCGATAGGTCTGCGCCACAACCCTTCCTCCCGAAGGCTGCAGCACCGCAGTACCAGTCGGAGGAACCCTTCATCCTAACAACATATATAGACCGAAACATGGGAAGATTAAGGTGTTGACCTCTGCCCCAACAGCTACTTGGACACTAGCAGCGTCTGCTACACGAGCACGCCAGAGCCATCAGACCTCGCACACCCGCCATGGAAAATTAGAAGAGAGCGATACCCACACAGAGAGAGGAACTGAGAGCTTACCGAGGCAAACGAAGCAGGGCCAGTGACGACCAAGGTGTTAGTCGAAAACAAGGGGTATGGACCATCAGAAGGTGATGAGGCACGACGGTGGCAACAACGACGACAAAGGTTAGGGTTTGTTGTGAATTTAGGGGAAAATTAGTTTCGAGAAGAGAGAGA
>CACSLK010031423.1:94339-115920 GCA_902706635.1 Striga hermonthica | reverse complement strand
GAGAGAGAGAGAGAGAAGAAACAACCTGGTAGGTGTATGGCATATTCAAAAAACTGTAAAAGAAGCAACGGACGGGTGGTGGTTAGAGGTTAAATTTGAGGATGTGGCCTAATTTTGATTATATTGGTTTTCACAACAACCTTGTTTCGTATTCAATTGGAATCCCTCCTTTTTGTTTATCTTTTTTTAGATTAAGTTGGGTTAGAAATAAAGGTGGCACAAATAACTGATAAAAAAGCAAGAAAAAGCAAAAGAAAAACTTATAATTGAATAGAGATTATGTGGTTTACAGGAGTAGGCACTTCACTAAATCCAACAGTCAATATCAGTTCAGTTCATTCGCGATTTACCGAGGATGACCTATAGCTCACGTGGTTATGGTCCTCCCATCTCGCACCTTTCCTGCGCGGATGACATTATTACTTTACTCGTGCGGATAATAATGAACTGGTCGAGCTTATGCGTCTCTTAGGGCACTATAGTTTGGTTTCCGGTCAGCTTGTCAGTGTGCAAAAGAACACTTTCACCATGTATCATCACATTGCGGACCAGTGGACCCATTGGGTCCATGAGCGCAGTGGTTTTGCACGTGGAGACCTCCCCATCACCTACTTGGATACCCCCTGTACAAGGGCCACCTCTCGCATGACCTCTTTATAGACGGCAGGCAGAGGATGATTGACTGGATCTCCGATTGGTCTCAAAGACACATATTTTTTAGGGGGAGGCCTACTCTGATTAAGAGCACCCTTAACGCCCTTTCGCTTCACCTTCTTACAGTCCTTGACCCCCACCAGTCCACGATTCATGAGCTAGATCAGATCTTAGCTCGATATTTTTTGGGGCATAAGAAGGGCTCCTGATGAGGGAGACAGATCCACTGGGTGAAGTGGGACTCCATTTGTCGCCCCTTCTCTGAGGGTGGCCTCATGAACCGACAATTTTTAGACGTCATCACTCCATTCTCTTATAAGATGTAGTGGCGGTATAGTGAGGGTAAGTCCCTTTGGGCCCAGTATCTTCATCGGAAGTGCTGTCCTGGAGGCGCTGCCCACCCCTATAGGGTGACGACCTCTGCCCGCGATAGCGGACAGTGGAGGCGGCTCACCATGGTCGGTAGATGTACTCTGAAGCACATTTTCTGGACTCTGGGTGAGGGAGACATTAGTTTTTTTGGATGAATGGTGGTTTGGTGAGGGTTCCCTTTTGAGTACTAGACAGGTCACCCACATTCCCTTTCTACAAGTGAAAGGCCTATAGAAGGATGAGGGTGGGGATATGGATAGGTTAGAGAGGATTCTCGGTAGTGGAGTAGGCTTTAGTGACCCGGAGATAGATGAGATCCAGCAGATACCCATCTCGGAGGATGGTTTGGACGGTATGAGGTGGAGACTTACATCTTGGCTTGGCAGAAGCACGTCTGGGTGACCGGACTAACCTTCTCTTCTAGGCCATCTGGACCGACCTACTTACCTCGACCATATTTATCTTTTTATGGCTCCTTCTTCTGTGCCGCCTGCCGATTGACACTATGATGCAGGCGAGGGGGTTCTCCTTTCCCTCACGTTGTTACTGTTGCGCTGAGACTGACAATTTTCAGACTGAGACCTTCACTCATTTGTTTCTTGAGAGTGAGTATGTGAGAAGAGTTTGGGAGCATTATTCCAATTACACTATGATATAGGATATTATCCCAACAAGGCTAAATCGGTCTGCTGAATCGATCGAAGAGGCAATACCGTGAAGAAACCAAGCCGAGTGGCGGGAAAATCGACCAACCAACCAGTCGACCAATCAATCATTAGACCAGGTAAACGGTCAGGCAGTTTAGTCGACCTCAACAGGACAATCACTTCGCGAACATAGCGTTTTATGAATAGACCTAGTCATAGGTGCGTGTAAGAGCCTCTAAAGGAATTCCAGGAGTATATTCACTCCATGTGCAGAAGGACACGTGTCTACAACACTTTGGTTGATAAAGACAACCACCTCTGACATATCCCAACGTCCCGCGCCACCTCTGACATGCGCGCGGTATGTCAGAGTACGGACGGGCAGCTTGGTCAGCCAACTCACCAAATCTGGGCAACCTTAGGTCAGGTATCTCACTCCTATATAAAGAGGTTGAGCCTTTCTTCCTTAACACGATTTTTCCATTATTAAACTTCAGTATACTCATACACATACTGACTTAAGCATCGGATGCTCTTCACCGGACACAACCCCCGGTGTGAGAGTTACTTGCAGGTTTCCGGCGTTCTACCGGCGATGGCGAGGTTCGATCCATCCTAAACTGGTCCAAGACGCTCACACTTGCATCATTGGCGCCGTCTGTGGGACTTTTGTCCGAAAGGTTGTGTTTGAAGCTAAGTTATGGCGGACGGAATTCCCAAAACCAACTTGCAGTCGACGTTCGATGACGCTTGGACGACGACCAGGCCAATTGGTCAAGGCCCTCCTCTGGGTTTCTCTGGCCCTTCGCAGACGCCGGTCACTCCTACACCCATCTTTCAAGGTGTGGGAGCGTCGACGGCGGTTCCTGTAGGAGATGCAAGCTCCAGTCGTGCACAGGAGGCTCGTACAGCAGCTGCAGCGGCGATGCCACTGTCGCCACCCCAGAACCCAGTGGTGGCGCAACCAGGAGGAGCGGTGGTGCAAGAAGTGGCACCATCACAGGCGGGTGTGCAAGCCCCTGGTCAACAGATGGTGGCGATAACCAGGGAAGATGCAGAAGATGGTGGTGGTCGCGGCGGCGCAGGCAGTGCAGCAAGTCACAAGCCACACGTCTTACGCCACAACTTCGTCGACCACGATGGTAGGAAGTCAGGATGAGGATGTGTCCAATTATGGAGATGGAGGAGGCGTAAGGGATCGTGCGATGGAGAGGATGGCGGAGCAGTTGTGCCAGTTGCAGGGCAATGTTGAAGGGAGGCTGGAGAGGAGAGCTTGAGAACATCCTTTCTCGAGGGAGATTCTTGCGGCTCCTTTGTTGAATAATTTCAGAGAGACTAATTTGGTGTATGACGGGTCATTTTACCCAACGAGGCATGTGAGGACTTTTGAGAATATGGCTGTGTTGTATGGATATTCCGATTTTGTATGTTGCAGGGCTTTTTTATCGACCTTGCGTGGAGAAGCGCTTGGTTGGTTCCACCAGCTGCCTCTGGGGTTGATTGCGGACTTTGAGGATCTCGCTAGTAATCTCACTAATCAGTACTCAAGTGCGGTGGCTCAGGAGATGACATATCTGACCCTGATGGCGATGAAGCAGGGAGAGAAGAAGTCGTTGAGAAAGTATGTTGCTCGATATAATCAAACGTGATTAGAGGTGCACTCAGCGTCGGATGAGGTGAAAGCAGGAGGGTTGATAAGGAGTCTTCGGGCAGGGCCTTGCCGAACCTTGTTGGCAAAGACCCCTGCTCGATCATTCGAGGATCTTTTGAAGCAGTGTAGGAAGTATATTAACTTGGAGAAGATAGAGGTGGAGTTTGCAAAATTAGAGGAAGCTGCTCGACCAGAGCCAAAGAAGGAAAAAAGCCCGCCAAGGTGAAGATCGCCGAGGAGAAGTTCGCCCAGGTGGAGTGGGCCAAAAATAACATCGCCTAGAAGAGAGTGGCGAGACTTAAAGCAGGCGAGAAGGGATGATAGGTGGCAGGGGAGGCTATTGTTGTTCGAAAGACAGAGGTACCATAATATCACGCCTCTAATGAAAGATATGACAGAAGTGCTCGAGGTGATGGAGCAGAAGATGTTGAGCGAGGATGGGACATATCCAAAGACTTGGTTTACAGTCCTGACTCAACCTAGGTCGGATATCTATTGTTTTTATCGAGACTATGGCCATACCACGGCGAATTGTAGACATTTGAAGGATGAGATTGAGAGGTTGATTCGGGCAGCGCATTTGAAGAAGTTTGTATATCATGACAGGGTAAAGGGAAACGGAAGGAGAAGATGTTGGGAGGATTCGTAGGAGAGAAGTGATAGAGATGGGGAGGGGGGCGATAGACATGGTCGAGATGGTCGAGAGAAGAAGTTCAGGAGAGATGGAGATAAATGAGGTCAAGGAGGAGAAACTCTCATGAAGAGAGGAACGATTTATATGATCTCAGGAGGTCCAACAAATGGCGACTTGAATAATGCTAGGAAAGAACATGCTCGGGCTGTGAAAAAGAAGAAAGAGGAGGTGGGGATTACGGCTCGCATGCCGGTGATCAGCTTTAAAGCAGAGGATGCGGATGGGTGGTGTTGCCGCACAATGATGCTTGGTAATTACGGCTGAAGTGGCAGGCTTTGATGTGAAGAGGGTGTTTATTGATACCGGGAGTTCTGTATATGTGATGTTTTATGATTGTTTTTCGCAGATCAATAAGGAGCTTAATATGGAGTTAAAGCCAGTGGCCACGACTCTTTATGGTTTCAATGGAGGAGAGGTGATTTTAATGGGCTAAGTAAGTTTATGGTGGCGCTGGGATCGGGAATGATGAAGAAGGTGAGGATGGTGAGATTCATGGTGGTGGGAGCTGAATCATCTTATAACATCATCATGGGAACAACAAGCTTGAACGCATTCCAGGCGGTCGTGTCAACGTACCATATGACGATCAAGTATCTGGTGGGTGAAAGCGTTGGTGAGATCGCAGGGGATCAACTTAGCTCGAGGAGCTGCTATCAGACAATGGTAAGCAATAACAAGCAATTGGCAAAGAGGCAGGCCAAGCCGAAAGAAGAAGAAGTTACTCGACCAGACGGGTCGAGATCAAAGGAGGATAGGTTAAGGTTAGAGAAGGGTAAGGAGAAGGTAGATATCCAACCAGGAGGGGAGGTTGAGAAGATCCAAATGGTCGAAGGATATGAGAAGATGAAGTTTAGGATCGGGAAAGAGCTTGAGGAGCCAATTAGGTCGAAGTTGATAAGTTTGGGGAGAGAGTTTGTCGATATCTTTGCTTACACGGCAGAGGTGTTGACGGGGATAAGTGCAGAGATGATCGAGCATCGCTTAAACATCAACCTCAGTGTGAGGCTGGTGAAACAAAAGAGAAGGCACTATGGGGCGGAGATGGAAAAAATATCGAGCAGGAGGTCGAGAAGCTATTGAGCTGGGCATACCAAAGAGATTCAATTCCCGGAATGGCTATCAAATACAGTAATGGTGTCCAAAGCCAAAGGGAAATGGAGAATGTGCATAGATTTCCTGGACCTGAACAAAGCATTCCCTAAGGATCTATACCCGCTGCCCAGGATCGACCAGCTAGTTGATTCAATTGTCGGGTGTGAGTTGTTGAGCCTGATGGATGCCTCGCAGGGATATCATCAAATTCCCTTGGCGAGAGAGGACAGGAAAAGGGTGAGCTTCGTGACGAGCTGAGGAACTTATTGTTACGTGGTGATACTGATCGGCCTGAAGAATGCGGGTGCCACGTATCAAAGGTTGGTGGACAAGATTTTCAAGGAGAAATTGGGGAAGAATGTGGAGGTCTATGTGGATGATATGTTTGTGAAAAGTAAGGAGGAGATGGATCATGTGAGGGACTTGAAGGAAACATTCTTGACTTTGAGGAGGTATGGGATGAAGTTGAATATGGCCAAGTGCTCGTTTGGGGTGAAGTTGGGGAAATTTTTGGGCTACTTGGTGACCAAAAGAGGTATCGAGGTGAATCCGGAGAAAGTGCGGGCGGTAATGGAGATAAAAATTGCCAGTGAGTGTTAAGGAGGTGCAAATCTTGGCTGGTCAGATTGCGGGGCTGGGTCATTTTATATCCAAAGTGGCGGAGAAGAGTGGCCCATTATTTAAAACACTGAAGAAGAGCACAAAGTTTCAGTGGACAGATGAGGCTCAGCGTGCGTTCGAGGAGTTGCAGTGAGTGCTAGCTAACCTTCCCTTGTTGGCTAAGCCGGTGCAAGGAGAGGATTTGGTCCTATATATTTCTATTGGAGAGTGGGCAGTGTGTTCGGTGTTGTTGCGAGAAGAAGGGGTATCATAATTTCCTATCTATTATGTGAGTAGGGTGATGCAAGGAGCAGAGATGAGGTACTCAGATATTGAGAGGTGTGCTTTGGCGGTAGTTGTAACTGCTTGAAAACTGAGCCCTTATTTCTTAAGTCATAAAGTGAGGGTGAGAACGAATATGCCGCTGGGAGAAAAGCTCGGGCGGCCTTCAGTGTCTGGTCGATTGGTGAAATAGGTAGTCGAGATGAGTAAGTATTTGCTAATGTATAAGCCGAGGAGGGCTATCAAGGTGCAGGTGTTGGCGGATATTATCCAGGAGGGTATGAAAATCAAGAAAGAGTCTGGAAGAGTATGTCGGTTGTTCCTGGATGGATCTATGGCGAGAAGTGGAGCAGGATTGGGGATTGTTCTTGTTTCTCCTAAAGGTGACTATCTGGAATTTGCAGCCAAGATGGAATTCAGGGTGTCCAATAATGAAGTTGAGTATGAGGCGGTGATCAAAGGTCTGCAATTAGTTAGGCGGGAGGGGCCCGAAAGGTGAAAGTGCATTCTGATTCCCAACTGGTGGTTGGTCAATTGCAGGAGGGATTCGAAATTAAGGAGGACCGGATGCAGAAATATGTGGATGAGATGAAGGATTCGAAAGAGGATTTTTATTCATTCGAACCGATACAGATCCCTCGAGGGGAGAATGGTCGAGCAGACCTATTATTGAAGATTGCTCAAAGTCTGGTGGATTGTAAAAGCAGAAGTGTGACTCTATTGCATTTGGAAAGAAGTGTGGTCGATGCTGAGGTGGTTGAGATCGAGGAGGTTGAAGATTGGAGGGCCGCGATCCTAAGGTAGTTGAAGGAAGGGGCGATAAAGGTAGTGAGGAGATTTTTTTAGCATGGTAGCATTCCTTACAAAAGGTCGTATACTGGACCACATTCATGTTGTGTGACTAAGCAGGAAGGTTGATACGTGATGAGGGAAGTGCATGAGGGATACTGTAGCGACCATAGCAAGTCGGGGGCCTTGGTCGCTAAAATTTTGAGGGCAGAGTATTTCTGGCCGACAATGAAGGAGGATGCTAAGGCTATAGTGAAGAAATGTTTGCAGTGCCAGAAGCACGGCCCATTGATTCATCAACCAGCAGAAACCATGACAACGATGATGAGTGCCCCACCATTCGCCCAGTGGGGAATCGACCTAGTGGTGCCGATGCCGCAAGGGACGGGGCAGAGAAAATTCTTGATTGTGGCGGTGGATTATCTTACAAAATGGGTGGAGGCCGAACCCTTGGCGAAGATCACGGAGGAGAAAGTCATCAATTTTTTATACAACAATACTTGTTGCAGGTTTGGCGTTCCTAAAGTGTTGATATCCAACAATGGAACTCAATTCAATGGCAAGCGGATTCGAGCATGGTGTGAAGATATGAAGATCGAGCAACATTTTGCCTCTGTCGCTCATCCGCAAGCCAATGGCCAAGTCGAGGTGAACAGCCGAATTATACTGAATGGGCTGAAAACAAGGCTGGAAAAGGCCTCGGGGGCGTGGGTTGCCGAGCAACTTTAATACTTTGGGCATACCGCGCTACCACGAGGTCGACAACAGGAGAAACCCCCTTCAGTCTAGTTTATGGGATGGAAGCGCTGCTGCAAGTCGAGGTCGAGTTATCATCGCAAAGGTCAAGCACATATGACCAGGAGCTAAATGAAGAGCTAATGACGCCGGCTTAGACACCATTGAGGAACTACGCGAAAGGGCAGCGATCAGAGTGGAGGCGTACAAACAAAGAATGCGAGCAGCTCATGACAAAGAGGTGAAAGTCCACCAATTTCAAGTGGATGACTTGTTAGAAACGCGTTGGTGTGCTCAAACACGTTGGAAAGCTGGAACAAAACTGGGAAGGACCATACCTGATCGAGAGAGTGCATGTAGGAGGAGCATACTCTCTAAAGGATGCAGAAGGACGATCACTTGCCAGGTCATGGAACATAGCTAATTTGAAAAAAATATTATGTGTAAAGTTTTTTCATTTTTCAAAATGATTTTAAAAGTTGAAAAAAGATGTAACCCGCAAATCCTTTTCAGAAGTTAATGGAATTTAGTTATCTTTTGGTATTACTTGCTTTATTGCACACCTTCTTATGCTTGGAATTGTTGGAATTATTTGGATGACAGGATGTATAATATGGTCGCTTGTTTGGAACATCCCTTGGGGTGGGCAGGATGGTCGATTACTCACGCCCTCGGGCTGGGTGGCCTCTTGTTTGGAACATTCCTCGCGGGTGGGCAAGCGTGAAGACCAAACCCACCATGACAAAGGCCCTCGGGTTCGGTGGTCGCTTGTTTGGAACATACCTTGGGGTGGGCAGGTTGGTCGATTACTCACGCCCTCGGGCTGGGTGACCTCCTGTTTGGAACATTCATCGCTGGTGGGCAAGTGCGAAGACTAAACCCACCATGACTAAGGCCCTCGGGATGGATGGTCGCTTGTTTGGAACATCTCTTAGGGTGGGCAGGTTGGTCGATTACTCACGCCCTCGGGCTGGGTGGCCTTCTGTTTGGAACATTCCTCGCGGGTGGGCAAGCGTGAAGACCAAACACACCATGACTAAGGCCTTCGGGCTGGGTGGTCGCTTGTTTGGAACATCTCTTGGGGTGGGTAGGTTGGTTGATTACTCACGCCCTCTGGTTGGGTGGCCTCCTGTTTGGAAGATTCCTTGCAGGTGGGCAAGTGTGAATACCAAACCCACCATGACTAAGGCCCACAGGCTGGGTGGTCGCTTATTTGGAACATCCCTTGGGGTGGGCAGGTTGGTCGATTACTCACGCCCTCGGGCTGGGTGGCCTCCTGTTTGGAACATTCCTCGCGGGTGGGCAAGTGTGAAGACCAAAACCCACCATGACTAAGGCCCTCGGGCTGGGTGGTCGCTTGTTTGGAACATCCCTTGAGGTGGGAAGGTTGGTCGATTACTCATGCCCTCGAGCTGGGTGGCCTCCTGTTTGGAATATTCCTCGCGGATGGGCAAGTGTGAAGACCAATGCCCACATGACTAAGGCACTCCGACTGGGTGGTCACTTGTTTGGAACATCCCTTGGGGTGAGCATGTTGGTCGATTATTCACGCCCTCGGGCTGGGTGGCCTCCTGTTTGGAATATTCCTCGCGTGTGGGCAAGTGTGAAGACCAAACCCACCATGACTAAGGCCCTCGGACTGGGTGGTCGCTTGTTTGGAACATCCCTTAGGGTTGGCAGGTTGGTCAATTACTCACGCCCTCAGGCTGAGTGGCCTTCTGTTTGGAACAATACTCGCGGGTGGGCAAGTGTGAAGACCAAAACCCATCATGACCAAGGCCCTCGGGTTGGGTGGTCGCTTGTTTGGAACATCCTTTGGGGTGGGCAGGTTGGTCGATTACTCACGCCCTCGGGCTGGGTGGCCTCCTGTTTGGAACATTCCTCGTGGGTGGGCAAGTGTGAAGACCAAAACCACCATGATTAAGGCCCTCGGGCTGGGTGGTCGCTTGTTTGAAACATCCGTTGGGGTGGGCAGGTTGGTCGATTACTCACGCTCTCGGGCTGGGTGGACTCCTGTTTGGAACATTCCTCGCGGGTGGGCAAGTGTGAAGACCAAAACCACCATGACTATGGCCCTCGGTCTAGGTGGTCGCTTGTTTGGAACATCCATTGGGTTGGAAAGGTTAGTCGATTACTCACACCCCCGGGTTGGGTGGCCTCCTGATTGTATCATTCCTCGCAGATGGGCAAGTGTGAAAACCAATCTATCACGATCGAGATCCTAGGACCATGTGGGGGAACATTAGGACAAGAACGCCAGCGAAGCCAATAGAGCTACAAGTAAACTTCCGAGCGCAGGAGATGAGTACAAAGGCATAAGTATAAAAGAAGAAATCCAACAGGGCATAAAACCTATAATGTTTAAGGCCATGAGGCTGGATGTCGCTTGCTTCGACCACCTCTGAAGGTGGGAATGTGTTCAAAATTCAAAACTCATCATGTTTATGGGCATGAGGCTGGATGGTCGCATGCTTCGACCACCTCTGAAGATGTGATTGTGTTCAAAGTTCAAAACCCATCATGTTTAAGGCCATGAGGTTGGATGGTCGCATGCATCGACCACCTCTGAAGGTTGACCACCTCTGAAGGTCGACCACCTCTGAAGGTGGGCATGTGTTTAAAATTCAAAACCCATCATGTTTAAGGCCATGAGGCTGGATGGTCGCATGCTTCGACCACCTGTGAAGGTGGGCATGTGTTCAAAATTCAAAACCCATCATGTTCAAGGCCATGAGGCTGGATGGTCGCATGCTTCGACCATCTTTGAAGGTGGGCATGTGTTCAAAATTCAAAACCCATTATGTTTAAGGGCATGAGGCTAGATGGTCGGATGCTTCGAACACTTCTGAAGGTGCACATGTGTCCAAAGTTAAAAACCCATCATGTTAAAGCCATGTGGCTGGATGGTCGCATGCTTCGACCACCTCTGAAGGTGTACATGTGTTCAAAATTCAAAACTCATCATGTTTAAGGCCATGAGTCTTGATGGTCGCATGCTTCGACCACCTCTGGAGGTGGGCTTGTGTTCTAAGTTCAAAACCCATCATGTTTAAGGCCATGAGGCTGGATGGTCGCATGCTTCGAACACCTGTTAATTCAAAACCCATCATGTTTAGGGACATGAGGCTGGATGGTCGCATGCTTCGACCACCTCTGAAGGTGGGATTGTGTTCAAAGTTCAAAACCCATCATGTGTAAGGCCATGAGGATGGATGGTTGCATGCTTCGACCACCTTTGAAGGTCGACCACCTCTGAAGGTGGGCATGTATTTAAAATTCAAAACCCATCATATTTAAGGCCATAAGGCTGGATGGTTGCATGATTCGACCACCTCTGAAGGTGGGTATGTGTTCAAAATTCAAACCTTATCATGTTCAAGGCCATGAGGTCGGATGGTCGCATGCTTGGACCATCTCTGAAGGTGGGCATGTGTTCAAAATTCAAAACCCATAATGTTTAAGGCCATGAGGCTGGATGGTCGCATGCTTCGACCACCTCTGAAGGTGGGCATGTGTTCACAATTCAAAACTCATCATGTACAAGGCCATAAGGTCGGATGGTCGCATGCTTCTACCATCTCTGAAGGTGGGAATGTGTTCAAAATTCGAAACCCATCATGTTTAAGGCCATGAGATTGGATGGTCGCATGATTCGACCACCTCTGATGGTGGGCATATGTTCAAAATTCAAAACCCATCATGTTTAAGGCCATGAGGCCGGATGGTCGCATGCTTCGACCATCTTTGAAGGGTGGGCATGTGTTCAAAATCCAAACTCATCATGTTTATGGCCATGAGGCTGGATGATCACATGCTTCGACCACCTCTGAAGGTTGGATTGTGTTCAAAGTTCAAAACCCATCATGTTTAAGGCCATGAGGTTGGATGGTCGCATGCTTCAACCACCTCTAAAGGTCGACCACCTCTGAAGGTGGGCATGTGTTCAAAATTCAAAACCCATCATGTTTAAGGGTATAATGTTGGATGGTCGCATGCTTCGACCACCTCTGATGGTGGGCATCTGTTCAAAATTCAAAACCCATCATGTTCAAGGCCATGAGGCCGGATGATCGCATGCTTTGACCGACTCTGAAGGTGGGCATGTGTTCAAAATTCAAAACCCATCTTGTTTAAGGCCATGAGGCTGGATGGTCGCATGCTTCGACCACTTCTGAAGGTGGGCATGTGTCCAAAGTTCAAAACCCATCATGTTAAAGCCATGTGGCTGAATGGTCGCATGCTTCGACCATCTCTGAAGGCGGGCATGTGTTCAAAATTCAAAACCCATCATGTTTAAGGCCATGACGCTGGATGGTCGCATGCTTCGACCAACTCTGAAGGTGGGCTTGTGTTCAAAGTTCAAAACTCATCATGTTTAAGGCCATGAGGCTGGATGGTCGCATGCTTCGACTACCAGTGAAGGTCAACCACCTCTAAAGGTGGGCATGTGTTCAAAATTCAAAACTCATCATGTTTATGGCCATGAGGCTGGATGGTCGCATGCTTCGACCACCTCTGAAGGTGGGATTGTGTTCAAAGTTAAAAACCCATCATGTTTAAGGCCATGAGGCTGGATGGTTGCATGCTTCGACCACCTCTGAAGGTGGGCATGTGTTCAAAATTCAAAACCCATCATGTTTAAGGCCATGAGGCTGGATGGTCGCATGCTTCGACAACCTCTGAAGGTGGGCATGTGTTCAAAATTCAAAACCCATCATGTTCAAGGCCATGAGGTTGGATGGTCGCATGCTTAGACCATCTCTGAAGGTGGGCATGTGTTCAAAATTCAAAACCCATCATGTTTAAGGCCATGAGGCTGGATGGTCGCATGCTTCGACCACCTCTGAAGGTGGGCATGTGTTCAAAAATTAAAACCCATCATGTTTAAGGCCATGAGGCCGGATGGTCGCATGCTTCGACCATCTCTGAAGTTGGGCATGTGTTCCAAGTTCAAAACCAATCATGTTTAAGGTCATGAGGCTTGATGGTCGCATGCTTCGACCACCTCTGAAGGTGTGCTTGTGTTCAAAATTTAAATCCACATGGATAGATACAAGTTTTTTTTTTCTTTCACAACGATAGATTTTATAACAATGAAAGAAAGAGTATATACAAGAGCTGCAACGAGGCAGAATGACAGAAGCACCAACAATGGTGATCTAACAAAAAGAACAAAAATCCATTTCAGAACCCTATACCTGGCATGAGCAGAAGTCATGGAGACCAAGATAGGTTAATGAAATGGTAATGCTAATACAAAAGGCATCCACAAAAGATAGACTAGTCACTGAACCAAGGGACCTAGCTAGCCTATCACTACCAACAACTAAAACAAGCTAGAACAACAAGGGGAAAGAAACAGACAGCAAACCTAAAACAAAAACCAAAACACAGCCCCAGGATCAAGGCTTGGCCAATAAATCAGCTTCTAGCCAAGCTGATAAAGCAGTTTGAGCTATTGAAAATTCAGGGAGCCAGTGGTTTTGGAAGACCCATTGGTTGCGGGCCTTCCATATCCACCAAAGGAGGAAGATAGTCAGTTGAAGTCTTCTTTCAGCCATGGCATTTATCTTGAGTGTGCTTAGCTTGATCCACCAATGTGTAAAATCAGAAGTGTCCTCTTTGATGCCCTCCCAGTCAATAGCAACTAGTTTCCAGACTGTTTGAGATTTAGGACAATGGAACAGAAGATGTTCAACAGTCTCTGGCTCAGCACCACATATTTTGCGCACAGGGTCAATATCTTTAATTCTCTTGTGGAGATTTAGGTTGACAGGGAGAGTGTGTGTGAAACATCTCCACAAGAAATGTTTGAGTTTCCCTGTGATTTTCAAGGACCACATCATCTTTCTGGTTGATTGCATCCCCTTTGAAATCAAGCTGCATTCTGGAACATCCAGCTTATTCCATTTTTCCTCTACTAGCACTCTATAAATTTCAGCAACTGAGAGATCTCCAGATTTGTAGTGGGCCCAAGTGAGTCTGTCTTCTAGCAGAGGGTCCATTCCTTGTATACTAAGGATGGAAACACTTTCATTTGGGGGGAAACACTGATGGATCAAGTCAACATTCCATCTCCTGCCTGTATCATCTAAAAGCTCATGCACCTTTGATAAGTTGTACTTCCATGGATTGCAACTGTTAGGCTTGTGTGTGGGTAAAGAAGGGATCCAAGGATGGTCCCAGATTAGAATATCAGAGCCTTTGTTCACCTTGTAGAAGACATTATCCTTGAAGAATGCCAAGGTTTTCCTCCAACTTGCCTAGAGCCATGAGGAATTAGATTGAGCTTTAGCAAGAAGAATGGTTGAGTTGGGAAAGTATTTAGCCTTGATGACCTTGCTTACCAGTAGCTCAGGTTGAGAATGAATCCTCCAGAGTTGTTTGGATATTAATGCTTTATTCATAAGATGGATGTCATAGAATCCCAGTCCACCTTTGCACTTGGGCAGTGTGATGTGTTTCCATGATTTCCAGTGAATGCCCTGGGATCCTTGTTTCTTGCTTTGCCACCAGAAATCAGCAAAACTCTTGGCCAGTTTTTCACAGGTAGCTTTTGGTAACATGAAGCATGACATTGCATAAATAGGAAGGGCTTCCACGACAGCCTTCAAGAGGATTTCCTTACCTGCAAGAGAGAGGAATGTGTTTTGCCATTTTGATAATCTACCTTGCACTGCTTGGTTAATATAAGAGAAGGTGTCAAGCTTTGATTTGCCTATCCCAAGGGGAAGGCCAAGGTATTTGGATGAGCTTTGAGGCTGAATACCCATAAGGATTTGGCAAATATTGTCTCTGAGGGTCTGAGGTGTGTTTTTGCTAAATAGGACTGAGGATTTTTGTAAGTTGACACATTGCCCTGAGATGGCATTGTATTGGTTCAGAATTTTGAGAATGAGTTGTGCTTGGGAGGGGTCAGCTTTGGAAAGGATGAGGGTATCATCTGCAAACATAATGTGGGTAAGGGTGGGGCTGTTTCTGCAGATTTTTATTCCTTTGTATTCCCCTGATTCAACAAGGCTGTTAATAATTAAGGAGAGGATCTGAGATACCAACAAGAAAATGTAGGGAGACAAGGGGTCTCCCTGCCTGATTCCTCTAGAGGGAATAACATAACCACACATAGAACCATTGACATTAAATGAGAAGGAGGCATAATTAAGGCAAGCCAAAATCCACTTAACAAAAGAGTCATGAAAGCCAATCTTAAGCATGATGTTCCTAACACAAGACCATTCAACCCTGTCAAAAGCTTTAGACATATCCAATTTTATCATCATGTAACAAGAGTTTCCTGATCTATGGATTTTCAGAAAGTGAGTGACTTCATGGGCTAGGATTACATTATCAAGGATATTCCTCTTAGAAATGAATGCAGACTGAGAATCATTGATACAGAGAGGAAGAATAAGCTTTAATCTGGATGCCAAAATTTTGGAAATAACCTTCTAGGTAACACTACATAGACTGATTGGTCTATATTGTGATATCCTATCAGGTTTCTGCACTTTAGGGATTAAGGAAATGAGAGTGTGATTGATACTTTTAAGCATTTTACCAGATTGGAAGAAGCTATACACAAGAGCACAGAGGTCATTCTTAATGATATCCCAAAAGTGTTGAAAGAACAGAGAGGTCATACCATCTTGCCCATGAGCTTTCTGAGGGGAGAGAGAAGAGAGCAGCTCTAATGTCTTCTTCATCAACATTGGCAGTGAGTTCAGTGTTCATAGCTTCAGTAATGACAGGAGATGCTTCATCCAGCACAGGATCAGACCCAGAAGGACCTTGGGTAGAGAAAAGATTATTGTAGAACTCCTCAATGCACTGGGATATTTCATCCTGGGATTCACAGACTGTAGAGTCATCATTAATAAGTCTTGTGATTTTGTTCCTTCTTCTTCTATGGGTAGTCTGGGCATGGAAGAACTTAGTGTTTTTGTCTCCATGTTTTCGCCAGGAGATTCTTGATTTTTGCTGCAAGAATTGTTCTTCATCTTTGTACAATTTATTCAACTCCTTTTGGATAGAATTCCACCTTTGCCAATCCCTCAACCCTCCTTCCCATCTCAGTTCAGCAAGTTGTCTGTGCAAGCTCTCAATCTTTTTGGCAGACTCAGTTTTAAACTTACAGCTCCATTTCAGGAGATGTAGCCTTACCCCTTTGATCTTTTCTTGGAAGCAGAACATAGGTGTGCCTGATTGATAAAGGTTCCATGCTGGATAGATACAAGTTAAAATGTGAAAAATGTGTTTATCATTTATGGAAGTTCATTCCAATTACCCCGTTGAAGAGTTATACAAGTGTATCAAATTATATCATCATAAGCATTATCGAAGATAGAGACAAGTTAAACAAAACATTTACATTTCAAGAAGATCACCGAAGTTCATCAAAATACAAAGCTGAAATGCAAAAGAAATAAAATACAATACAAGCTAATCTATGGAGGCGGAGCAGCAGAGTTGGCATTGCTCGAGCTGGAATTCAGCGGGTCGTTGGTACCCGAGGTTGAATCGCAGGCCTCTTTGAGGGGGCATTGTCGAATGGATTCGACCAGTGCGATCAACATGGAGCTAGAGGAGTCACGCCATCGGGCAGAGCATATGTCTTCTTTAGTATATCTGATCGAGCCAAGGTTCTCTCGAGCAACCCGGACCACCACTCATGTTTGAGCGGTAAGCTAGAGTCGCTTTGGAAGCTAGGAAGAACCTTGTGCATGGCATCCCAGATAGCCCCAGGGTCGAGTTGCTCGAAATCGTCCTCAGCAATCTGCTTGCGGGCCTTCTGCAAGGCAAACTGTAGATAGTCCACCCCGAAGTCTTGGGCTTCCATCAAAAATTGTGGTGACTGCATGAAGTCAGCCACCACTTGCGTGTGATACTCTTGGAGGAAGAGTTGCCCAACTATAGTAGCCCACATCATTTGCCGAGCTCGAAGAGCAGCAGCATCAGCGTAGCGTTTAAGATGATGAGTATGAGCAACCCTTTGTTTGGCCAGGGTGGCCTCCAGCTCAACTCGAGCAGCCTCCGCTTGTGCTTGAGCAGTCTCGGCTTGCGCTCGGGCAGCCCGCTCTTACTTGAGGGTCGTCTCTTTTTTCTTCAGGGCAGCCTTCTTCTCCACCACTGCCACTTCCTTCACCGCAAGAACGACTTCTTTCTCCGCAAGAGCTTTGTCCCTCTTAACAAGCTCTTCATCAAGAGACTTAACATTGACTTCGAACTCAGCCTTCTGCTCTGTTTGGGTCTCATGGAGTTTAGTGTTGTGGTGCAGGAGGGTGGCATTCTTGTCGTTCACCAAACGGAGGACCTCCTCGAGACTCTTGATAGACTTCCCAGAGCTATCCCAAGCTTCTTTGGCTAAAGGCAGGAATTTAACCAAGCCCTATAATCAAAGGAAACAGAACAGTTCAATACATATATAGCAAGGAAAAATGATAAAAGAAAATGGGAACAATCATAGAACGAGAATTACCTGGGCAAGCCATTGCACGAACTTGTCGCCAACCTCCGATAGAGTGACGTTGGCTCTTTTTAGGTCGTCCTCGGTGAGTGCACCCTCGAGGCGGTCGACCACCTCATTCACGGGGGCAGATAGTAGTGAGGAAGACCCCGAGGCCAAAGGGTTAGGTGGGAAATGATTGGTGCACACCCGTTTCCAAACTGTTTCCAGTTGGTCCGTGCGAAAAAACTTTCCTAGGGCCACGTCACGCCCTGGATCGTCCTGGCCGCTGGACTCGACCATGGCCTTGGTCGAATCAGCGGCATCTTGGGTTTTGGATGGTTGTTCGAGGGGAGGCTTTTCTTGGGTTTTGGATTTGGAGGAGATAAGGTGTTCGGAAGAATTGTCTTTGGTATTGGAGTGAATGACATCTTTGGGATTGGTAGTTCGAGGGTCAATTTTTTGGGAAGAGGATTGGTTGTTACCAGTCTTGGAGGTGGTCGAGCTCTTGGCTCTAGCCTTCTCGGATCCGGTCGAGGTTTTGGTCCTAGTTTTATCAGGGGCATTGGGAGTTTTGGAGGCGGTCTTTTCAGTTGGAGGTCGAACGATGGTCTTGGATAGAAGGGGTGGAGTTTGTCGTTCTTGTTGGCGCTGTTGGTGTTGTTGCTTCTGCGGTTGTTGTTGTTGTTGTTTCTGTTGTTGTTGTTGTCTTTGCGGCTGTTGCTGAGGTTGTGGTTATGGTTGTGGTTGTTGTTGTTGTTGCTGAGGTTGTGGGTGAGGCAGAGGTGGAGGTTGTTGTTGTGGCTCTTGGTGAAGGGGAGTGGTCGAACCCTCGACCTGACGAGCCGGATCACCGGTCGATCCAGAGGTGGTCCCACACTTTTTCTTAAGAACAGTCTTCTTCAGTGGGATGTTGAATCTAGGCACCTCTGCAAAAACACAACCGAAAAATAAAAATCAACATTGACAAGACACATTTATATAAAGAACATAGGAACGCATGAACACACGACCTAATTGGTCGAAAATTACCTGGATCATCCTCAATCCTAATTAGATTGAGAACTTTGTCGGTGGGAGGGAAGAACACCTTGTGGGTGAGTAAACCGCAGTAATGGAGAAGGTTGTCATTTTTTAGGAGAGGGATTGACGCAACGGGTTTGGAATTCCAAACATGAATTCGTTGGTCGAAAAGAGGGTTAGGAGAAGGGTTTGACATTTCTGCACTCTCTTGGGGAAGTTCCTTGAGCCAAGAAGAAGGGGCCCAAGGAAAAAGAGTATCAAGCTCGATATAGGCAAAAGTATCGGTCCATTTAGGGATGGTGGAGGGGATGTCAGAAATGAAGTAGGCGTTATTACGGCTTTTCAAGTAAAGGTCCCGGGCTTGTTTGGAAGGGGCGTAGCAATAATAGAAGAAGGCTAGGTCGAATTAACCTAACCGAACACGGGATAAGATTATGAAGGTGGTCATGAAGCGAACGGCGTTTGGAGGAAGCTGGTTTAAGGGAAGCCGGAACCACTTGTAGATGTGGAGTAGATCGGGGCTGAGAGGAACGGATGCCGAGGTCGAATTGGATTTTGAAGAAAGTGTAGCAGTTAGAAAGAGGGCGATCATAGGTATCGGAGGGAGAAGGACGATAGAAGCCCCAGCCGGAAGGAAGACCAACTTTGTCACCCTCTAGCCAGTTCATTGAATGAGAAGCAGATGAGGTGGATTTGGAAGCTTTGGTCGAGGATTTTTTTGGATGGAAAGGTGGAAGCGTTAGGCTGAGAGGAATAAGGAGGAATGGTCGAAGGTGTGGGAAAGACTGGTTGAGAGGAAGTGCTGAAATTTTACTCCTCCTCCTCTGGCTCATCTAGTGAGCCAAAGGCAGGTCGACGACAGCGGAGGGGAATGTTATCCATGGTGTCCCCAGAGTTCGGAGAAGAATCGCGGGCTGGAAAAACAATGGAAGGAATGGTATCACCGGGGCGAAGGATGGAGAGAGGAACAACTTCGAGTGGAGAGGCCAGTATTTGAACGAAGTCAAATGAGGTGGTCGATGAAAGAGATTGAGGGCTCAAATCAACACCAGAAGTCGCAGAATCTGGGAAAAGCATAACAAAAGCGAAATTAAAAAGGGGGGGAAAAATTTCGCAAAAAGGTGAGACCTTCAAAAACTAGGGTTCTACGATGAGGCGATTAGAAATTAAAGAGGGAGAACAAGAATTTCGAAAGATTTTCAAAGAGAGGAGTAAAATTCACAACGATTAACAAGCAAACATAGATACCCAGCACAAATTTTGAACACTCAGCCAGCATGTTCGAGATACCTAATTCAAAAAATTCAAAAACGCAAAATCTAAGACACATGATACATAAATTCAAGCGAGGAACAACTTACTCGTGATCGCAGATGAAGAAATAGAGAAAGCTGGAAGAGTGCAAGAGGAATCGCCGAGAAGAAAAGCAAGAGTTGCAAGAAGATTTCAGAGCATAGAGAGTTCGAAAATGGCAAAGGTGGAAAAACTCTGAAATTTCGCTAAGTACGGGTTTTATACTTTGGTAAGTTAAAGGGTTGAAAGATGAGAGTCGTCGGATTAAAGCCAAATCTTACGGTGGAAAGTAATAATTCACACAGAGCTCAAAGTGGGCGCGTTATGCGAGGGGGTGCAATAATTAAAGCAGTTGACAAAAGGGGCAGGTGTGACGCGTGGCAGGAAAGCAGGCGCGACAGAAAGGACGTATGGCAGACAACTTTATTGCTGGTAATTAAAAAAGAATTAATTGAAAAAGTGAGCGGGAAACTCATCAAATGGTCGATATCTTACATCATGCCATCCAGGAGAACGACGAGCACAAATTCACTCTTAGATCGAGTCATCCAGACTCGGCCAGAGTGGGGGGGACTAGATGATATAAGATATTATACCCACAAGGCTAAACCGGTCTGCTAAACTGGTCGAAGAGGCCATACCGTGAAGAAACCAAGCCGAGTGGCGGGAAAATCGACCAGCGAACCAGTCGACCAGTCAAGCGGTCGATCAATCCATCATTCGACCAGGTAAATGGTCGGGCAGTTTAGTCGACCTCAACAGGTCGACCACTTCGCGGACGTAACATTTTATGAATCGGCCTAGTCACAGGCGTGTGTAAGAGCCTCTAACAAAATTCCAGGAGAATATTCACTCCATGTGCAGAAGGACATGTGTCGAGAACACATTAATTGATAACGACAACCACCTCTGACAGCTCCCAACGTCCCATGCCACCTCTGACATGCTCGCGGTACGTTAGAGTACGGACAGGTAGCTTGGGCAGCCAACTCACCAAATTCGGGCAGCCTTAGGTCAGGTATCTCACTCCTATATAAAGGGGGTGAGCCTTTCTCCTTTAACCCGATTTTCCCATTATTCAACTCCAGTATACTCCTACACATACTGACTTAATCATCGGAGGCTCTTCTTCGGACACAACCCCCTGCGTGAGAGTTACTTGCAGGTTTCCGGCGTTCTACCGGCGAAGGCGAGGTTCGATCCATCCTAAACCGGGCCAGGACGCTCACACTTGCATCACACTATATACTTTTACCCACCACAGATAACTTCTTTGAGCTTCTGAGCTTTTTCACACCGAGCATACACACTAGGCAGGTGGGCTTCCTTATTCCTTGTATGATCCTTTGGTTTACCTGGACAGAAAGAAATAATACGAAGCATAGGGATATTACCTTTTTGTGTTCATATTTTATTTTGCAGGTTGACAGACATCTATCTCTCCTCATCGCTCTAGGCAGACTCACGACAAGAAACTGTACAGATAGTATGCTACCTAATCGTTTTGCACCACCCCCATAGCCGTCTATCCAGTACCCACGACCCCGAGCTATTGTTTGGCTGAGACCCGAGCCTCATTAGGTTAAGCTAAACACTGACAGATCCTTTGACTGACTTACCGGAGCCGCCGAGGTGGGTGTATGATTAGGGACCGCAGCTCTTATTGTTGCTTTTCATGCCCCTCTTTCGTCCTCCTCGAGTTACGACGCAGAGATTCAGGCGCTTCAGATCGGTCTTCAGATCGCTGCCTCAATCTCCTCTCACATTTGGATAAAGTTGGACGTTGCCGCTGTTATCATCCTTTTGACCACTGGCCATTAGGGTACATGACAGATTCAGTATTCACTCATGTGTATTATGGACACCCTCCAGCCGATTTGGTTTCAGATCTCACACATCTTCCCTGAGGAGAACCATACTGCAGACTTCCTCGCATGCATCGGGTCCTCCACCCCCCAGAGACGCATACTTTACCCTAACGATATTTCTCTTCGCCTTCGTACCTTTATATAGATGGACCATATGGGCTATCATTCATTCAGATTTGTGTAGTCGGTCCTACTTTTGGTGCATCCGACCTTCCGCTGCCCTGTGACGCTGACATTTTGTCTAAACCCTTCCGGACCTGGAGACGATATCCTTGTATTATTACCAGCTGCTGCCAGCCTTTTCTTGTTTCATTTTTCGTTTTTCGGTTTTGCTTTTCGATTGACTTTATGTATTCCAGACATTATACATTTAGATTATGACTATTAGCCAATTTAAGACTTTTTTATATGTATAGGTTGGGAGTTCGGTGATGCTCTT
>CACSLK010031423.1:77945-92526 GCA_902706635.1 Striga hermonthica | reverse complement strand
CAAGAGATAGATACTAGATAAAAGCGGAAGCAAGTAAAACAGTTCATTAGCACATACATACATGACCCGCCTTGCTCGTCCTTCGCCACAACCACCAGCTCAGCCTGAAAAAGAGATATAATAGTGGGGGTGAGCGAACACTTGCTCACCGTGGGAATACCATGCAGTATAATCAATATAAAGACTTAAAATCATAATCGCAGCATGAACACAAATCGACTAGTCTACCCTCCCTAAACACAGCCTACGCTCATGTGATCACACCTAATCCGTCAATACAACAAAGACCGAATTACCTGTCAATACAACAAAGACAGGAGCAACTGTCAATACAACAAAGACAGGAGCAAACCGTCGATACACCATCGCGGAGTCAGCTCTCTAAAGGCTAGAGTTAGGCCTCATCGACTATCGGTTCACATGCATACATTGATTATCAAGCCAAGCATTTATAGAAATTAACATACATGGTAAGGTTTATCAACACCCACCTGGTTACCGAAGCGATAGATACAATAACACGAGTAGGCAGCGAGCTCGGCTCGTCAAACACCTACATTTATTAAAATAGTCCTATAAATGACTATTCAACACATGACCAACTAATCATAACAATCACTTAGTTCAACTAAGTTCACATAATCATTTAAGCAGACATTTAATCAAGGAAATCTCATTTCCGAAATTACCACATAAGTGTTTCAAAACTTAACTCAGGCAGCACTTTTAAGATGAACATAACTTTTAGCACATAATTCATATGAACATGATTCAAATCTCAAATTAAACATAAGTCATGTACCTACACTTTTCATTTAAAACATAATAGCAGATAAGGTCATTTAGATAGTGCAAAAGCAGTTAACATTCTATTTTCAGTTTTTGCCAAAGTACGAAACCTCATCACGTGCATGTCTATATTCATATGAACATAAATCGAGCTACAGAGATCATCTTAGCATGAATCTTATCTCGTTAGAAAGATAATCAACAGACATATAACTTTTGTGAAGACTACAAGTTCATTTGATCACATTATGACACCATAAATAGGCCAAACATTTGTTAATCACATGCTGTCGGGTAATAGAAAAACTGTTTGCGCGACAATTTTTTAAAAATCATAACTTATTCGATATAGTTCGGAATTACAAAATTCCAAAACACATTGAAAGCCAACAGAAAATCCTACATTTCAACAGAAGGCCTCAACCTTCCTAGGTATTGGAAATTATGCCAAAAACAGCAAAACAGAAGGAACCACTGTTTCACTTTGAAACTTTGAAAACAGACTGCGCGTTGTTCATATTTTCGACGTAATTATCAAAATAAAAATGATAATCACCCAATTCATTTTCCTATCGAAAGATAACTCAGAGAACTACAACTTTCATGAAGACATTAAAGAAAAATAACAAGATCCCGTCAGTCAAAAATAGTGACAAACACAGACGATCTGCTGCAACAATGAAATCAAAAAAACTGAGCGCAATAATTTTGTAAAATTCATAACTTATTCGTTGAAATCGAAATTGCAAAATTCCAAAGCCCAGATATAGAAAACTGAAAAAACTACATTTCATAAGAAGAAAGCAACTTCAAATAACTGGTTTCTGATGGCTTAAACTGAGGTACAACAGAAATAACGAATACGCGATTTCACATGAAATAACAATGAACACATATAGCAAATGTTCTAAGCTCGACTACGATAAATTTGACTTCTGGACAGCAAATAAACGAGCACAATATGGTTTATCACAGCAACTACATGATACTCGATTTAACGGAGTCACGAACATAACCCAATAAATGAAACGACATATAAAAGCCGACGGATAATTCGAAAGAAAACCGACTTCAAACACAAATTCGATAGCACGTATGAGATATATATCTATCATGTGATATATGATGACGACCGTAATAACGAGGGGATTCGAATAAGTTACCCGACTTGGGGAAACTACGAGTTAACGAACGGAAAATGAGCCCGACAACGGGTCGGATGAACGACTTTGAACTCGGAACCTTCGACTACGGGCCTGAGAGCTGCTGGATCTCGAATGATGATGACGTGTGAGGCTCGGTTGCTGATCGCCGGAAGAAAGTGGTGCTGGTCTGGTTGTTCACGATCTATCTCCGGCGAACAGAGTTGCCGGAATTTATGGTGGACCTCGGCTATGGCGGCGTCAGCCTGCTGCTAGTCCGCCGGCGATGGAGGGGAAGATGGTGCGGCCGTGTCGGGTTGTGTCTGGTGGTTCGCGGCAGAAGCTTGGGCGTGGTTATCGGCCGGACATGGCGGAGGTGGTCTTCACGGAAAAGCTGCTGCGCGCTCGCTGGAATGGTGACAAGTGATTGAGTAGCGGGACCACGTCTACAAACGCCTGAATTACATATCGGAGAAGAACTGAAATCGTTGGATTCTATATGCCGGAGAGCCAATCGCGTGGTTCATGGTGAGAGCGGCAGGTTCAGGCGACCCGAGTGAAACCCACGACAGAGAGCCTCCGTGGTTGGTGGCGCCGATATGAATGGTCTCGCTAGGACAGCGGCAGGACGGGATATTTTCCGACGAGAGAGAGGTTGAAGAAGGTGGAGAGAATAAGGAGCAAGAGACTCTTGCTGAACGTGAAGGAAGAAAAAGAATATGAAGGGATTTGTTGTTACAAATCGTGGGAGAAAAATATTAAGGGGGAGAGAGAAAGATTAATGGGGAGAGAGAATAATAAGTGGACCAATTAACCTTACTTAATTGGTCAAATTCTTAATTAGAATTAATTGCTAATAATGATGAGATAAAATATAGCAATAATTCTTGAAATTCAAATATCATGCTAGCATGCATGAGAAATAAACCAACGGTTGGTTCGGGCGGTTCGATTGAAAATCCCGGTTATGCTCGACGTTGATGATCAAGTTAAATGGATAAATAATTCGGCTCGATTTAATAATAATAATACACTAAAGCAATTAGGCAAATACTATTACATAATCAAATATAATACCAAACGAGCATGAATTAAATAATTTCAGATAAAATAAAATAAATAATATTCTCAAAATAATCCTGAACAAATGGGGCACTACACTGAGTGTGAAGTTCCTCCATCAATATCTAAGCGTTTAATGGATTATAAAACTGCAGCAGAACAAATGGAAGCTTCAAATATCAATCACTACGTTTACCACGTGAAGGACGGGGTCAAGAATTTTGTTGTCAATTTGAATGATCGGACATGCACTTGTTATCGCTTTCAGGTGGATTTATTGCCCTGTTCACATGCGATTAAGGCTATCGGGTAATTTTTGCATTTTTTTTTATTTAATAAAAGCCTCAACGATTACATACATATTTTTATATTACACAAAAAAATGTTATATTGTGTTCCATTATTTTGTTTTCTATGCATGTACCATTTTTAGGAAGGCAAATGAATCGGTGTATGGATATGTGCACGACTACTACAAGACCACAACATGGCGCAAACTTTACGAGCCCATAATCATGCCAATTGCGCATCCAAATACTTGGGACATAACTACAGCACCTAGTTTGATGGTTGTCAAATGCCCTATTAACCCCAAGCAAGCCGGAAGACCGAGGTCAAACCGCATACCTTCTACTGGCCCTTCTTCGAGCTCTCGAAGTAAATCATTTTTGTACACGATGCCACGAAAGTGGGCATTAATCTACAACTTGTGTTGCCTTAGTCCAAAATGTTGAGCAACCAATTCAATTTGGACGTCCCGCTACCAAAGTTCATTTGTGTGGTAAATGTAAGCAACTTGGCCACCGTAAGAACAAGTGTCCTCAAAACATTACCTAGTTTATATGTTTTTTTTATTTATATGTTGTTTTTATTGATCGTAAATGAATGTTTTCTTTGTGGCAAGATATAATTGGGTTTTTATTTGTATGATTGATTTGTGTGTGGTTAATGTAATAACTTTGTGGGACATATTGATGTGTGTAGTTTTTTATGTTTGTTGTAGGTATTTTTAAGATGAATGAAAATTGAAGTGAAGTGTGTGAAGTCCCAAAAAATTTGAATGAAACACAGAAAAAAAAAAAAAGAAGAAATAAATTACTGGTCGCGGCCGCGGGGCTTTCCTTAGCCGCGGCCACGGCGAGTAAATGTTGGGTCCCGAATATCAAGTTCTGCAATAAAAATCTCGTGGCCTCGAAGACCTCTAGCGGCCGTGGCGAGTAAATTTTGGGTCCCAAATATGAAGTTCAACAATAAAGGTCTCGCGGCCTCGGAGAACTCTCACGGCCGTGGGAGCCTGTCACGGACGCAGATTTTTTTTTTTTTCGTCGTGGCCGCGGCGATGAATAGGTCCCAAAACCAGTTTTCAAACTTTGAAACCAGTTTCTTGCTCAAGAAACTCATTTCTTGAGCAAGAAACCCGTTTCTTGAGCAAGAAACTGGTTTCTTGAGCAAGAAACTAGTTTTCTACACAAGAAACAACATGGCGCAAACTTCGAACCTGAACGACAATCATCTAACCCTAGATAGAGAATTTAGTTACTCTTAGCGATCTCAACACAAACATTTATATTAAATAAACCGGTTTCTTGCTCAAGAAACCCGTTTCTTGAGCAAAAAACTAATTTCTTGAGCAAAAAACTGGTTTCTTGCTCAAGAAACTATTTTTCTACACAAGAAACAACATGGCGCAAACTTCAAACCCGAACGACAATCATCTAACCCAAGATAGAAAATTTAGTTACTCTTAGTGATCTCAACATAAACATTTATATTAAAGAAATCGGTTTCTTGCTTAAGAAACTCGTTTCTTGAGCAAGAAACTGGTTTCATGCTCAAGAAACCAGTTTTCTACACAAGAAACAACATGGCGTAAACTTCGAACCCGAACGACAATCATCTAAACCTAGATAGAGAATTTAGTTACTCTTAGCGATTTCAACACAAACATTTACATTAAAGAAACCGGTTTCTTGCTCAAGAAACCGGTTTCTTGCTCAAGAAACCCGTTTCTTGAGCAAAAAACCCATTTCTTGAGCAAGAAACCTGTTTCGTGCGCAAGAAACTCGTTTCTTGAGCAAGAAACTAGTTTTTTGAACAAGAAACTCGTTTCTTGAGCTCAAGAAACCAGTTTTCTACACAAGAAACAACATGGCGCAAACTTCGAACCCGAACGACAATCATCTAACCCTAGATAGAGAATTTAGTTACTCTTAGCGATCTCAACACAAACATTTATATTAAAGAAACTGGTTTCTTGCTCAAGAAACCTGTTTCTTGAGCAAAAAACCCATTTCTTGAGCAAAAAATTGTTTCTTAAGATTATTTAGTTAAACAAAGCCATGACATGCATGAATAAAACGAAAATAGAAGCTTACGATTTATACGAAGGTTCAAAGTTATAATCCGAGTGCAATAGGAATCCAAAAATAACAATCCAAAAAAGATGTTCTAGAGTTCAAAAGTGTGAACAACATTCAAAACCTAGGATAGAACATAATGAAAACGTACAAAAAATATTCAAAGCACAGTGAGAAGTCACTGTGCATCCGAAGGTGGTGGTGGCGGAGAGGGGTATGGCTGACTGGGTCCCGAGGTCCCACGGGTGTCCGACTGGGTGAACCTCTGATCCCAGCTGTCCATCCGAGCATCTTGTCGGTCCTGCCGCTCGCAAATAGACCGCAGACCGTCAGCGAGGCTATCGAAGTGCGTACCTACCTGAGTCCAGTGGGTCTGCTGTTGGGTCCCCCAATGGTCCCACTGACTCTTCTGTTGGGTATCCCAGCTGGCTCACTGTGTGCTCTGACGGCTCTTGATGGTGGTCAACCTACTATCCTGAGCATCAAATCTGCCGTTAATAGAGCAGATGTCGGCCGTATACTGAGTCTGGAAAGAGGCCCACCATCCCGGTCGCTGTTCTGGAGGAGCTTCGGGTTGTTGGTGCGGGGCTGGGGTCCACGTGGATGGAGGTGGGAGGAAATGGGCACCGTCGACATTCATCTGCTCTCCCTCTGTCGGCTACTGAGATGACCCTGCCTGATCGGAATTAGGCGCACTCTTCTTGAGCTTTTTAAAGTAGGCCTTATAAGCATTACGATTCGTGTACTCCTGAATGGTGGTCCAGTTCGTGATGAGGTCAGACTGTTTTGGCTCATGCTCATTGATACACCGCATCGTGGTGCCTTCTACTTACCACGTCACGTTGACATTAGGGGCTTGTGTAGGGAGTTTGAAGTGTTTGGCAAGAGCGGTCACCACATGCCCAAGTGCCGGAATTCCCTGTTGATTTAGTGCGATCTCTTGCAAGGTGTTCTGCAGAAAGGTCATAGAACACACTTGCACTCTCGCACGCATTGCCCAGAGGAGATGAAGCTCGACCTCACTCACCTTATTCGCCCCCTTTTTCCCAAAAATGTTGTAGCTTATGAACCTGTGCACGATGGCTGTGGCCAAGTCCTGGATGAGACCGTTTGACATGCCGGCGGAGTCCCAAGTCGTGTGTGGTGAAAGCTCGGCCCAACTCTTCTTCTCGTCAAACTCGATTGCCTTGCTTCTTGTGCCGGCCAAAGTGAACCCGAAAACTTTCTTCATCACCGCATTGTCCACCGTCAATTCCTTATCCAATAGCCGGCAAATGAAGTACTCATTCCCATCGGCGAGCACGAATGAGCTATAGAACTCGAGCATGATACTTCTATAAGAACGCTCCTCGACATTGGCATATTCGGACAGGTTCAGGACCTTCAAGTACTTCAGCACATCACTAAGAATTCCCGAGTCGTTCAAAAGGTTCCAATCAATTTCCTTGGCCTCACCAGGTCTTTTTGCGAGAGGCGGGAATATATTTCCCCCGCCTTTCGTGAAAAATGGAGAATAGAGAGTCGTATTATTGTCGAAGGTCAATCCGTTCACCTTCCGAAGGGGCATCTCGGGATGAGGATTCGCCCGCTTTTCGCTTCTTGGTTGGTTCAGCTTGGGTACCCTTCTTTTTGCCCATAATTGATTGAAGAGTTGTTTGGGCAATATATCGAACAACTTGAATGCAAGATATAAAAGTTCAAGCTTGGATAATATGACAATGGTGAAACCCAAGGGTGTAACTGATTTCGATTCCAACTCTCGCCAACCAACCACCCAATTCAAATTCTTAAGAACAATAGCAAGAATCTCAGATACCGGGTGTTTCGAATAGGCTTTCGAACCGTGAAGTTGGTATCGGAGGTGAAGGGCAACGTGGTTAGATATTGCCGGTTCGGTGCTGGAGAGTGCAGACGTGACCACCGGAGAGACTCGCCGGTCGGAGAACGACGCGGAGAAGACGAAGGTGAACTAGGGTTCTTGAACTCACAACCCCAATTATCGATAATCTCGCTCGCTTGAATTCCGAAAAGAAAAAGACCGCAATTTGTTGATGAATTTCTGAAATATAAGTGGAAATTGAGATGACAGGTGATATTCGATGCTTGAGAGGGAAAGATTGAGAATCGCAGGTTGTGTGTTGATGAATTTGGAGAAGTGAATGATGCCGAAAATCTGTTCGATGGTCTCTTTAATTCCAGACCCCCGCGGCCGCGACGTCTCTAGATGCCGCGTAACTATTTTTTATCCGCGACCGCGACATACCCCGAGGCCGCGATATTTTTAGACAGAAACTGGGTGTTGGGATCAAAATACTCGTCGCGGCCGCGACCAGTAATCGCGGCCGTGGAAAATTCCCGAGGCCTCGACATTTTTGGACAGAACTGCCATGTCACAACCCAAATTACTTCACCGCGACAGCGGCTATAGAATCTCTGCGGCCGCGACCCTCCACTTTTTTTTTGGGATTTCTTGTTTTTAGTGTTTCTTTTTGTTTCGTTTTCACTGTCTAGTTTTTGTGTTATTGTGTTATACTGTATATATATTATATATATAACATTCATCTTTGTTCTTAGTTCTTCTTAGTTTTAGGAATTTTTAGGAGTAATTTTCTTAGTACTTCACATTTGCGATCGATCACACAATGGTCCGCCGAGATCCAACAAACTCAATGTTCAAAAAATTCAACAACACGAATCAGTCTACCAAATTCCCAACATAATGCAAATTACACCCAAAAACAACAGCTATTCAATGATCACAGTGTAGACATATTCAACCCAAAAACATCATAAAACCAAAAATCCAACAAAGTTTTACTTTGATTCCACAAGCTTCCCGTTTGCAAAAATAGCTAAAGCCATCTTCTTTCTGTAATCTGCAATATCTTTTGTAGTGGGATTGTTCGGAAAGACGTCCCCAAGCATGCGCTCTACGTACATGCATGCCAACGAACCACAACTGAAGGTATCATTCTGGACGAATTGCTCATCTGCGGGCACAATCTTAACTATGAAAGGGTAAGTTATAGGGTTTGCCTTCAATTTCTGAAAGTAGCCCGACCGTTGGAGTAAAGGTGGCAGTAAGTGGGTAAGTGGGGCCAATGTCTGCACTCGACTTTGCAAGGAGTCCTCAGGATTGTGGGCCATGGAGTCGTAGACATTGATCTCCCACTTCTTTAAGTCCACATGGCATACCACCCAGTGGTCCCCCACGTTACATACCAAGACGACATGTCCAATTCAATCCATACATTATCAATTAAAAACTTTTGCAGAGGTTGGAAAACTTGGCGGAAACCACTATTTCATAATAAAAGCATAACTAATAAATCCAACTACTTATCTCAGAAACCCGAAGCCAAGGTTTACCCCAACTAACAGTTGTACCACGCACATATTTTATGATGGACTCAGGTGCCTTCTAATCGGTATAGACACATTTAAGCTTATCCCACTCTAGCTCGAACAAACTCTGATAAAAACGTTTTACCGTTAGTAAAACATTGTCAATTTAAAATATCGATATTATTCTATATTAATGATAACAATACTTACAAGTGATGTTGCGTCTTGGATGTTAATCGCTGAACCAGGACCTGTTGCTTTTACTTTCACTTTGTTATACAATCTTCGGGCAATTACCTCAAGATATGGATTTATATGCTACAACATTAAAGTAGGGGATCTTATTAGTATCAAAAAAATGTGGTTGAAAGTGAGAATTAAAATCCACAAAAAAGAATAGTAATTACAATATGACCAAGTTTTTTCCGAAATCCCTCAATATATTTGAAATAATCTTTTACATGCAAACACTTAGGCGTCTGCTCAACGTCGATCCTAAATAAGTAATAAAACATAGTTATAATTATAAAAAAAAAACTCTATTTTATGAAAAGATAATATTTCAACACTTACAGCGTAGCATCTTTACCCTTCATCCATTTTTTGTAGGCGCGAGTCCATTTTTCCTCTTCGTCCTTGTGCAAGTAGTTCACCAAAGGTGAACTTACTTTTTTGCCCAAGAACCTCGTACGTCGTTGTTGTCGTGGGTCACTATCCTCATCATCATTCTCATCAATCGCCTAAGATATTTTTGAAGCAAAAGTACTAGTTGTAGGAAATTCTGGACAAATTCACAAATGTACAAACTTGCAACAAAAATTAGTTGTTGTACTCACCGCTTGCTCCACAGCCTCATGATCAATTTCGACAATGTCAGGAGACTTCTTCTCCTCATCATCCTTCTCATCAATTGTCTAGGAGTTTTTGTAACAAAATATATCAGTTTTAGGAGATTCTAGACAAATTCACAAATGTTCAAACTTGGAACAAAAATTAGTTGTTGAACTCACCGTCTGCTCCACAGTCTCATGAGAAATTTCGACAATGTCAGGAGACTTCTTCTCCTCATCATCCTTCTCTTTAATTGTCTGGCAGTTTTTGTAATAAAATATATCAGTTTTAGGAGATTTTAGACAAATTCACAAATGTCAAATTTGGAACAAAAATTAGTTGTTGTACTCACCGCCTGCTCCACAGTCTCATGAGCAATCTCGACAATGTCAGGAGACTTCTTCTCCTCATCATCCTTCTTATCAATTGTCTGGGTGTTTTTGTAACAAAATATATCAGTTTTAGGAGATTCTGGACAAATTCACAAATGTTCAAACTTGGAACAAAAATTTAATTTTAGTGTTCACCGCCTGCTCCACAATCTCAATAATCTCAGGAGACTTCTTCTCCACATCAGCCATCTCATCAATCGCCTAAGAGTTTTGGCAACAAAAAATATTCGTTTACGAGAACAGAAGTTTAATTCTGGAAATAATGTACAAATGTTCGTTTACCTCATTCTAAACCACCTGCTCCAAATCCTGAGGAAACTTCTTCTCGGACCTCTCCTCATGAATCGATTAACAGTTTTTAGACAATAAAAATATTAATTCTAAAATAACCAAATTGTTATTCAAGAAAAAAATGTACAATAGTCAATGCAATTGTAAATAGTTTACCTCATTGGCAAACACCTCACGCTCGTTCTCATCCTCTTCTTTATTAGCCTTGTTCTCCTTCTCTTCTTCCTCCTCCTCATCCTTCTTTTCCTCTTCCTCCTCTTTCTCCTTCTCTTCTTTCTCCTCCTCTTCTTTCTTTGCCTCGTTCTCCTTCTCTTCTTCCTCCTCCTCATCCTTCTTTTCCTCTTCCTTCCCTTCTTCATCTTCCTTCTCTTCTCTCTCATACTCGTTATCAACCATCTAAGAGTTTTCCAGAACCAAAAATATTAGTTTAAATAGAAACAAATTTCATTTTCTGGAAAATTCATAAATGTGCAAATGTCAAAAAACTTACCCCATGACCAAAAGTTGGTACCGCCGGAATGAGATGACCGCTTGATTCTCCTCGAGTGGAGAAGGCCGCCTGAGAGGACTGCTTGACATTAATTTATCAAGAATGAAAAAAATTTAACTTACGAAAAATGTAAAAAAGGCCACGGGAAATGCAAAAGTTAAGAAGTTACCCCATGCCCAAAATTTGGAGTGGATGGACTCTCAGCTCCTCTAGTTTTATCCCCAGCTCTCGAAAATAACATAATTATCTAATCTTTAGAAAACCTCATCAAATGCCTGATCAATGGCAATGGGGACGACCTGACGTATAGTTTGTTCAACTATCGAAGGCATCAACTCTTTCATCCAATTTGAAACGCCTTGCTCCACCCATTGCTTGATTAGGTCTTTGTCCACTCCAACTGGCTCCTTCTGAGGCTCCCTCGGCTCATTTTGAGGCTCTCTCGGCTCTCTCTCCGTCTTTTTTTCAGCTTCATCATCTGCCTCTACAGCCAGCTTCTTCGAATGTCTGTTCATCGGCTGTCCAAGCTTTCTTTTTTGGTGGCAAGTGTCTGACGTGAAGACGAGGAGGCATCACCTAGCGGCTCGCACCAACTCTTCCACGAGTCGTGGTGGATATATTGCAACCCCAGTGATAAATCCAATTCAACATTAGCCATATACGGCGCATTCCTCTCGGCATCAGTCAGACACATTGGTATACATTGAATCTATTAAGAAAATGCCAAAAAACAAAATTGACAGAAAGAAGAATAAGAATAAGAATAATTTCATAACAAGAATTATATAGCAATTTTAATGTAGAACATATATATTTACCTCGGGCTTATCAATGTCAGACAATTGAACAAAATTTTTCTTGGGGCAAATCCACCGAGTGCCCCTCGGTAGACCATTTTCGCTGCATACCATTCCACCTCCTCGTACAAACTCGAGCATCATCTCACAAGCTCATATCTATTTAGAAAAAAAAATCGTAAATGGTTTTTTTAAACTAAATAACAAAAAATAATGACACAATTGTAAAATTGTTTATGTACCTGAAAAGGCATTAAAAAACCATGGATGTTCAATTGAACGTCGCACTCCTCTACTGGTTCACTTATACCATCGAGACAATGGTATAAACGCTGAAAGCTAAATGTGCCCCATATTTCCCGAACATGTCCAAATTTTCAACTAACGTCCAAAGCCAAAGTGGCACAGCGGACCCCGGGTCGGGTGCAAATAAGAAAAAGTGAATAATTAAGATCATGGCAGCCTTCAGCGCGTCATCGAGATTATTCTGAAAATGACCGTTCATGAAATTTCTCAACAAATCACCTCCTATCACACTCTTGCCATCATAGTGGCGTCGATATATCCTATCAATGGCCGGTAAACTCTCATTCTCCTCGGGGATAAATTTCGACCCACCAAACATCAAGCCACTGATTTGGCAAAATTTGACTTTCCCGAATTTATAATGATTACCTCCAATTTGAAACCAACGCTCCTTTTCTTGAGCGTCACGCAGAAAAACCTCTTGACCAAGTAAGGCAAGTAGTAGTCTCCCACTGTAGTATGCTTGCCCATCAAACCTCAAGAAATGTCCAAAACAAGATTGTTCAAACTCCCGAAGACGGCCACAAGCACCTAATTTATTCTTAATATAGCCTATTACTTTAGGCTTCGTATGACAATTGATTTTTCCGCTCCAAGTGCAAGCTTTACCCCATCTCCAACTCCAACAATCCCCCTAACAATCATGAAACAATCAATATTATTTTAATTTTTTTAAAATCACAAGAAACACGGTTTCTTGCAATGAAACAGACTTCTAGTCAAGAAACAGGCTTCCTATCAAGAAACATGGTTTCTTGCAATGAAACAGGTTTGTTGCCAAGAAACAGGTTTGTTGCCAAGAAACCGGTTTCTAGACAAGAAACTGGTTTCTTGAGAAGAAACTCAAGACCAGTTCTCAAGAAACCAGTTCTCAAGAAACCATTTCTCAAGAAACCAGTTTTGTGAGTTTATAATGAGTTTTATGTTTACTCAAGAAAGAATAGTTAACTTACGTTTTCTTGACAAGAAACAGTTTTTTTGGCAAAAAACAGGTTTCCTGGCAAGAAAACGGAATTTAAATACTCTTTCTTGAGTAAACAACATAAACTCATTTGAAACTCATTAGTTTCTTGAACCAAAAAACTGAAGTTTTTCCAAGTAAACTACAAACCTTATTTTTTAGCAAAAACACATCATACCTCGTTAGCGGTTGTCATCTCGTCGTGTTCCAAGATAACGCCTCAAAGAGGTAAGAGGTTTGTATGAAGATTTGTTTTCAAGTTAAGAAAACGAAGAAATGCATCAATTTACATTTAAAGATAGTCACTTCTTCACGATATATCAAATTAGTAGCAAAAGTCCAATTTACTCAAAACTGAAGACATAAATAGGGTGGCATACAACTGTATTTTGAGTGTCTCCAAGTATTACAGGAAATTCTTCAAAGATGACAACCCAATGTTCCACAATTTTTTTTTTTTATTTTTTTAACCAACCAAATACACCCCGACAATTCTACAGATACAAACCAAATACACCCCAAGTCAGCAGCCCATGGAACACCTGATTTCCCAAACACACACCAAAATGTTATTCAACATTTACAAACCAAATAAACCCTAAATTCCCAAATTAAGGCTTTAACTTATTTCCATTCTACGTACGCCCTAATCCAAAAACAAATTCTTGAATATTGTTTATAAACCCTTTATCAAAAATCCTAAAAAATCCTAAAAATTTGAAGTTAAGGAACCGCACCTTGGGAAGAGCAGCGACTTTGACTCGCCGGAATGAGAAGAGCAACGGTTGCGACTCGCTGGAAGCAGCACTCGACGGACTGTGACTCGTGAATCAAATCGATGGATTGTGGCTCGTGTGAATGAAATCGACGGACTGTGACTGTGACTCGCCAAAAATGAGGAAAGATGAGTAACATTTTATAAAAATGGAAAATGAAATGCATAGAGGGGGAGAGATGAAACAAATCGATTGAATGCGGTACAAAAACCCTAAAAATCGTAACACAAAAAAAAATGAACCTGGTTTCGCCGTAAATAGAACTGCGATTGAAGGGAGCTTCGAGTTGCCGGAGAAGAGCGCTTCGAGTTGAAAAATGGAGAATAGAAAATGGAGAGAGCAGAGAGAACGGAAAGCAGAGATAGAGGTGAAAAATGGAAAATGGAAATTTGAAAAAAGTGAAAAATGTGTGAAAAATAGAAAAGGTAAACAATGACAATTTGATCTTTTCGCAACCTAAAATAGTTAGATTTCATCTTTTTACAAAAGATTGTCATATTTCATTTTTTTTATGCTAGAGTGCTATAAAACACTATTATCACAAAAAAATAAAAAAATAAAAAAAAATCTAGGGATGTACTACCTCATTTTTTAAATAAATGTCATTTTGACTTTTTTGATTCATTCATTTTGCTATGTATCTAGACATATAATATGTATAAACACATAGCAAAATGAATGAATCAAAAAAGTCAAAACTACATTTATTTAAAAAAAAAACGGAGTAGTAGAATAGATAAGGGGACGGTGCGGTGCTGCACGCACGCCCCCAAAAATACATCACCGACCTCTGCCAGATTCTCGTGAAATCCGGCGTCATCTCCTTCCTTAAAATATTCGTTACGAATCTTACAAGACGCGGCGCCACGTGTACAACCTTATCTCCAAAGCGAAAAAAGAAAAAAGGGCATAATGGCCTATTTTCTATTTAATAATACACGAATTTGCCCCTCGTCCCCATCACCAAAAAGAGAAAACTGTTTGCTTTATCCCCAAATCTCATCAATGGCGACTACTCTCACCTCCTTCCGCGCGCCGATCG
>CACSLK010031423.1:20756-36367 GCA_902706635.1 Striga hermonthica | reverse complement strand
TTTTTTTTTTTTCAAAGATCATCGCCGAATACATAAAAATCAATTGGAAAGCAAAACTAAAAAACGAAAAAGGAAACAAGAAAAGGCTGACAACAGCTGCCAGTAATACAAGGATAGCATTTCCTGATCCAAAAGGGTCCAGACAAAATATCAACGTCACGGGGTAACGGAAGGTCGGATGCACCAAAGGTAGGACCGACTACACAAATCTGGGTATCCCATTTGGTCCATCCGTATAAGGGTACGGAGGCGGAGAGGAATATCGTTAGGGTAAAGTATGCGTCTCTGGGGGGTGGAAGACCCGATGCCTGCGAGGAAGTCAGCAGGATGGTTCCCCTAACGGAAGATGTGTGAGATCTGAAACCAAATCGGCCGAAGGGTGGCCATAATACGCATGAGCGAATACTGAATCTGTCATGTGCCCTAATGGCCAGTGGTCAAAAGGATGATAACGGCGGCATCGTCCAATTCTATCCAAATGTGAGAGGAGATCGAGGCAGCAATCTGAAGACCGATCTGAAGCGCCTGAATCTCTGCGTCGTAGCTCGAGGAGGCCGGAACATGGACATGGAAAGCGGCAATAAGAGCGCTGCTGCGGTCCTAATCAGGCACCCACCTCCGGCGGCTCCGGTAAGTCGGTCAAAGGATCCGTCAGTGTTTAGCTTAACCCAATGAGGCTCGGGTCTTAGCCAAACAACAGCTTTGGGTCGTGGGTACTGGACAGACGGCTGTGGGGGTGGTGCAAAACGATTAGGTGCGTGCAGCCTGTCCAGTCTCTTGTCGTGAGTCTGCCGAGAGCGGTGAGGAGAGATAGATGTCTGTCAACCTGAAAAAATAATATGGAAACATAAAAAGGTAATATCCTCATGCTTCGCATTATTCCTTTATGTCCATGTAGACCAAAGGATCATACAAGGAATAAGGAAGCCCACGTGCCTAGTGTGTATGCTCGGTGTGAAAAAACTCAGAAGCTCATCTGTGGTGGGTAAAGGTATATAGTGTAACTGGAATAATGCTCCCACACTCTCCTCACAAACTCACTCTCAAGAAACAAATGGGTGAAAGTCTCAGTCCGAAAATCGCCGGTCTCAGCACAATAGTAACAACGTGATGGGAAAGAGAACCCCCTCGCCTGCATCATAGTGTCAATCGGCAGGCGGCGCAGAAGAAGGAGCCATAGAAAGACAAAGATGGTCGAGGTAAGTAGGTCGGTCCAGATGGCCCCAAAGAGAAGGTTAGGCCGGTCTCCTAGACGTACTTCTCCCCAAGCCAAGATGTAAGTCTCCACCTCATACCGTCCAAACCGTCCTCCGAAATGGGTATCTGTTGGATTTCATCTATCTCCTGGTCACTAAAGCCTACTCCACTACCCAGAATCCTCTCTAACCTATCCCTATCCCAACCCCCATTCGTCCACATGCCCTTCACCTGCAAGAAGGGAAGGTGGGTGACCTGTCTAGTATTCGAAAGGGAACCCTCACCAAACCACCACTCATCCCAAAAACTAATGTCTCCCTCACCCAGAGTCCAGAAAATGTGCTTCTGAGCACATTTACCAACCATGGTAAGCCGCCTCCACTGTTTGCTATCTCGGGCAGAGGCCGCCACCCTATATAGGTGGGCAGCGCCTCCAGGACAATACTTCCGACAAAGATACTGGGCCCAAAGGGACTTACCCTCACTAAAACGCCACCATATCTTATAAGAGAATGCAGTGACGACGTCCAAAAAGCGTCGGATCCCGAGGCCCCCCTCAAAGGAGGGACAAACGGAGTCCCACTTTACCCAGTGGATCTGTCTCCCTTTCCAGGAGCCCTCCCCATGCCCCCAAAAATATCGAGCTAAGATCTGATCTAGCTCGTGAATCGTGGACTGGTGGGGGTCGAGGACCGTAAGAAGGTGAAGCAGAAGGGCGCTAAGGGTGCTCTTAATCAGAGCAAGCCTCCCCCTAAAAGATACGTGTCTGTGAGACCAACCGGAGATCCATTCAGTCATCCTCTGCCTGCCGTCTATAAAGAGGTCATGTGGGAGGTGGCCCTTGTACAGGGGGGTACCCGAGTAGCTGATGGGGAGGTCTCCACACGCAAAACCACTGCGCTCATGGACTCAATGTGTCCACTGGTCCGCAATGTGATGATCCAAGGTGAAAGTGCTCTTTTGCACACTGACAAGCTGACCGAAAACCAAATTATAGTGCCCCAAGAGACGCATAAGCTCGACCAGTCCATTATTATCCGCACGAGTGAAGATAATAATGTCATCCGTGTAGGAAAGATGCGAGATGGGAGGACCATAACCACGTGTGCTATAGGTCATCCTCGGTAAATCGCGAATGAAATGAACTGATACTAACTGTTGGATTTAGTGAAGTACCCACTCCTGTAAACCACATAATCTCTGTTCAATTATAAGTTTTTCTTTTGCTTTTTCTTGCTTTTTTTTTTTCAGTTATTCATGCCACCTTTATTTCTAACCCAACTTAATCTAAAAAAGACAAACAAAAAGGAGGGGTTTCAATTGAATACGAAACAAGGTTGTTGTGAAAACCAATATAATCAAAATTAGTCCACATCCTCAAATTTAACCTCTAACCACCACCCGTTCGTTGCTTTTCTTAAAGTTTTTTTGAATACGCCATACACCTACCAGGTAGTTTCTTAACTCTCTCCCTCCCTCTCTCTCTCTCTCTATCTCTCTCTCTCTCTCTCTCTCTCTCTCTCTCCTCGAAACTAATTTCCCCCCAAATTCACATCAAACCCTAACGTTTTTCGTCGTCGTCGTCGCCATCGTGCCTCCTTACCGACTGATGGTCCATACCCCTTTTTTTTTACTAACACCTTGGTCGTCCCTGGCCCTACTTTGTTTGCCTCGGTAAGCTCTCAGTTCCTCTCTCTGTGTGGGTATCGCTCTCTTCTAATTTTCCGTGGTGGGTGTGCGAGGTCTGATAACTCCGACGTGCTCGTGTAGCAGATGCCGCTAGTGGCCTAGTAGCTTTTGGGGCAGAGGTCAACACCTTAATCTTCCCATGTTTCGGTCTATATATGTTGTTAGGATGGCGGGTTCCTCCGAGTGGTACTGCGGTGCTGCAGCCTCCGGGGTTTGCATGGGAAGGGTTGTGGCGTAGACCTATCGAGGTTGACTTGGTGGTGAACTTGGGGAGGTTTTGGGTCGATTAGCCCGGATCTAGTTAGCCGTAGGGGGAGTCTCTAAATCCTTGCGTTGGGACGTGGATCACATTACTTCTTTTCAGTTGATCGCGTTTGGGTGTTGGCTCAAATTGTGGCCTTGCAGGGTTTTTTCGACTAGTGGGGAGGGCCTTCGTCTAGTCTAAGTATTAGGTGTTTTCTGTTTTGCTTGTGTTGTAGGTTTTTTCTTGTATTTTAGTGTTCTTTTCTTTTTTACCTTTCCCTATTCTCATGTTGAGAGTTTGTATTCTCCACATGTGAGAGATTTTAATTCTTATTGCTTGTTTGTTTCTAGGTTGGTTTTAGGTTACCATTGGTGTAGTCCTCCAAACTAGATTCATGGGTTAACTAATTCCGCTAGTTCGTCGTTGTCTAGTATGTAATTATGTGGTTTTATTAATGAAGCCTATCTTGTCGAAAACCAAATAAAAAACCAACCTAATAATTAAAAATTATCTCTGTCATCCACCTACACAACCCAACCTAACAATAAAACTTATATTTATCTCCAACCTAACTCAACCTAAAATGTTTATTTTATTTTTATTATTTATTTATTAAGTATTATCTACAATTGGTTTTTATTATTATTTTATACAAACTAATTAAAGAAATCTATATCTAAAGTCTAAATAATTTCAATAATTAATATTTACCATACAATGAAAAATTATGAACCACATGATATTTGTTGGAAATTAGATAAAAATGAAAGAGATGATAAATTAATAAGGTAAGATTAGGAACAGAATGAAAAAAAAAAAAAAAGAGAAATCACAATTGTATTCCAAAACATATACAATGTTGTCTCTATCTATAGAGAATGGAAAGTGCTGAATTTTGGTATCTTTTATTTGGAACTTTTTATAACCTCCCAAAGTATGGTCGATTTAGAGTTTGTCTTACGAACTTTTTTTTTCTTGACAATTTGCCTCCTCGATTGAAAACTCTATTATGAAAAAAAAAAAGTTTTAAACTCAACTAACGATAAATTTTAAATTCATATTTAAAATTGATTTAGAGCTTTTAAAGCCCAAGGCGAGACGAACAAAATGAGGTATGGTTTGTCAATTTTTGAAAAGTGATACCTCTATAATCGATCGACGAAGATAGTAGGGGCACGTGTGTATAGAAAAAATTCAATCCAAGTTTTCTGATAACCAAGATATCAATTTTTTGATTAAAATGTGTCATCTAAAAGCATGGAGGACGAGCTTTCTAAAAAAGTAATTCTTATGAAAATCCAACGGTCAGATTTTAGTTAGTAGCCTAAAAAAGCTAATTATTGATCAGTAGTTTTCTAACTACTGATCAAAATTCGACTATTGTATTTTCATAAGATTTACTCGTTAGAAAATTGGTCCTGCAAGCTTTCAAATGATACATCCCAATCGAAAATCGGATATCTCGATTATCAGAAAACTTGAATTGGAAGTTTGTCTATGCACACATGCTCCTACTATCTCCGTCGATCGATTACAGAGGTATCAATTTTCAGAAATCGACAAACCATACCTCGTTTTTTTTGTCTCGCCATGGGATTTTAAAAGCCCTAAATCAATTTTATAGATCAATTTAAATTTACCTTTAATTGAGTTAAAAACTTTTTTATGTCATACTAGTGTTTTCAATCTATGAGGCAAATTTTCTGTTTCGATTATTATGAGGCAAACTATCAAGAAAAAAAAGTTCATAAGGAAACTCTAAAATTGGTCATACTTTGGTAGGTGAAAAAAACCTTTCTTTTTATATTTAATATAAATTAACATAGATTATTTTTTTGTAAAAAATTATTTAAAATTGTCTTATCTATAAACACAACACGTCAGTAGCAATGAGTCAAGTGTCTCGTGTCCAACATTAGTAATCGGTTGAGATCCAAGGTCACTCTGGGTCACCAATTTTTCGTGACGTTTTATTATTATTATTATTATTATTATTATTATTATTATTATTATTATTATTATTATTATTATTATTATTATTATTATTATTATTTTTCTTTTTCTTGTTGACCCAACTCAATGGTTCGTCGATAAAACATGCCTAATAGCTCATGATTTTGTAGGATGTAGCCCGCAGTCTATCGACAAATTTGTTATTTTTTTTTCCTTTTATCTCATTTTTTTATGGACGTAGCCCCTAGCCTATCGACAAATTTGTTATTTTTTTTTTCCTTTTCTCTCATTTTTTATGGACACTTTTCTTTTATTCATTTATTTATTTATTTATCTTGGGAACGACAGTACTAGTGAAATAGACCTCACTCGGTCTTCACTCGAGCTGATAAAACTAGGTTAGCTTCCTCCTACCTCGGACGGCCTCCAGACCAACAAGAACTCAACACCGAAAGGGGAGTTTTTCCGGTGAAGAATCTCCGATGCGTAAGTAAGTGTTATGTTGGAGAAGATGAACAATAACTGAGTATGTAAGAGTACGTGGAGAGAATCGAAACTGAAAACTAACCTACCACACCTCTTTATATAGAGGTGTGGTGTCTTACTCTTCAAGTCTTCCCGGAGAGTTGACCATATTGCCCAAGCTACCCATCTGTAAGACCTGCAATGTCTAAGACTGTCTAGTTTGTCAGATGTGCAGGTGACCAATATCGTCGCAACACGTGGTTCAATCCGCATAAGGCGTTGTTTGTCTTAAAGTAGGACCAGGTCCACATCATTAGGTAAAACATTTTCTTCCCTAGATCTTCTATTGTTCATGAGGTCGATTCGACCTCATGCTCTTCAGGTCGAGATCCGACTGCAGTTCGATCTTCCCATTTAACCGGCCTAGCTGCCTGATTTCACTCATCTAGTTGACCCGTTATAGTATCTCATATCATCTAGTCTCTCCACTCTGGTCGAGCTATGATAGTTCTATCCAAGAGTAGATCTTTTTGCCTTTTGATTCTTTACTGTCGACCTTATTTTTATGTTTTTCAATATGTTCATCTGATCTTTCTATATCTGGTTGAAGTGTTTCAAACTCTGTACAACCCATCTTGAATTTTGAAATTTGCACTTACCTTCCACTAATCGACCAAATCCTTCGAGCTGCTTTTCATTTGTAACCATTAAATTGACTACTTTCTCTTCCCCACCTTTCAGTTTAAAGTTTCAAAACTCAAACCTGTTGCCTGCCCTGTCAAATCATGCATCTTTGGAAAGCGACCGCCTCGTCTGCATGCCACATTCGTACAACATGCCTCATCATTGTTGCATTTGATGCCTTTGTCATTTTCCCTTTTATTAATCTTGACCATTGGCTTTAACCTCCATTCAGTGGTCCCAAACGCTCGATCTTCTGGCCTCTTTGCCTTTAATCTATACCGTTGATTTTGACCTCCATCCGATGGTCCTGAACGCTCGACCTTCTGAATACTTAACCCTTATCCTATAGATACCATGCTCCTCTATCTTTCTTCGCTTTTTCCCTCTTGGGATTTGTGATTCCTTATATCTTTCGCATCTCACCTTGCAAAAAAAGTAAACCTCGTCTATGACACTCTATCTCGCCGTTCGAGCTTCTTGTTCTAAGTCTTAACTTCTACTAGACCAAGATGAGTTCGCTCAGTAAATTCTCGAATCTCTTCTCTTCTTTTTAGCTTTAATGTTTTCTGATTTTGTCACTTCTTCCTCCAAAAGACCTCTCTTTCTCTGAAACCCGTTTCCACAAATCCTAAATTCTACATTTTCCTTTTGTTCCTTCTTTAATTTATTAGATTAACGTGCCATCTCAGATTTCGATGTCGCTTCCGCTGGCAGTGTCTTGAGCCTGGGGAGCTCTCCGGTGAGCTCATCGTCCAATTTTACTTTTAAAATCCCCTTTGTAGAGCCCCGTTCACTTATTTGAATTTTTGAATATTATATTAATATTTATTTGCTAGTTATTGATTATTTGCCTTTGCGTTATTTGTTTGCCGATTATGATGTTAACTGCTCATCTCTTTTATCTGTTTATTTATTTAAATGCCATGTGACGTTATCTATGTGAATATTATGTGTTTTAAATTATTATGTATGGATTAGAATTATTAGAATTATATTAGTTAGAATTTAAATTATTCAGCGATTTTCGGTTTAATCGCGTAAATCTATTTTTATCCGTTTTGACTCCTTTTCGAACCATTTTAACTCGAACCTCGAATATTGATATTTGACCCAAGTCACTAATCTTTTCGGTCCATTTAGAACCTTAAAATCAGCCTTTATATTGTTGAGTATCATTTTGCCTTAAAAGGATATTTCCAAACTCATTTTCCTTTTGAAATTCAATTTAAATTCCAAAGTTTTTATGGCAATTTGGACCAGCCCTGTAATTCACACGGACATTAAGCCAATTGAGCCCCAATCTTGATTTAAATAGGGTAAGAAAACTATGGGATGTGTAACTCCCTTTTTCCATTTAATTCTCATTTAATGAGATGTTATTATATCTCTTTCACTCTCCCCTATTGGTATCCAATTTTTCCTTAGCACATCAGAGCAGAATATAGCTCATTCGAATTCACCATCTAAACTCGCCCCAAAACTCCATCATCCTCCTCTTTCGATTTTCCAATCGTCATCTCTCTCATTAATCCTGTTGTCCCTCTCTCTCTCTCTCTCTCTCTCTCTCTCTCTCTCTCTCTCTCAGCAAAAGGCTGCTTTCCAGCGAATCACGGCTAAGAGCAGCAGTCGCGGCGGAAGCCGACCCCGACGCCGAGTGAACCACGCGATTGAGTTCCTCGCCGGAAAGAGTCAATCCCGTGCCTAGCCGCGCCCATACTCGCATTTCTCCCCTTGGGGTTTGGTAGATTGTTGAACCTTAGTGTTGCTATGTGTTTATATGATCTTCATGGCTGAATATGTGATAGAATTGAGGTTTATATGTAATTTCTTGTTGGTTAATGTTGAGATCCTTTAGGTTTAAGTTGAAAACTTAAGGATTTCATAATCTCCTGGTGAAATCTTGTGGATTCTGGAACATAGTAGTGTCCTTATGATGCTGGTTTTGACCTTGTGTCATTTGGAGGTTTAGATTATGAGATATGAATTTTTGAACTTGATGTTGCTGCATTTGTTTGTATAAATCGATTCTTTGGAGTTTTTGGCTGAATTTTTAATATGTCGTTCCTTTGATATGTGTTGTCATTGTGTATAAAATTTCGTAATTTTTGGAATCCATTTGCTAGGGTAAATGTTAATTTGAAAGTTATTGATGAAACTTGTTTAAATCATGTAAAATCGGTCCCTTGCTCGAAATGGTTGAAATTTGGTTTACACGCTCCTTTGATGTTGTGTTATGTGATATAAAAATCCCAGATTTTATTGAATTCATTATGATAGGTTTTTGATGAAAACATGATTTCTGCTGAATCTTGCAATAATTTCTATAAATCGTGTGTTTAATGTTTTGAAACGAAAATTTTATATGTTGTACCTCGCATGCTGAAGTTGTTGGTGTTAAAATTTCAGGACTTAAATCGTTTGTTAGGTCAGGTTTTAAATTCATGCTTGTTTTTGTTGAAATATTGTTTTAATTTTATAAAATCACATGTATAAGTGCGGTGGCTGAAACTTGGTGGATTATATGTGTTCAGGGAGGATTATTATGTACCCAATTTTCAAAGAAAAATTCATCCATTTGTCTGTTCAACTAGAAAATGTGATTTACTTGTCAAATTTCTCAAAATATTGGTTGGATATGTTAACATTTGAATTTTGGCATGATTTTTAATATATGATGTTCTCTTTACATGTTTTATAATTGGTGTGAATTTCAAGTTAAGTGGCTGAGTAGATTGTGAGATGGTTTTTTGTGTGTTTTTCCCCTTTGGTTTGAGTCGAGTCGAATGTTCCATAACTCCACGAGAATTTCCCACAAGCCACTTAGTCGACAAGTTTCGACTAAGTTTGTGTGATCGTTAGATTTGTTGTAACCGAGAGGTTATCTTGATTTCGTGTAGGTGTTTTGAGGTGTTGACCTTAAATCCTATCTTTTCGAGCCCTGTGTTTGTGAAATATCGGTGCTTTCAGGTGGGTACATTTACGTTGTATCGATAATTATCGCACTCGTTATTTCATATAAATGTTCGTCACGATAGCTGTTGTATGCGTGACAACCCTAGTTTAGGTGTCCCATTGATAGTGCCTTTATGAATGCATAAGCACTGAGAAGCCGCCTGCCCGTTGCTAGTCGGGAGGTGGACGCCATGATCCGTATGTTATTTGGAGGGGGGGGGGAGGGAACACCTTCACTGTCTCCTGGAAAGGATCCCTTAGCCCGTATCGAGCCGGGGTGGGAAGGTTTTCGGTTACTTCCTTGTCGATGACTGATCGGAAGGTTGTTGTATGTACATAGGAGGTTTGCGATAGGGCCGTGTAGGGAGTTAGACTTGGATTCTATGTATACATTATTTATGATTTTGAATTTTTATGCGGGATATACTGTGCGGTAATGGTGAGCATAATGGTTTTGCTCACCCCCATTCTTTTTCTCTTGGTCTCCTCTTCTTATCTTCAGGTTGAGTATGGCTGGCGGCGGCGTGAAGAGTCATTTGCCGTTATATTCTCGTTGTCTTATGCTTCTGCCTAATTTATGATTATGTTAAATTGTTGCCATTGACTTTGATTTTTCCTGCTTCGGTTTGGATATATTGATGATGTCAGATTGAACTTTTGGAATAATATTTAACTTTCTGGTTGGATTTGAAACCTAATTGGTTTAATGTTTATGACTGTTAGTTTATGCATGTATAGGTTCAATCTATTTGTTCGTATTTGTTTATTGTCTTTGATAGTTAAGTAGCGCCGTTGAGAAATAAGTTTTAATTTGAGATTTTGCGAAAATTTTACTCTGATTTTCATAAATATATTTGGTAAATTATTTAAAATAAAATGGGGCGTTACAGTGTGGTATCAAAGTCGATCTGCGTTTCTGTAGACTGTCTCTGGTTAGTGTGTTTAATGACCATTTGACCACTTGCTTTCGTCCAGCCGCGCCAACTAAAGGTATGAGTGTTGTTTAATTTATTATCTATGTATTTGGGGCTTACGGACTTATCCTCCATATATATATGGACTTGAACTCTAAGAGTTAAGTTATGGCTTTAGAGGTTATTGGTTGAGAATTTCGATATGAGATTATCGAGTAAAATTCTGTCTATAACAATTCTCTCGCTATAGTTTCTGTTTAGTGTCTTCAAGTGAGGACCATTCACTATCCATCTCGAAAAGAGAAGGTTTAAGTGAAGGGAACAGAAAATCGAAGAAGTCCCAGGTGTGTGGGTTATTCGCAAGTCTGTAACCGTTGTCAATAGGACCATCATATGCGTGTTAAAACCCAGTCGAATGCGACCCGGTAGAAGAGTCTAGGTGCCATGCTGTTTTTCGACCCCGAGGAGTGGTCGGGAAACTTAATACGTGACACTGTCGCTACTCTCGAGGGTGGCTAAGCCTCGAGCAAGGCGATAGTTATGTATTCTTTTGTGAAAATTCTCAAACGTAAGAATCCGACTTTATTCTTAGGGTGTATAGGACGATTCGACAACGGGTGAATATCCTATGCCATGACTGCGAGGTGACATTTCAAACATGAAGGAAACGACAAGATTATCTTCCGTGTATTAAGTCGAGAGCGATTGCCTAGTGGCAGCAGGATTAATTGGGGACGACTTGAACCAATGTTGGAGGCAGTGAATCGTGGACTCGTGAAGTCAAAGCAGTCTTTTATTGTTTCTTAAGTTTTTGTTTCTCGTAAACTTTTGCAAACCTTTGTTTATTTCCTTTCGCTTGGCAGTCAATTTTGAATTTTTACTTGAGACTTCCTTTTGCTATTCAATTTCCGTACTTTGGAATTTTCGCTGAACTTTTCTTTCCTGGCGTAGAATGAAGTTTCGAATGGAGTTAAACATCTTATTTTTCTGTGAATACATATCTGTCCTTAGTAATTTTGTGAACCTTGTTTCGTAATACCTCCAAATTCGCTACTAAAGGCTAAAGAGAGCAAGTAATATCGCAACTTTTGAGAACAACCTAGCCTCGGGATAAACGACGACCGAATATCCCTCTGTTTGATCAAATTGAGCGTTGTATCGGAGGAGCGTGCGTGGTGGCCGACACATACCAAGAAGTGTTTTTCCACCTTAAAAGATTATGAAGGATCTTTTAAGGAGGGTAGTCAACTCTGGTGCAAGTATATTGTGAGGTGTGGAACCGTCTCGTTCTTGAATTTTGTTCATCATAGTCCTTAGAAACTCTCGTTCTTTCTTTTCTCTTGGAGTTTTGGGAGTAATCTTTTGTTCTACTTAGACTTTTGCAATCCTGTGAAAACGCTTGTTCTTCCTTTGATCAACTTTTGCAACCTGGTGTATATAAGACAAGTAATTTTTCGTTTTCCACTTGTCTTATATCATTCCTTCAGTTGTGGTTATGCCTTTCGGACTGAGGAATCCCCGTTGTTTTCATGGACCTAATTGACCGAGTATTCCATTCATATTTGAGTCAGTTGTTCATTGTCTCTATCGGTGACATCTTGGTCTATTTTCGAGATGCGGTCAAGAAGAATCAACTGACGACGAGGATTGATCAACCGCTGCCATGGAGTTGGGACTTGTTCGATCAACTGAAAGTACCTTGGGTAATCTCGAAGATCGATTCGAGACGTAGCCATCACCAACAGAAGATAAAAGAAGGATTTGAGCTCGTTTAGAACTGCCAGCACGATTAGCTACCTGAGTAAGAGCTGACGTGACGACCGATATTGTTAGTCGGAAGAGTCAAATGAGCTAACCATTTCATTGTTCAACAATGACTGCTGGGTTAGGGTTATTCGTAACCGAGGAGCCGATATTCGATCTTTTTGAGCATTCGTCTATCTTCAGATCTTTCGTGTGTTAGTTGTGTTGTTGGGAAATGTAGTGGACTTGGAACTTAGACTTGCACCTTGCTATTTTTTAGAACTTTTGGAATTGTGAAACGCCTGAATAATGTATTGTTTTGTTGAACCCAATTTTTGAAAATTTGGTTAAATCATTCCTTTTTGAACTGTCTTGGATTGATATTTTTTTTGTGGAACCTTGCACCAAAAGTCGGCCCTGGCCGGGTGTAAACATGCGAAGTGGTGGCTGAGCATGCATGCCCATGCTGAGAGACGTGAGGCCAACCGCGAGGCTGACCATTGACTCGCACAAGAGCTGCATCTGCCATCACGGAACGCACGAACTCCCCGAGCCAGCATGTGCGACCAAACCTCGAACTTGCAGCTGGTCTTCGAATAGATATGTGCGCGCACGCATCCCTACGCCCTGCTTGTGCAGCGCTAGCGAGCGTGCCGCCTCTTTGGTGACAGTGCACTAACCCCGAACCATCAATATCTTTTCTGAACTGTTCGACCAGTTTTCGTTCGGAGCTGTTTTGTTAGCCTCTTGAACCCTTTCTTTCGAACCTTGAACTAAGAGCTCCAAGTTCCACTTAACCGTGTATGAATCCTTAATCAATGGTTTTCGATTAAGGGAGTGAGGATTGTTGATAAGTTCCTATGCCTTACGCGATAGTTTCTCGAGTCGACAAGATAGGAGGTTTCGTGTTGTTATTAGACAGAGCCTTGAGTTTTGGCCTTGGGTTTTGTGCAGAGGCAATGTCTGTTGCGTGTAATTGTAATTTTTGAGAGTACTAGATAGTGGAGATGTGGCGACTACATGGGGTTCTGCGACGGCCAGTCTGATACGGATGCACGGATTATATTGAGATCGTGGGAAAGTTGTCAGCGTGACCCGGGCACGAGACTGAAACTTGACGCCGCGTATCAAACCCAGATAGTTGGGCATTTGGGACATACTGTCAAGGCCCTAAGAAACTGGTTGGAGTCTGGTGTACTCAATAGGTATGTCATGTAGAAATTTCTACCATGGAAAGGTACGCTTGTAGCAATAGCTAATGAGCGACGATCCCAATGGTACCGTACGGAGTTCTGAGTATGGAAAGAGGTGTTGTACGCCTCGAAATCTGGAAAGAGAGGAAGTCTTAACCACTCTTTGTCGGTCATTTTGGGATTCTCGACCGAGTTGGCAACTTAGCCTGACGGTTGACCCCATCACCGGAGCTTGCGGGAGTGCACGAACTCTTCAGTGCCTCGTGGGGAGGGTACATGTGCGTGACACTAGGGCTCGTGACGAACTTTGACGAGTTGCATGTGGACAAAACCTTAACTGTGTTGAAGTACCGGTGACCTGTTGGATCGATGGGTCCATCAGGGAGAGCTCGGGAGGGGTACTCGTCAAAGTCTGATGGGGTAGCCGTGGCTAGTGCGGTGTGACTTGGGAGAGTGACGAGATTCGGACAGAGTATCCGAATTCAGTGGTCTGGACTTCTCTCTTGTGTTTGTTGTCCTTTTGAGATGACTTTCTTCAATTTCTGGGGACGGAAATCTTTAAAGGAGGGTAGATTGTAGCGCCCCATTCGTTTATTAGAATTTTCTGAATATTATATTATTATTTATTTGCTTATTATTGATTATTTTCCTTTGAGTTATTTGTTTGTCGGTTATGATATTAACTGCTCGTCTCTTTATCTGTTTATTTATTGAAATGCTATGTGACATTATCTTTGTGAATATTATATGTTTTAAATTATTATATATGTGTTAGAATTATTAGAATTATATTAGTTATAATTTAAATTGTTCGGCGATTTTCGGTTTAATCACGTAAATCTATTTTTATCCGTTTCGACTCCTTTTCGAACCATTTTAACTGGAACCTCGAATATTGATATTTGGCCCTAGTCATTAATCTTTTCGGTCCATTTAGAACCTTAAAACCAGCCTTTATATTGTGTAGTATTATTTTGCCTTTAAAGAATATTTCCTAACTCATTTTCCTTTTGAAATTCAATTTAAATTCCAAAGTTTTTATGGCAATTTGGACCAGCCCTGCAATTCACACAGACATTAAGCCAATCGAGCCCCAATCTTGATTTAAATAGGGTAAGAAAACTATGGGATGTGTAACTCCCTTTTTCCATTTAATTCTCATTTAATGAGATGTTATTAAATCTCTTTCACTCTCCCCTATTGGTATTCAATTATTCCTTAGCACATCAGAGCAGAATATAGCTCTTTCGAATTCATCATCTAAAAGCGCCCCAAAACTCCATCATCCTCCTCTTTCGATTTTCCAATCGTCATCTCTCCCATTAATCTTGTTGTCCCTCTCTCTTCTCGGCAAAGGATGCTTTCCCGCGATTCACGGCCAAGAGCAGCAGTCGCGGCGGAAGCCGAACCTGACACCGAGCGAACCACGCGGACGAGTTCCCCGCCGGAAAGAGTCGAGCCCGTGCCTTGTCGCGCCCATACTCGCCTTTCTCCCTTTGGTGTTTGATAGATTGCTGAACCTTAGTGTTGATTTGTGTTTATATGATCTTCATGGCTGGATATGTGATAGTAATGTCTTGGTTGAGGTTTATATGTTATTTCTTGTTGGTTAATATTGAGATCCTTTAGGTTTAAGTTGGAAACTTAAGGATTTCATAATCTCCTGGTAAAATCTTGTGGATTCTGGAACATATGAGTGTCCTTGTGATGCTGGTTTTGACCTTGTGTCATTTGGAGGTTTAGATTATGAGATATTAATTTTTGAACTTGATGTTGCTGCATTTTTTTGTAAAATTAGTGATAAATCGATGCCTTGGAGTTTTTGGCTGAATTTTTAATGTGTTGTTCCTCTGATATGTGTTGTTATTGTGTATAAATTTCGTAATTTTTGGAATCCATTTGCTAGGGTAAATATGTATTTGAAAATTACTGTTGAAACTTGTTTCAATCATGTAAAATCGGTCCCTTGCTGGAAATGGTTGAAATTTAGTTTACACTCTCCATTGATGTTGTATTATGTGATATAAAAATCACTGACTTTATTGAATTCATTATGATAGGTTTTTGATGAAAACATGATTTCTGCTGAATCTTGCAACAATTTCTATAAATCGTGTGTTTAATGTTTGGAACCAGAAATTTTATATGTTGTACCTCGCATGCTAAAATTGTTCGTGTCAAAATTCCAGGACTTAAATCGTTTGTTAGGTCAGGTTTTAAATTCATGCTTGTTTTTACTGAAATATTTTTTTTAATTTTATAAAATCACATGTGTAAGTGCTATGGCTGAAACTTGGTGGATTTAATGTGCTCAGTGAGGCTTATTATATTATGTGTCCAATTTTCAAAGCAAAATTCATCCATTTGCCTGTTCAACTAGAAAATGTGATTTACTTTATAATTTTTTCAAAATATTGGTTGGATATGTTAACATTTGAATTTTGACATGATTTTTAATATATGATGTTCTCTTTACATGTTTTATAATTGGTGTGAATTTCAAGTTAAGTGGCTGAGTAGATTGTGAGATGGCTTTTTGTGTGTTTTTCCCATTTGGTTTGAGTCGAGTCGAATGTT
>CACSLK010031421.1:27609242-27620709 GCA_902706635.1 Striga hermonthica | reverse complement strand
TTTTTTTTTTTTTTTTTTTTGCATCTCTATCCCATAAACTAAAATGTAATATAGTTAAAAATCTTAAAATTTTACATATATGTCCCTATATCTTATCTAATTACATATTCAGCCCAATCCCAAATCAGCTATGCCATCTCTCTTGATATCCTCTCATAACCCCCAGTCAACCTTGCCGCCAAACATTGCGCAGGTTCTCGTCGTCGCCTTGTCTGACCAGAATCCGTTGCATGACACTGATTGAATCGTCGCCCACCAGCCCTGTACGGACGAATTCTCATTGTAATTCATATCCCCGTTGTCGCCCGTTCACGAGTCTCGATAGATTATCGAATTCCTACGGGATTCCACCATCGAGAAAGATGCTAGTGTCGTACCTCGTGACAAACAGTGACGACATCGGAAATGGGTGGGAGACAGCAGAGGTCGGCAATGACAAGATCTGTGGTGAACATCTGATGGGTATGTGGTGGCGGTGGCAGGTATGGTGGGGGATGGCGGCGACGGCGAAATGTGGCGACTGTATTGACGTTGGCGACATGTATTGTGGCGACGATCGGCCGTGCCACGGGCGAGAAGGTGGCTGATATGGTGGCCTAGTCGTGACATTGAGTATGTGTAGTGTGTGTTTTAGGTGTAAGTGTTGGAGAGAGAGAGTGAGGTTAGTGGTAGGGCCCATTGGTGCATGAGTAATGTCTATTTATCCCTTGTGTGTGGTCAAATATATACATATGACCATAATTTTTGTGATTAATTACAATAATGCCATCACATATTTGACTACCATTGATAAATTTTGATTTTATCATGACCATTGGTTTGACACATTAAATAGTACAAATTTATTTTTATTTTTTTATTATCTACCTCTATAATAAAAATTGGCTTAGGCGGCCCTTAGGCTCTAGGCGTTCCCCAACCACCTTTGATTTGCATAAATCGGCTGGAAAATCGGTTTGGTGGGTAGGCGGGCCTAGGCGTTCTTAGGCGGGCTTAACGGGCTCGTGGCCAGGCGGCTTGGCGGGGCCTAAGCGCTCCTAGACGGGCTCGGCGATAATTTTTTAATTTTATTATTTTTTTAAATTACATTATTTTGTTATCAAGTTTTTTTATAATATATTAATAACTAGTACAATACCCGTGTATTACACGGGTGCTTGCTAATTTTTTTCTTAAAATATAAAATTAATGAGAAAAAAGTATTTGAAATTTTAAATACCTTTTACAAAAATATATATATATATATATTATATATATTTAGTATGACACTTTTTATTTGTGCGACTTACCTGTGTTATATTATAATAACTTTTTAACTTACAACACATAACTACATTAAAAATAAATATATCAATTGATAAATAATTTTATTTCTCTAATGAATTTTAATAAATATTATTATCATTTATTATTATAAAGATAAATATAATTTATTTATTTCATATATACAATATGGATGTTAAATCGAAGATCATCAAAAGATGATTAATTTGATATATAATATATGTAAAACCGATAAGAAATACAAAAGTTATCAACTTTTAAAATACATTTACAATTCAATAGCTAATTGAAGGAAACAAATCAAAGTCAGGGATATATTAGTCATTTAGTGCCTAAATTACAAATAATTAAAGGGTTATAATAGTACAAGTGATATTAAAATACTTAAGTTAGATAAAAATAATATTTATGGAATGATCGAACCTAGATTATTAATTATTAATATATCAATATTATTTGTCCAAACCTAATTACGAAGCATGATTCTTCGCCAAGTAGGATTCCGAAGCACCAGAAGCAGTCACGTAGGCTCAGCACATTCGGGAATTATATATAGGGAGGATATTATTTGGATTTAGTTGTGTTGATCTATTATAAGTTGTAGGTAATGAAAATAAATAAAAAAATATGATATTTAATCTTGATTTCTAGACCCGCCGAGGCGCCAAATAAGGCCCGCAAAGTGGTTCTAGACGCTAGGCGCTGGTCGAGAGCCTATCGACCTCAAGAACACTGCTATCTATCATTCTCAAATAATTCTGTCTCCATATATAGATATAGATTATTGGTTAAATTATGACTGCAATATTTCGATAATTTACCATTTAAAGCAGCACATTAATTTTTTTCATGTAATTTTAAATAGATATTTTCATAAGGCTGGTCAATTGTCAAACCTTTGCAGGCCAAGAATTTAATGGTCAAAGTGCACGTTATTTGAATTTTTTTTTTCTAAAAGTTTTGTAGAAAGTTCAAATAAATTATTTTATTTTTATAGTCATTAATCACGAGAAAAAATTATGATCGAGAAAATAAAAATAATTGTTAATTAATGGAATAATATGTATATTGGATAATTCTGTCAATTTTTTTCTTCATAATCATAAGCAAAATCACATTTTTAATAACCCTTTGACTTTTAGTACCCCAACAAATATTTGTAGTGTACTTTGTCGGAAGAATATATGGATGCCATGAGTCCCCACTTCAAAACTCTTGGGGCTTGATTGTATACCAATTAATTTACTCATATTTATTTTAATTCAAAATTTAATTAATTTTAGTTCAACCTCACTATCTTTAATATTATTCATATAATTAAATAATACAAACCAATCATTCTTATACATCACATCAATTTTAATTCATTATTCATCAACTCACATAATTTTAACTACCTATCATTTATCTCTTACTTTAACATCAAATCAATTTTAATCATTTTATTTTAAATATTATTTTAATACATTCTTAAAATTCCACTAACAATTAACCATACCACATTTTTTAAAATTAACTATGGTTAACCAAAATAACTGATTTTAAACAAATTATTTCATAAATAATCAAGCCTTAGGCATTGGTCATAATAATGCGTCGTGTAAAGAAATTTAGATATTGAATTCATACTACTTATATAACAACAAAACTGTACTATATAGAAAGTAGGAAAATGCTATGGTCTCATTACGAAACTATTCCGTCAAAAGTTTTAATTGTTGGATACACTCCTAGTGAGTAGATAATATTGTATTTTATACTACCGATATAACATAATGTTTTTTAGTAATTTATATTTATTTAATTGTTTATGTAAATATACGCCCGTGCAATGTAGGTGTGAATACACTAGTGTAATCAACACCTCCCTCAAATCTTCACCGGGTAATCGAACGGCACCGGCCTCAGGCGGGACCCATTCTTTAGGTCCGGCCGCATAAATCCGTAATTCCTGAGCACCTGATTGTCCGCGAAATTGAGCGCCCTTTCCATCCCCACCCAGCACGAGTCCCCCTTGTAATCCGGGCTGTGGTCCCCACTGCACGGCTGGCACCCCGTGAAGTGCGTCACAAACGGCCGCCGCCACCCTTCTGGCCCCTCCCCTCCCCCAGCCGCGTGCCTCCACATCTCCGCCCGGCGGCCACCGCCATCCACCTCGGCATGCCGCCGCCTCAGCCCCTTCACGCGCCTCTCGATCTCCGAGTACTTCGCGGCTATCCTTTCGAATTTCCCGACTATGCCCAGCCAGTAACCGTGGAGCGAGTACTCGTTCTCCACGTAAATCCTGTCCGTCCATTTTCTATCCCCTTTCAGGAGAAGATAAACGAAGGCCGACTGCTCGTCCGGCCGCGGGGACTTTTTGTCCGTTAGGGTCGAGCTCAGGATCCGTCCCCATTCCGCGTAATTTGGGCTTCTCGGGCTCATTCCGGCCCAAACGTCGAGAAAATCCATGGACCACTGACAGTTTCGTATCAGGACGGCCCCCGTGTTGACCGAGACCCAGCTCTTTTCCTTGTAGATCATATCGGGCCAGCCATGGATCACCACGTTGTGATCCTTGTACTTGTCGAACGGAATCTCGAAATCCATATCCGTAAAAATGGCGTCCGAATCGACCCAAAACAGCCACTCCACATCCGGACGGGCCAACATGGCGGCGCGGATTATGGGGACCTTGGCCCAAACGGATTTCATTTCCGGGTCCAGGAAGGCGTTGTTGTAGAAGATCTCCCACCCGTGAATTCTGCAGTAATCGACTTTGTTCTTGAAAAACCGAAGCAGAAGGTGGTCTCCAGCGGGGTTTTTGCAGGGCCCTGGCTGGGAACCGGTTACGACCATAACCCGGTTTTGCGACGCGAAATTCGGGTTGATTTGGAGCCAGTGACTTCGCTTTTCGTCCCAATTGGTCATGGGTTTATCCATGGTGTAACGAGTTTGTGGGTCGTCGTAAAATGTTTTCTCCGGGGAGGAGACAGATGAGATGGGGGGCCATGGTACTGATGATGTTGTTGTGCAGATCCATGGAGAACATAATATTATGGTTGCTGCAAATCCTGAAAGGCATAAAATGGTCTCTCTGGAAAAAATTGAGGATTTGAGGTGGGGAATTGGTTTGGCCATAACTAGTTGTGCTTGTGAAGAGTGATTTTGTCAACATCAACATATCCCCCTTTATATATTAATACATAATTCCCCCAATCTTTCATGTCCAAATTTTTGTGTTTTCGAATTCTATTTGTTGAATTCAAGTGTTCCGTAAAAATATCATTATCTTACTTTTCGGTGTTTGGTAATCATGTGTTTTGTTTGACATGAACATGTAGACTTCTATGTTACTTTTAAAATTAGTAGTAAAGTGCACGTGCGATGCACGTGGTGCCGAATGATTTTCGCCGAATAAGTTTGTGAAATAATTTAATTTATTTATTAGACATATCATTGAAAAAATGAAATAAAATATAGAACAAATGAACCCATATATGATTTTTATAATGATGTCCTAATATATAAAGAGTTAAATAACGATTTACAACCCCAACAAAAATATATAAAAAAATAAATCAAAAAAAAAAAAAAACTCTGAGGTTTTCTTCCATTTTGGTTTTAACGTTCTCATAAGAAACATTCATACCCGTCAGAGTCCAATACATCAATACTATTACAAAATTTCTCTTAATTCATTTGATAAAACGCTTAAGACAAACCCGTGTCAAATATATATCGGATTTAAGTGTTCTACCCAAAACGTGAGAATAGTTATAAGTTTACATCTATTTTTTTACTTTTTTTTTTTATTTTTATTATGAATTGTTCCAAATCTATGTAAGAAAAAGTTTATCTTATGTTATTTTATACTTAATAAAATTGATTTAACTTGAATATATAATTTATTATATGATATACTTTTAGATCAATTTATTATTTTAAATTAGTTTATATATATATATCTTATATCGATATAAAAATTCCAATGAAAATTACAACAAGAATATAACAATTTTCTTATGTTGAATTGAGAAAATCATGTCTTTGGTTTCTTAAATATATTTTACCTTATTGTGATCGTATAGATTTATTAAAATGTATTACAAATGAAAAAGGTGATAGATTATGTGAAGTATAATTTATAAATTTGCAATGACATGTTATTTTGATGGTATATTTCTTTTTCTATTAACTAAATAATGTTCCCAATATGAAATTATTTTAGAGCTATCACTGCAATTAGCTTTCCAATGAAACTTTCATTGAGTTTTTGCACAATAGCACTGACAATTTTTTCAACGATTGAAATATGGTCGAAAAAAGACTCCAATAGAAATTCAGGTAATTGAAATCTTTAAATCCACTAAAGTTCATGTAATTTAATTTGAACTATGTTGGAATAGCCAATGAAAGTTTCCAATGAAAGCAATATTTAGTATATATTCGTTGGAATTTTCAGTAGAATACCTTACCGTTGAATTTTTCATTGTAATATAGCAATATTTTGTAGTCCTCTCAAACATTAATATTTTATGTAGTAGTTATTGGTTAATTGTGTTTATAATTTTTTTATTAAAAATATATTAAACATATGAACTTTTTAGTTCACATATATATATATATATATATATTTTCAGAAATCACTCATTCTTTTATCTCAAGATTACTTATTAATTTACCAATTGAGTTACATTTCTTACATATTAAATATTAAATAATTAAAATATTTTTGGTTTTATATGTTTAATATGATATTTATATATGATATTCAAAAAAACTAATATAGTAAATAAAAAGTTATCTAAAATTAAAATAATAAAGATTTTTTTTTTTTTTTCTAACCTACATGGATAAATGTACAAATAACTATTGTCTATCACCCCAAATTTACACATAAAATTAATAAGGCAAAAAATTTATAAGCGTTTAACAACTCAGCTCGTTTACATTGATAAGTATATTTTTAGAAGGTTTATATTTAGTTCAATGAATTATAATATTTTATTACTTTTTTTTATTATTTATTAGTACGTGTCACAACTTAGTTCTTTTTCATATTATTTATCATATTAAATATTTTTTTAAACTTTATCTTGTTATTTCATTGCAATATAACAATTTTTGTAGTCCTCTCAAATATTAATTTTTTTATATAGTAATTATTGTTAATTGTGTTTACAATTTTTAATTAAAAATATATTAAACACATGAACCTTTTAATTCCTATATTTTTTTAGGAATCACTCATTATTTTATCTCAAAATTACTTATTAATTTGCCAGTTGAGTTACATTTCTTACATATTAAATGTTAAATAATTAAAATATTTCTTGTTTTTTATGTTTAGATGATATTTATGTATTATATTCAAAAAAACTAATATAGTAAATAAAAAGTTATTTAAAATTAGAATATCAAAGATTTTTTTTTCTAACCTACATAGATAAATGTACAAATAACTATTGTTTATCACCTCAAATTTACACATAAAATTAATAAGGACAAAAAATTAACAAGAATTTAACAAATCATCTCGTTTACATCGATAAGTATATTTTTAGAAGTATATTTAGTTCAATTAACTGTAATATTTTTGTTTATCACTTTGTTTCATATTTATTAGTACGTGTCACAACTTCGTTATTTTTCATATTATTTATCATATTTAATATTTTTTTAACTTTATATTGTTATTTCACATGTTCTTAATTGTAGATTTCTCAAAAAAGGCATATTATAAAGTATACAATTTTCTATGATCATTTGTCTCAGTATATATCGATTATTTGTATATCTTATATTATAGTATAGTTAATTACAATTTTTTAAGTAATATTGTAATTAAATATTTATAATTCATAAATTCATTGATAATATTGTCGAGTGTTTATTGTGTTTTTGTCGTTATTTTGGTGTGTTTTGTGTGTTTTATTTTATTAGTTTTAGGCTCGTTTTAGTGTCGACCGGTCCATTTTATCGTATTTTGTGCATTTTTATTCTCGTTTTGTGTTTTTGTAGTTCGGCATACTTTTCTTGTCTTTTTGGTGTTGTTTAGGTCCACATTATTCGATCTTGGAAAGACGAGCCATTTCCGAGACATTTTCGAGCCGTCCGAACCATATCCGAGCCACGCGAGCCGTTTCCAAGCATATATATTAGTCACGCGGCAATATCGATTTGAGCATTCCAAGATGAGGAGAAAAAGATTTGGGAAGCGTGGGTCAAAGATTCGAGTCAATCGGATAACCGGGTGAAAAGTTAGAGCAAATCGAGTGACAAGGGATCACCGGCACACGCGGCGGGCTCGCGGAAAGCATGGCGAGCTCGAGAGTGCCTCGCATCAGCTGCTCGCGTGCTCGCGGATCTCCCGGCGAGCTCGAGAGTGCCCAGCATAAATAGCCGGCGTGCTCGCGGAACCAACGGCGAGCTCGAGAGTGTCATGCCCAAACCTCATTCCTCACTCGCGTGCCCGCGACCGACGGCGAGCTCGAGAGTGTCTTCACCCATACCATATCATCGCCGCGAGCTCGCGAATCTTACGGAGAGCTCGAGAGTGTTCTATTAAATGTGCGTGTTTTTAGTGTGTGTTTGTGGTGTAGCTATAAGTAGACATTATGCTTTGTATTTTTTGGGACAACTCTCATTTCCCAACTTTCAAGTTGGGAAAATCCTCTCTATTTCCTTTTTCTTTTTATTTTTATTTTGGTTTGGAGCTTTATGAATCAAGTTTTCCGGCGAACTTCCGACGACATTGTTTTGAGCAAAGTTTCAAGCTTTTGATTTCGTTTCTTCTCCCGAGTGCATGTTGGAGTGGGTAACTTAGTCTTAAGCCCCATTACCTCGTATATCTTTATTGCTTTGGTAAATTGATATTGTGCTTGAGATTTTGGAAGGAAAGATTGTTGCTTTGGATCATGAATGTTTGACTAAGTGTGATAGGAGTTGAATTCTTGCTCGATTCATGCTAGAGTTTGATTTGACTTTCTAGGGTTTTTAGCGAACATGGCAATGGTTGGATTTTTGCGTGCTTTTGATCATGATGACTCCGGAGAACCAAAGTCGCTCTTTCCCCCTTGATTTCTCTCATCTTGTTGCGTGCTTAGTTAATTGCTTTCAATTTCTCTCATTTCGTAGATTAATCTAGTTAAATTCAAACCCTCAAATTGCGAGTAGAATGTTTAGGACCTTTTTCGGTTGTGTGACTTAGACGACTAGGTAGTGAACGAAGCTCCGAAGAGCCTTCCTTTGAGAACGACCCGAGGCCGGATAACTCGGTTACCAATACCCAAAAATTTACTCAACATCGAGTCAACTTTTGTTCATAAAATTTTAAGAAATATATTTTTTCAGTGATTTGCTTATGTTGAATTGAGAAAAGTTATGTTTTTTTAGTTGTAACTGTATTGATGTGTTAAACATGGAAGTATGACAAATTATGAAAAAAATAATTTATAAATTATAATGACATTTTTTTTTCTGAAACGATAGATATATTATAATCAAAGGGCACAATGTGCAACTACAAACTGAGAGGATAGGTCCAAGGACCACCTAGAACCTCAACTAGCCAAGCTAGAAAACAAACATACTCAACAAACTACCAACAACTAGAATCGCTCCCCATAGGAGAATAGGATCGGCCCCCATGGGGTAATCAACACAGGGGCCAACGGCCCAGACCAAAAATACAAAACATAACACTCAGGCAGAGAACCAAGACCAAAAACACTAAACTATAACAGACTCAAGCAACAACAGCAAAAACAAAAAAACAACAAAGGCTAAAATAGATAATAATAGCCCTTCCCCAGCATACGAACAGGCCTGAAACAACAGTGAACAATCGACATAGGAAGGAGTCCCTGCCCGAGGAACCGTTATCGAAACTGCGCAAGCGCCTATACAGCAGCCGAAATGGGACCCAAACCATTTCCAGAATCGACCCATCTCCAACCTAGAAAAACCGACCAGTCCCCGCTAACTCCACCCGAACCCGACTAACACCACTAGCCGAGCACAATGGAATTAGGACCCCGGTCCCCCGCCGCCTAACACCACTAGCCGAACAAGAGGGGGGCTGAAAGTGGCACGGTATCTCAACCCCGTCCACCGCTACCGGAAGACAGCGGCAGTCGGAGCCTCGCCCAATCCTCAAAACCACACACCACCGGACATCACTGCAGAGACCCAACGACGAACTACCAACACCCACCGGGAGGCCCGCCGGAGAAAGCAGAAGCGCCAGTCGGGCAAACCTCCGTCAGCCACAAACGATATCCGAGAAAAAAAAGAGCATACCTCCACCAATCAGGAGTCTGTCGGCGACTGGGAGGGAAACACCCATCGAAAACCGGACTTTGAGCAAAGGGTACGCACCTTGAACCTCCGATACGCAGGCGGACGACATCTTCAGAAAAGCAGCAACCACGAGGCGCACGACATCCAGGACGGGCGAGAGGTCGGGGACGATCGCTGGCCAAGCTCTGGCGTCACCGAGGAAGGCGGAGCAGTGACAATTTAAGGTGGCGACGGCGGATTAGGTTTAGCAGAGAATTTGGGGGCAGAAAGATTATATTATTTGAATGGTGTATTTTTTTCTATTAACTAAATAATGCCTCGAGTATGAAATTATTTTGTATCTACCACTGCAGGTAGATTTCGAATAGAACTTTCATTGAAATTATTACAATTCCAGTGACATTTATTTTTCCAACTGTTGAAATATGGCCCAAAAAAAATTTAAACGAAAATTTACACAATAATAAATAATGATAATTGGAATAATTAAATCCAATGAAATCTCAATATAATGTAATTTGATCTCTTTTGGAATAGTCAATGAAATTTTACAATGACAACTATACAAATAAAGTATCATTTGAAATTTTCATTTGATGTCTTACCGTTGGATTTTTCATTGCAATGTGCCATTTTTTTATTCCTTTTATATTATAACTTTTATGTAGGATTTTTTGTTATTAATTATTTTAATTTATAATTTTTTCTATTAAAAATATATTAAACACATGAACTTTTTAATCCATATAATTTTTTTTAGAAATCGCTCATTATTTTATCTCAAGGTTACCTATTAATTTATCAATTGAGTTACATTTCTTGCACATTAAATATTAAATAATGAAAAGTATTATTGTATATATATATATATAATATGGTATTTATATATTATACTAAAAAACTAATAGCAAATAAAATGTTATTTAAAATCAAAATAATTATTTTTTTTAGAAAAATAAATTTCTAACCTACATGGATAAAAGCATAAATAACTATTGTCTATCATCTAAAATTTATATACAGAACTAATAAGCGCAAAAAAATTAACATGCGGTGAACAATTTGGCTCGTTTACATCGATAAGTACAAATTTTAAAAGTTCTATAATTACTTTTACTAATTACAATATTTTTATTTATTACTTTTTTTCATAGTTATTAATAAGCGTTACAACTTTATAATAAATTTAATATTATTTATTAGATTTAATATTTTTTTACTTTATATTGTTCTTTCATGTTTTTAATATGTGTGTGTGTGTGTGTAACTTTTTGGTTTGTTAAAAAATACATAAAATTAAGTATAAGCACTTTTTGAGTCATATGTCTTATTTATATCAATTGATGTTATATCTTTATATTATAGTATATATAATTATAATTTTCTCATTTATACTCAAATATATAAATTTTTATTTCGTACATTTTTTTAAAAAATAATATTTTAATAACAGATACTAATAGATAGATGAGTAATGATAATATATGAATATAATTTTTAGATAAAAAATAGTTAATTTTCAACATATAGGCATATCATGATCCTCGAGATATTTTAAATTAATTTGTAGATCGTTATACGGTCAAAACTAATCCATGTTGCTAAAGTGGTATCTCGCTGGACGTGAAAACAAATAGATTAAGTTTTAGTATTATTTACTATCATAAAATATAAGATATGATGGACATTGGTATATTACTAAGTTGCCATTAAAAACATATCAAAGTAAGAGTTTTTTAGGTAGTTCATTTTTTAATTAAAAATATAAAATATGATGTACATTAGTACATGTTGGGTATAGATTTGATGGGCAAGGGATAACCGAGCTACCCGACTCGGGTCGATCTCGAAGGAAGGCTATTCGGAGCTTTGTCTACTAGATGATCGTCCAAATCACAAA
>CACSLK010031421.1:27575904-27595497 GCA_902706635.1 Striga hermonthica | reverse complement strand
ACTCTCTGCCCTGGCACACCTAGCAAGGTGTGCCAGGGCACACCTAATTATTTGCGCATTCGTTGTTGTCCGTGTGTTTTTCAAGCTCTAACAAATTGTGGATTAATACTCTTAAATTTGACGTCGCTTCAAGCGGGCTTTCATGGACGTATCTAGTGATGTTGGGCTCGGTTTAATCTTTAAAAATAATATCGATACATGAGCTAAATAAATTCGATTTTAAAGTTGAAAATCGAATAAATTTTCAATGGCTTAGACTTAAAACTAATTAATAGATTTAATGCAAATAATAACAATTAATACATCAAATAGGTAAACAGACTATTTATGGAAATAAAGTCGAGCTCCATCTATAGTAAAAATATTTCTGGCGTTACAATCTATCCTCCTTAAAACATTTTCGTCCATGGAAATGCTAAACTAAAGTACAAGTCAAAACTCACAACAAGGATTCTTAGCTCTAAATTCGGTCTTTCTCCTACTAGTGATCTTGACTATGCCACGACAATTATGGTTTTCAAGCCCCTAGGCAAATTCAGACTAATGACTCTTATTTCAAGCCTCCATAATTCATCCGACCTCATCGTTGTTATACACCGTTGACCCAAGTTCAAGAACTGGAGTCTTTGTCTAGATACAACAATAGGGCTGTCTCGGCATCGGTCGGTCTCGCTGGTACTAGTTCGCCATGACGGTTCGCTAAGATTTTCTATATGCCTCTGGAAAGTCCGAGGCAGAACTTCAAAATTATAACTTGGGGACTTCGAAGGAAGCTCATCTTTCCCTCTTAGCAGCATCGCCCTTGCTATGGAGACACTTCTGGTCTTAGGAAGAACTGACATGTAATTCTTTGCTATGGTTATCTACCTTGTCAGGCTGATCGGTTTCCAAACTGTTTAGACAAGATTTACCGTACACTTCGTCAGGCTGATCGGGTGATGCACGATTAGACGAAGGTGTTAACCGTACCAGACTGATCGGGCTTGCCAGATTAAATAGGGCCCGTTGTATGCTTCGTCAGACTGATCGGGCTTACTCGATTAGACGAGCACGTCTACCTTGTCAGGTTGATCGGGTTTGTCAGATTAAACAAGGTATGCGTTATGATTCGTCATATAAGGTATGTGGTACGCTTCGTCAGACTGATCAGGCTTACCCAATTAGACGAACACGTTTACCGTGTCAGGCTGATCGGGCTTGCCCAATTAGACAAGGTCTGTTGTACACTCCGTCAGGCAGATCGGGCTTACCCAATTAGACGAACACGTTTTACCTTGTGAGGCTGATCGGGCTTGCCCGATTAGAAATGTCTGTTGTATGCTTCGTTAGGCTGATCGGGCTTACCCGATTAGACGAGCACGTTTTACCTTGTCAGGCTGACCGGGCTTACTCGATTAGACGAACACGTTTTACTTTTTCAGGCTGATCGGGCTTTCCCGATAAGGCAAGGTTTGTTGTATGCTTCGTCAGGCTGATCAGGCTTACCCGATCAGACGAACACGTTTTACCTTGTCAGGCTGATCGAGCTTGCCCGATTAGACAAGGTCGGTTGAACGCGTCGTCAGGTTGAACGAGCTTACCCAGTTAGACGAACATGTTTTACCTTGTCAGGCTGATCGGGCTTGCCCGATTAGACAAGGTCTGTTGTACGCTCCGTCAGCCTGATCGGGCTTACACGATTAGACGGGCACGTTTACCTTGTCAGGCTGATCGGGCTTGCCCGAATAGACAAGGTCTGTTGTACACTTCGTCAGGCTGATTGGGCTTACCCGATTAGACGAACACGTTTACCTTATCATGCTGATCGGCTTGCCTTATTACGTAAGGACTAATGTACTCACGCCAGGCTAACCAAGGTAGGTGTCACAGGGTCTAAAAAGAGGCTAAAATTTTCGCCCTTTAGCACCCTATGCGACCTAATTATCCCAAACTAGTCAGCCTATTACCGTCCCTCGATCCTTCGCACGCCCATACAAATATAAATCGAGGTTATGCAAACCCGTCACTTTAACACGCATGCAGAAGACTATCAAGTAAATAAGTGACACGCGATATTACGGGCTCACGCCCAACCAAGTACTCTTATATCACAAAGTACAATGGAATGGTCCTACAACTTGCTACACGGTTCAAACCCACACTATTGTGCATGCAGGGGAAATTCTATTGGAAGGCCTAACTTTTAGTATATGTATTAATCTAAGGCCTAAATTTTATACTTTTTCAACTGAAGGCTTACATTTTAGATTATTCTCACTTTAAGGTTTATTTTTTAGTTAACTTTTCATTATAAGGCCCAACTAACTTTACTTTTTTATATAAATATGTAAAACAATTATTATGTGAATAAAAATTTTATTATTATTATTATAATTATTATTATTATTTATATTTTAATACTCATATAAAAATAATAAATATCTTTAGTGAAATTATATTAATAAAATGAAACTATATAAAGTACAATGATAAAACATTGGAATTACAATGGTGGGAAACTAAGATAGTAAAATTATATTAATAAAAAATAAAACTATATAAAAATTTATTTTGAATGATGTAATTTTTCATTTTTAAACTTTTGGCATAAATATAATTTATATAGTTTCGCATCATTGTAATTTATATAGTTTCATTTTTTATTAATATAATTTTACTGAAGACATTTATTATTTTTTTATTATAAGTATGTAAAATATAAATTACAAAATAATAATAATAATAATAATAATAATGATAATAATAATATTTTTATTCACATAATATTTGTTTTACATATTTATATGAAAAAATAAAGTAAGTTGGGTCTTATAATGTAAAGTTAACTAAAAAAGTAAGCCTTAAAGTGTAAATAATCTAATATGTAAGCCTTTTTTTTTTGAAAAAGTATAAAATTTAGGCCTTAAATTAATACATATACTAAAAGTTAGGCCTTACAATGAAATTTCCCCGTGCAGGTAGGCAAAAACATACATGAATACAAGTACCAACCTTACAGGAATTGGCCCTACACAAGCTTGCTATTACACTTAGCGTATGCCAACCCAAGCATCTACAAGTATATAGTACACAGACTAACTCACACAGTAGTTTACTCGTCTGTTTGCCTTGCACCCTCTTGTTTTTGCTATCCCTTGCTCTCTGCCCGCGCATATGCTTGCCTTGGCCTATTTATAGACCTCAGACCCTGCAGTCCCAACCGCTTGGTAAGCGCTCGTCAGTTATCCACAACTGCTCCCTGGCACGTGCACGCATCCACTCGATGCCAACTCAGCTTCATGCAACAACGGGCGCCAACCGTTGTGCTTTATCCTTGCCCCACTCCCTTGCAGGTTAGAATACCATCTCGGCCACGTGTCCCTGGTAACCGCCCAGCCACGTGCCCTGATTTCTTTTGTCCCTACTCGACCATGCAACTCGAAGGAATGATCCGCTTAGGCCACGTGGGACATAGTAACCAACTAGCCCACGTCCAACCCAACTGCCTTTTCAAAATCCAACTGTTCCCACCAACAGCTTAGACGCGGCGCCACCCTCGCATACGCCCATCAAGCTGCATTGCTTCGAAGCAATCTCGTGCCCGAAACACGCCTTAGTCAGACCATGCATTGATTGATTAGACAACACCCTCGTCCGAGTTCAATGTAATTGCAAGGCCATGCACAACCCGCGATGATCCTCGTCAACCGAGTCCTCACCTTGCCCAACCAACATGATCCGACCAACACTTGGACAATTTCAGCTAAGTAATGCACATATGTCTTCGTCGACCCACGAAGACCCAACTGAACCCGACATTCAGCCACAAGGACGCGCCCAACTTGCATCCTTCCCTTAGCTGACTCCGCGCACCTTTGTGCTCGGGCCTTTAGGACCTTGGCACTCTAGGGGATCGTGCCAAGTCCCAGGCCCCAAATTTAGGCCCGTAACAGACCTCCCCCACTTAAGTTCGTCGACGCCCTCGTCGACATGGGGAAAATCCGCAAGCATGCCTCGAACCTTGCAATCTGCCTCGTGAATGGGACCAACTCAACGTTTCGAACCCAGGTTGCTTTAGCCCTCGGCTCACCTTTCCACTGGACCAAGTAAAAAGTCTGTCTTTTACTTCCTCGTCCTCGGGTCCTTCGGCCCAAAATCATATGAACCCGTCTCGTTAGTTCACCTTTGTCCCCAAGCATATCACGACCAGACTTAGTACAGCAAGTATCCGACCCCTCCGAACAACTCTTAGTTGCTGTAGCAAGGTAAAATTGTTGAGCCTACCCCAGGTCTTGCTCGATTCGCATCGCCGATACCCGCATGGCTCCTTTCTTTTTCGGTACCGCCCACTGAATTTCATGGAATACTTCTTTCCCATCCGGCACAAAGACCATCTTACTCCAGTAAGGCTTCAGAAAGGCCTTTGCCTCCTTGAGATAATCCATACCCAAAATTAATTCAAAATCATCAAGAGGCAACACGTACACCTTGCACGTACCTTTCCACGACCCAATGACCATGTCCTCTTTGGCCACCCCCTTGATTGGTACTGTGTGCGTGACAGTTTTCATCATCAACCCGTCACTTGGCTCAAGTTTTAGGCCTAGCCGCGAGGCCAACGTCTCGTTCATGAAGGAATGCGATGCACCCGAGTCCACCATTGCCATGATATGCTTATCCTTCATAGCAACCTTGACGAACATTAAACTCGTACATGCTGATTCATCTTGGACGCTTACGTTGTTAAGCAGCACCAACGAGTTCAAGCCAATCGTGCCCTCATCGTCGCATGCTCCGCCCTTCACCACTAAGGCATTGGTTTTAGCTTTGAAACGCCTGGGGCAATCCTTCATTAAGTGGTCGCCATCACACAAGAAACAACCACGACTTCGGTCTACCATTGTTGGTTGTTTGGACGTCTCACGGGGCGTACTGCTGCTCCCCTCGTCGGACTTCTCTCGGTGCTTTCCACCTTTGAACTTTTTTGACTTCCCATCCTTCTTCATTGAGTCTTTAACATGTTCACTCGAGTCAGAGGCACTAATCACCTTGAAATCCACAAGGCGCTCAGCGGCTGCCATCGCCGGTGGTAGATCACTAACCCTTTGCCAGTGCAACTCGGTTGGGGCCCATCCTTGTAATCCTTCCATAAAATTGAACAACTTGTCCCGCTCCGACATCTCACTAATGTCAAGCATCAAGGAACTGAAGTCCTTGACATATTCACGAACCGAACCATCTTGCTTCAGGTTTCTTAGAGCTTCCCTTGCAACCCAATCTGTGTTGCAAGGTAGGAATTGATCCCTCAACTCCCTCTTCATTAAATCCCACGTCTTGATACCTTCCCGATTTGCACTCACGTCATCGGACGCTAGCGCACACCACCAAAGTTTTGCGTTCCCCGACAAGAACATACTCGCAATTGACACTTTCTCGTTGTCTTGGACTTTGGCTGCATGGAAATACGCCTCCATGTCCTAAAGGAAATTTTCGACTTCCTTGGCATCTCAGGTACCATCAAATGTCTTAGGATCTGGAATTCGGACTTTAGATGGGACTTGGCGCCGCTCCGCGAGCACAATCACGCGAACCGGTTTCAGTAGGGCCACATCGTCCTGGATCTTCGTGATCTTGGACTCAACCACTTCCGACATTAGCATGAACTCATCTCGCGTGGAATCCATCCGTCCTTCAACAAATTCAGGCAACGACTCCTCCAAGATTCGCATAGCATCCACCTTCTTGCTTAAGCCAACGAGCGCATCGTCAGTTTTTGTAGGCTCTCGAAGACCGCTGCATACAGAGGTGTTTGAGACGGTTGCCCTATCATGTCCTCCAGCCTTTGTATCCGTGCTGCAAATGTCATCAAAAGTTGCTCTGGACGATTAGAATCGTCCATTGTTCCCAACACGCTCAGCAATCAGAACCCAAAAATGGGCTCTGATACCACTTGTCACAGGGTCTAAAAAGAGGCTAAAATTTTTCGCCCTTTAGCACCCTCTGCGGCCTGATTATCCCAAACCAGTCAGCCTATCACCGTCCCTCGATCCTTCGCTCGCCCATACAAGTATAAATCGAGGTTATGCAAACCCGTTACTTTAACACGCACGTAGAAGACTATCAAGTAAATAAGTGACATGCGATATTACGGGCTCACGCCCAACCAAGTACTATTATATCAGTACAATGGAATGGTCCTACAACTTGCATACACGGTTCAAACCCACACTATTGTGCACGCAGGCACAAACATACATGAATACAAGTACCGGCCTTACAGAAATTGGCCCTACACAAGCTTGCTATTACACTTAGCGTATGCCAACCCAAGCATCTACAAGTGTATAGTACACAGACTCGCTCACACACTAGTTTACTCGTCTGTTTGCCTTGCACCCTCGTGTCTTTTCTATCCCTTGCTCTCTGCCCGCGCGTATGCTTGCCTTTGTCTATTTATAGACCTCAGACCCCAAAGTCCCAACCGCTTGGTAACTGCTCGGCAGTTATCCACAACTGCTCCCTGGCACGTGCACGCATCCACTCGATGCCAACTCAGCTTCATGCAACAACGGGCGCCAACCGTCGTGCTTTATCTTTGCCCCACTCCCTTTCAGGTTAGAAAACTGTCTCGACCACGTGTCCCTGGTAACCGCCCAGCCACGTGCCCTGATTTTCTTTGTCCCTACTCGGCCATACAACTCGAAGGAATGATCTGCTTAGGCCACGTGGGACATAGTAACCAACTTGTCCACGTGCAACCCAACTGTCTTTTCAAAATCCAACCGTTCTCGCCAACAGCTTAGACGCGGTGCCACCCTCGCACACGCCCATCGAGCTGTATTGCTCCGAAGCACTCTCATGCCCGAAACACGCCTAAGTCAGACCATGCATTGGTTTATTAGCCAACACCCTCGTTTGAGTTTAATGTAACCGCAAGGCCATGCACAACCCGCGATGATCCTCGTCGATCGAGCCCTCGTCTTATCCAACCAACATGATCCGACCAACACTTGGATAATTCAGCTAAGTAATGCACATATGTCTTCATCGCCCTAAGAAGACCCAACTGAACCCAACATTCAGCCACAAGGACGCGCCCAGCTCGCATCCTTCCCTTAGTCGACTCCGCGCACCTTTGTGCTCGGGTCTTTAGGACCTTGGTACTCTAGGGGATCGTGCCAAGTCCCGGAACCCAAAGTTAGGCCCATAACAGTAGGCCTGGTTAGGCGGAGGTTTCTACCTGGTGATATGTAATGGTGATATGTAACTGGTCGACCTACTTGCAGGTCATTGCTCACTCTTAGGGAAAACTATTTCCCGAACTTATATCGTACCTTCCGGCACAAGACTACGCGATACTTTGTCCCCGGTACATAACAATGCGGCACACCAACAACCCGGGCCCTCGAGCGTGGCATACCAGCATTCAGCACATGCGTGCGGTGTACCCGTGACTTGGAGCCAATTTCTTGTGGCGAGCATAAGTGATCTCGTATAGAGAGCTATGTCTGTCCCGACCCAGTTTCAAGCCTCCATGGTATACCCGACTTAGTGACTGTTATTTCAATTCGCCATGGTCACCAGGAATAGTGACTATTATATAGTGGAAAATTGGTACTACATAGACTCAACTGAAATTAGTTCGAGACAACATCTAGAGTATATTCTTAACTTGAAACTTAAGTTCAATCCTGGCTAGAATATTCGGGTCTCTTTCCAATCGTCGGTCGGTCCACTCTTGAAGCCTTCTCTGTCTATTATTATCTCAGTAAGCTGGCGAATTGCACTGGTGTTCGTACAAGATCGTACAGTGTCTATGCCACAAGTCATTTATTTACTGTTTCGGTAACGAATCATTTTCCCTAACGCATTCGTCATCCAAAACGCAGGCTCTCAAGGGTTATGCTCATCTTCAACTCTCGCAGGAGCGAGAGTTGGTTCTTCTTATGCTACTAGGCTTTTATCGGATCTTCTGGCGACTACTACAGTCTATGCAGGTACGGGCTGTATGGCAGGGCTTGTGGCAGTGATATCAGGCGTCCTGTATGGCAGGGCCTGTGGCAGTATAATTTTCTTTAAAAATAATACCGATACTTAGGCTAAATAAATTTAATTTTAAAATTAAAAATCGAATAACTTCTCCATGGTTAGACTTAAAACTAACTACTCGATTTAATAAAAATAATAATAATAATTAATGTATCAAATAGAGAAACTGGCTATTTATGGAAATAAAGTCGAGCCCCTTAAATAGTAAAAATATTCGGGGCGTTACAGGGTGAACAGTGGACGAACAACAGTTTTGCTATGACGATAACAATTGACACCATAGTAGAGCCAACCTTCTATATACAATAAGTAAACCATACCATGCTAATAAAATGATTAGTATTTTTTATGTGGAGTCAACCTTCTATATACAACAGTAAACCATACCATATTCTTTGATTACTTAAATAAATACTAATAATTTTATTGATATGGTATGTTTTACTTGTTGTATATAGAAGGGTGGCTTCACTATGGAGTCAACTGTTAGCTTCATAGCAAAACTAGGATGAACAATACAAGATTTATGTTACTATAAATAGGAACCCTCTTCATTTATTGGGGTTTGTTGAACATTCTACCAACTATCTTTCACTCCACATCTACTCTGTAATAAAGCGTTGTAATTATTCAAGTACTAGTGAAAGGCCGACCTGAGATTCAAAGGTCGGTCTCATAAAGAACATAATAAAACTTATTCCCACATTTATCTTCCCTTTTTCTTATATTAGTCCATCATAAATCTTTATTTAGTCTTTTTTTTTTCGAAACGATAGAGGTACTATATTAATAAAAACCGCACAACGTGCGAAGAGAAGCAACCAAAGACTGAATAGTACAACCGAAGACTGTAAAAAACTGAGAGGCAGATCCAAAGATCGCCTAAAGCCTGACCTAGCAACGCTAGAATAACAAAGCTTGCAACAACACCGACCAACAACACCACACAAACTAAAACATTAACAAGGCTCCCAACAGGAGAATACTTGAGTGTTGGCTCCCAACAGGAGAATAAGTTTGACACTCAGGCGCACAGAGGCCAAATGGCCCAAACCGAAAAAACAAGACTCAAGAACATCACTAACACTAACACAAACTCGAACAAAACAAAAACCAAATAACTAAATATAAACCAAAAAAGATTTTGGCCTTCCCCAGCCAACAAAACGAGCCCAAATCAATAGAGAAACAGTCAGCCCGAGAAGATTTTAAGCCCGAGGAACAACAACCGAAACTGCGGAACCGCCTATACAAAAGTCGAACCCGGGCCCTAGACCTGTCTCAAATCAACGCACCGCCAACTGAGAGAACAAGACTCGCTCTACACACCAGCACAACCCAACCTTGTCTAACACCACTAGCCGAGCTCGGGTACTCCGGACACCCGACTCCCCGACACCAGAGGATCGGGGGTGAGAGCGGCCCAATCCTGCAACCCCAGCTTTCTCGACACAAGGTGCCGCAGCCACCGGGGTCCCGCCCCGTCTACAAACCCGCACACATCCCCGCCTCACCACAAATCGCCGACTGTTGGACCCCCGCACCCCTACCGGAAGCCCCACCAACAGCAGAGGTGACCAACGGACCCCAATCGCAGACAAGAAAGAGATTAAGGGGCAATACCTCACAAATCGAAGACCCGCCGGCGAAGTAAAGCCATCGGACCCAGATCGAGGTCCCACCACCCCAATCGGAAACTCGCTGGCAACTGAGGGCGGCGAATCCATAGCGAACGATTGCAGCGACAGCGGGAAGGAGCAACGTCAGAGGCGAAACGAAGGGTCAATGGCGACCACTGGCTAGAGCCTCGTCGGTCGACGAGGAGGGCGAACGGAGCAGCGAAAACGGGAGTTCTGCGAGGGTTTTTTCCGCGTGAGGACGATGGGCTTTTTTTTCTGCGAGGTTGATTGCTTCAAGAACTCAAATTTAATGCCCAACAATACTTAATAAATCTTTATTTAGTCGTTGATCGATTTCGATCGTCAACATGAATAAATATTGATTGGTATCAATATAGTTTTTGATACTAATATTAATTTTTGTTTTTTGTATTTTATTTTATCATATATTAGTCTAATATGTGATTTATGTGTTTACTTCACCCATTATAAAATAATTGTCATTTAGAGTTCATGTTTCAAATATATCAATAAATAATACTTACAAAATATTTGTTCTCTTTCCATACTCATACCTTTTTTCAACGTACTATTTTGATTCTTAAATACTAATGATAAATTTAAAAATTGTGGAAAATATTATAAAGTTACACTTAATATGAAAAGAATGTATAGTATATTATTTAAACTTATAAAATTTACTATTTTTTAATTATATCAAAAATATATTAATTTTTAAAATTTATAATAATGCATCTTATAATATTTTAAATTCATATAGTTGATGAAGTAATTAAAATAAGTGCAGGGGTTTAATGACCTTAATCTACCCCATTTTTTCTCTTCTGGCTTAGTGATGCCATTAAAGTCTCCACCAATGAACCAAAATTTACCCCAGTTTGGCTTTTGAGCTAAGAGATAGTCCCACTGCCTTTCCCTTTCCTGAAGATCATTGCTGGCATACAAAAAAACTCCTCAACTTGTTATTTTCTTTTCTTCATCCTGAAATACCAGTTCAATGCAGAAGTTCTTTACTATCCTAAACATAGTTATCCCTACAAAACAGAAGACCGACATTTTTGCCTTGAGGTTCTATAGAAGTTCAGTTATTTCTAAGTTCTTACAAATAGTGTGAACAAAGCCACTTTTCTTTTTAGTTTCAGATAGAAACACAAAACTTGGGTGATCGAGCCTCCAAATCTCCTCAATCTGTAGAATTGTAGAGGGCCACCTACACCTCTACAGTTCCACACCGCCGTCTTCATTTAGCTTCTTGGGGCCATTTTTGCATCGAAGAAGAGGTTACTGCGCATCTAAAACCACTAGCAATATTTGCACACTTTCCTACAAGATTTCCCTGCAAGATTTCCTTCTTGTGGGACGTTGACATCTTTTGCTCCCTTGAAGATCCTGTCTATCTTCAATTTGACTTCAACCGAGATATGATGAAAGGGTATATTCTATGCTTGCATCCAAATTTCAAGTTCTTGAAATCACGAATGTTCTATAGTGAGTTCTTCATACCAATCTTTGAGTACAAGGAATTGACTCTTAAACGTCCAATTTTAACCCTTTACTAACATTTACTTTGTCCGCATTTTCTGAGAATATGAACTGAAAAAAAGTATGGCTAATATCAACGGACTGCTACCATAGTTGTTGATGGCGACGATATCGCATTGGCGTACTTGGACGAGTTTGACCCTCTTCGTATCTAGCTATTTATTTATTTAGTATTTTATCCTTTTATTTATTCTCTTTTATTTATTTCCTATGTTTAGGATATTTATTGATTTAAATAAGTTAGGGTGGAGAGCCTATTTAAAGAGGCAGAAAACTCATTGTTATTCAGTTTTTACAATTGAAATAAAATATATCTCTTGAGTTCTTCTGAGAATTCATATTGTTCCCATCGTACGTTTTGTACTGCGTCAGTGGGTATCCAGAGTCAGACTGATTCAAGATGCCGCCAAAACGAGATAATGACCGACGAGATGCTCATTTGGAAGACTTGGATCGAAGAACGGATGATCTAGGGTTTCAGATTGATCGGGTTGATCGTAGGGTTGAAGGTCTCGCAGAGGGAACCGATGAGATTCGGGAAGATATGCGGATGTTGATGGCGCAAGGGACGGCGGACCGTGACCCAGCAGGCCGGGCGGGTCGCGGCGGGGCTCGAGGCGGACGCGGCGGAAGGGGCTTCGACGGAGCGCACCGTCGACGCTCGCCACCTTCGTCACCCGGCCATGACAGCAACGACGACACACAGTCGGATATCAACCCCTTCGGTGACTGACGTGTCCGCTGGGACGACGACGACCGTGGCGAGGACGACGTCCGCGGTCACCGACGTGCAGCGGAGGGCGCGAACTCGCGCTGGGAGGCCGACTTTCGTGTCGATTTGTCGGAGTTCTCAGGCGGTCTCGATGCCGGCGACTTCCTGGACTGGATTGGAGCGGTGGAGACGGCACTCAATTTCAAACAAGTTCCTGCCGATCGCCGCGTAGGGCTGGCCGCGACTCGCTTGTGTGGCCGCGCTTCGGCTTGGTTTATTCAACTTGAACAACAGCGGCATCGTTTGGGTAAATCTCCTATTACTTCTTGGGCTAAATTTCGTAGGAATATGGAAGAGGAATTTTTACCATTTAATTACGTCAGTGTTGTGTATCAAAAATTTCAAACCCTTCGTCAAGGCACACGTTCGGTTGATGATTACACTGAAGAGTTTTATAGATTGCTTACCCGTATTGATAGCCGAGAAACCACTGTGCAACTAATTTCCCGGTATATTAGCGGGCTTCGTATTGCGATTCAGGATACCGTTAACATGTTCATGCCCGTAACTCTTTCGGATGCTCACCATCGTGCTCTCCTGGCCGAGTAGCAACTATCATGTCGGCCTTCCGCCAGTTTTTCTCAAGCCATCCGTTTCAGCCCATCGACGTCCGGTCCGTCAAAACCTGCCACGGTTCCTGGGACAGCAGCCGGTCCAACAGGCGGCCGCGTGGGTCCCGTGCCTTCGGGGTTGTCATCCGGCGAGACGGCGGCACCGGTGGGGCCTCCCCCGGGTGGTGGTCTCCGCTGTTTTTCTTGTGGCGAGGCGGGCCATCGTCGGTCTGAGTGTCCTCGTTCAACCGGGGGCCGACAGTTATTTGTTGATGGGGACGGTGAGCATGATGACCATTTCGCTTATGATGGACTGCCAGTGTTTGATACGGAGCCGTTGGAGAATGTTGAGGTTCATTGTGGTGATGTTGGCACGTGCCTTGTGCTGCGGCGTTCTTGTTTGTCTCCCCATGGCGATTCGTATTCTTCCAGCCAGCGACATCAGTTGTTTGAGTCCACATGTACTATTGGTGATTGTGTGTGCCGTTTTATCGTGGACTCCGGGTCTTGTGAGAATGTTTTGGCCGAAGAGGCAGTGTCTAAGCTTTGGTTGACCACGGAGCTGCATCCCTACACGTTAGCTTGGATCAACCGTGGCAGTGGTGTGACTGTTAACCGCCGAGTCTTGGTCTCTTTCTCTATTGGAGCATCGTATCGTGATCGGATTTGGTGCGACGTAGTCCCTATGGATGCCTGCCACTTGCTATTGGGGCGCCCTTGGCTCTTTGACCGCTCGGTTCTTTATGATGGTCGTCTTAACACCTATACTTTCACATTTGACGGTGTTAAGATGATTTTGCAGTCCGCTCCTCCTCGCCCTTTGCCTCAGCCGGTGGCTTCTCCGGTCTTGTTCCTCTCGCGGTCAGCTTTTGAAGCGGAACTGCGTGAGGCACCCATTGTCCTTTTACTTTTACATATCGACGTCCCTGACAGTGCATCGATACCACCAGCCATTCAACCTTTGTTAGATGAGTTCGCTGATGTCTTTCCTTCTGAGTTGCCTCCCGGGTTGCCTCCTTTACGTGATATTCAGCACCACATTGACTTGGTGCCGGGAGCGGTCCTTCCTAATCGCCCACATTACCGTATGAGCCCTACGGAGCATGAGGAGTTACGTAGGCAGGTCGAGGAGCTTTTGCAGAAGGGGGTGGTCCGCCGTAGCCTCAGTCCATGTGCCGTTCCTGCCCTGTTGATCCCGAAGAAGGACAGTTCTTGGCGTATGTGTGTGGACAGCCGGGCCATCAATAAAATTACGGTTCGTTATCGTTTCCCTATCCCTCGACTGGACGATCTTTTGGACCAATTGTACGGGGCCACCATTTTTACCAAGCTTGATCTCCGGAGTGGCTATCATCAGATACGTATTCGCCCGAGTGATGAATAGAAGACAGCTTTCAAGATTCGCGAGTGCCTTTTTGAGTGGTTGGTTATGCCGTTTGGTTTGTCTAATGCCCCGAGCACTTTTATGCGAGTAATGAACCAGGCTTTGCGGGATCTTATTGGTAAATGTGTGGTCGTTTACTTCGACGACATTCTTATCTACAACCAGTCATTGGAGGCACACTTGGGCCACGTGCGAGAGGTACTTCTTATTCTTCGTGTTGAGTCCTTTTATGCTGCACCGCTCAAGTGTGTGTTCTTGCTGGATTCGGTTCTTTTTCTTGGCTTTGTTATTTCAGCGGATGGTATTCGTGTGGATGCCGGGAAGGTTGCCGCCATTCGGGACTAGCCGCCACCTACGACGGTTACTGAGGCCCGTAGCTTTCATGGCCTCGCCTCCTTCTACCATCATTTCATCTCTCATTTTAGCTCCATCATGGCCCCGTTCACGGACTGTATTGCCGGTAAGTCTTTCGTTTGGACACCGTAGGCGGCCGAGGCCTTTGCACTGATCAAGGATCGTCTTACTTCGGCACTTGTCTTGGTTTTGCCTGACTTTTCTCGACCTTTTGAGCTTTCCTGTGATGCTTCTAAGGTCGGCATTGGGGCGGTTTTGAGTCAAGAGTCCCGCCCGGTCGCATTCTTTAGTGAGAAGCTTTCTGACCCGCGGCTTGGGTATAGTACTTATGACGTGGAGTTTTATGCTGTGTATCGTGTTGTCCAGCATTGGCGGCACTATCTCTTCCACCGTGAGTTTGTTTTATTTTCCGACCATGAGGCTCTTCGTCATCTGTCTTCTCAGGACAACATTTCTTCCCGCCATGCCACGTGGACTTCCTTCTTACAGAGTTCACGTTTGTCCTGCAGCATCGTTCGGGGGCTTCTAATCGCGTGGCGGATGCCCTTAGTCGGCACGTCCTCGTGTTGTCGGATATGCGAGTGCAGGTTGTTGGCTTTGACGTCCTTCGCGACTTATATGCGTCGGATCCTTTCTTTGGGCCCATTGTTACTCGCCTTGCGTCGGGCCCGTTTGAGGATTATGTGTTGCATGATGGCTTCCTTTTTCGTGGCCTCCGCTTGTGTATCCCTGACAGCAGTCTTCGTCTGAAGCTGGTGGGCGATTTGCATGGTGCCGGTCACCTCGGCCGGGACCGTTCAGTGGAGTTGGTCCATCGATCATTTTTTTGGCCTTCCTTGCGGCGAGACGTGTCTCGTTTTGTTGAAAGCTGTCGTATTTGCCAGGTGTCCAAGGGCGGGTCGACTAATGCGGGCCTTTATCGGCCTTTACCGATTTCTACTCAGCCTTGGAGTGCTGTCAGCATGGATTTTGTGGTGGGACTGCCCCGGACTCAGCGCGGGTTCGATTCCATCTTTGTAGTTGTGGACCGCTTCTCGAAGATGGTCCACTTTATTCCGTGTCGGCGCACGACTGATGCTCTTCACGTCGCCCAGCTGTTCTTTCGTGAGATTTATCGTCTGCATGGGCTCCCTTCATCTATTGTCTCAGACCGCGATACACTTTTTCTGAGTTTCTTTTGGCGGAGCCTTTGGCGCATGACTAACACCCGCCTTGATTTCAGTTGTGCCTATCACCCTCAGACAGATGGGCAGACGGAGGTTGTCAATCGGTCCCTCGGTAATCTGCTTCGTTGTTTGGTCGGGGACAACGTGAAGAGCTGGGACAGCCGTTTACCTCAGGCGGAGTTTTCTCATAATTCGGCGGTGTGCCGGGCCACAGGTTTCTCACCTTTTCAGATCGTCTACTCCGTGCAGCCGCGGGGTCCGTCCGATTTGCTGGCATTACCGGCCCCGGGCGATGTTGACCGCCGCGCCGAGGACATGATGGCCGACTTGCGACGGACGCATGAGGCGACCCGGGCCCGTCTGGAGCAGGTCACGTGCGAGTACAAGCGGCAGGCTGACCGCCGGCGGCGCCATGTGGAGTTCGAAGAGGGCGATTTCGTGTGGGCTGTTTTGACTAAGGATCGTTTTCCGGCTCACGAGTATAACAAGCTGTCGGCCCGGAAAATTGGGCCTCTGGAAATCTTGTAGAAAATTAACCCCAACGCCTACCGCTTGCGTCTTCCCTCTCACATTCGCACTTCGGACGTTTTTAACGTCAAGCACCTTGTTCCTTTTCATGGCGACAATTCGGACGACGAGATCCCACCGAACTCGAGGGCGAATCTTCCCCAACCCGAGGAGAATGATGGCGACGAGATCGCATTGGCGTACTTGGACAAGTTTGACCCTCTTCGTATCTAGCTATTTATTTATTTAGTATTTTATCCTTTTATTTATTCTCTTTTATTTATTTCCTATGTTTAGGATATTTATTGCTTTAAATAAGTTAGGGTGGAGAGCTTATTTAAAGAGGCAGAAAACTCATTGTTATTCAGTTTTTACGATTGAAATAAAATATCTCTCTTGAGTTCTTCTGAGAATTCATATTGTTCCCATCGTACGTTTTCTACTGCGTCAGTTTTTAATGGCCACATCTGGTTGATTGTGCGGCTGAGTCCGATTAAGTTTGTCTTTTTTTTGCCCAATTACCTTTCCTTGAGGCTTTTGCTGCATTCCTTCGCGCTGTGAATAATGTCTCGAGAGGGATTACTATGTTTTCTCTCTCTAAAAGCTGAACGGGTTCACGGTTGAAGGCCAGATGGTCCTCCATTGAAACATGAGCAAGTTGCACTAGTGAAGGAGAAGAAGTGTAGAAAAAACCTGAGAAACACAACAATAACACTCCGGAAAGCCGACCGGAAAAAAGAAAAATACAAACGAGGGCTAGGACACATGGGACCTAGTGAGAAAGATAATAAGAACCTGAACATTAACACCTCCAGATAGATGAGGAATGATACGTGCAAAAAGAATTAGGAATTGGCCTCTCTTGGGAGGAATTTTGCTCCCATTGTGAGAGGATATTGTGTTTCTAGTTTATAGTAACTACATTACATATGCATCTACTAGGAACTGATCATATATTGTCAACCACATGAGTTTATTGAGGCACATATCCAACAACAAAAAACATAAACCAAACATGCTATACAACTAGCTTGATTATATCATGCCTAATCAAATAAACCAACCAATACCAACCAATCACACCCTAATGATGTCTGCGCAGCACAAATACAATACTTAATTGGGAAATTTTTATGTTTCCTGCAAGAAATAAAATATTATAATTATACCATTCATAATCAAATAACTATAAATCTACCTAAATAAGGATTCTTTACTGCATATAAACTTAAAAGCAACTACATAACCCCGCGGCCCTCAATTCCCTAATTCCCCCACGATATCCGATAAAAAAAATGCTTCATGTATATGCAATGAAAATCAAATATTACAGAATTGAAGCCTCACTTTTAAGCAGCATGGAATGTGATTTTACACACGCACAAAAACTTTTGTCTTAATATATACTGAATATATATTTAATATATATACATAAAATAATCCATAAAAAATGTTTGGTATATATATTGTATGTATTTTTCATGATTTTACTAAATATAAACCATACATATACCGGAAAAATGTATACTGAATATAAACCATAGAAATAAAAAATAAAAAAAAAATCAGTTTATGCTTGTTTTAAATCAGTTTTTGAATATTTTTTAGTATATATTGAGTTTACGTATTGTTTATTTTACTTATGCTTTGTAAACAGTTTTTTTAAAAAATAAACCACACAAATACACAACAAAAAGACCTTATTTATCTATATTAAAGCCTAAAGTAACTCACGCAATTGTGCAGGTTGGTATATATTGCGTTTCTGTTCGTATATATTCTATATATGTTGCAATGAATACATGTATTCCACAAAAGAATATGTACATATACTATATATATTGATCATAAAATAATAAAGAGAGATAAAAACATGTATTATGTACATATACTGGACATATACCAATCATAAACTAATTTGCGACAAGGGAACACGTGCCATCTCTCCCAAGTCCCACCGTCTTCTCTGTTTTTTTCACGAAAAGAACCAAGTGCCACTAGATTTGCGACCTCCGACCTCCGAATTAGCGGTCATTTTTCGCCACGAATTTTTGTGTCCTCTTGATTTTTTGCATTGAATCGGTAGACCTATGCTTCTGTGACTTCACTTCGCTTCGTTCGTTGGGTATGCTTTTGGCAACCTTCTTTCGCGACCCGCATAAATCGCTGTTGTCCTAAATAGCACTTGCCGCGATTTTCAAGAATTCCGGCGAGATAGGGTTCAGAGGGAGCCTGAGAGTAATATACCCACCATCTCCGAATCAAAAATTACACCATCTTTCCAAAGTCCCACCTGCACATCTTCGCGTTTTTTTTTTTTTTAACGACAAGGAACAAGCGCCACCATATCTGCGACCTCCGACCTCCAAATCAGTGGTGGTTCTCTTATTTTTCCGCACCGAATCAGCGTCCCTCTTGATTTTCGGCCCTCGGCCTGCACAATTGCCGTTGCCCTAAAACACGCTCACCGAATGGATTTACGATCCCGCCGAATGGAGCTTGCTATTAGGGTTAGGGTTCTTCATATTTCTCTCAAAAACGAGCTTCTTCTGAATGAGTTTGGTTTTTGATTTTGAAAGGATCTTACTAAGCCAGGAACTTGATTTTATGTGTTTCATCCCCTTCGTTCGCCGGTTTTTTTTTTTCGAGGAGAGCGAGTGATTTTTGTCTTCGCCATTGAAGTAGGTTGGGAAGCCGATGAGAGGAAGTTTTTCTTACTGTGGAGATGGTGAACGTGGGCGGTGGGGGGTCTTTTTGTTGCAGAGATATTGTGTATTTAATTTGCCAGTAAAATGTGCAACTTTTCCTTAATTATCTAGTATAATTTAACTGCTATTCCTTAGGTATATTTGCAAATTTTATGCTTAATTTGTAATTATATAAATGTTTATATAATGGGTGTATAATTATAAATTTATAATATAATTAAGATGCTGAAGTAAGGGTGCAATTTGCTCTACTGAATTTCCTATACAATACAATATATCATAAGGGCAACTAGCTTAATTATATCTAGTGATGTTAAACTAAACGAGCTTGGCTCGGCTCGTTAAGGCTCGAGTTCGACTCGAGTTCGAGGCCTTAACGAGCCGAGCTCGAGCTCATTTAAAGCTCGCTTGGCGAGCTCGGCTCGATAAGACTCGTTAAGGCTCGAAAATAGAATTTTTATATAATTTTTTATAGTTCGGTTTGTTGAAGCTCGAGATCGACTCGTTAAGGCTCGAACTCGAGGCCTTAATGAGCCGAGCTCCAACTCGCTCGACTCGTTTACAGCTATAATTATCTCATGCCCAATCAAATAAATCAACCGACACCAACCAACGACACCCCAATATCTGTGCAGTACAAATCCAATACTTGATTAACTTAAAATTTGTAACACCTAAATTGGATACAAAGAGTGGTGTCTGTAATAATATTTTATATATTATTCAATTATTGTGGACCATATAATTAGTTAGACCTAATTGAATTAATAGTCAAACTTTATTAAAGATGAATATGTATTTAATAGATTATTTAATGTTCTAATATTAAAGAGTCCAATGTGTGATGTTTGACTTGGACAGTAAGTTAGGTTAGAACATGGGGACTGTTAGTAGGAATAGGATTGTAGGTCTCCTCCTATATATATTACTACATGCCCCTC
>CACSLK010031421.1:27558412-27573311 GCA_902706635.1 Striga hermonthica | reverse complement strand
AAAAAAAAAAAAACGAGATGGATTCCAATTCGTCACTGGTTGACTTTCACATCGTGATACCTCACACCAGTCGATCAACTCCTCTTTCACCTGCCACCGTAGCTTCTGGCCCTTGAAAAGTCAACAGCCCGGCCCAGCAGCCTGACCTCGTCCTCCTCCTCGTACTCGAAAACCTTATCTTCATCGATCCTCCCAAACGCGACCGTTCTACTGCGCGCCACAGCAGCTGCCGGCACCCCGCTGCCGAGAGGCCGCGCGCTTTTCGAGCGACGGAGCTTCACCTCATCGGCCTTCCCAGTCACTGATCGGAGCCTTGCGAGGTCCCTCAGCTGCTCCTCGGCGGTTCTTGAATTCGAATTAACGCTCGAGCTTCTTGGGATGGTCGGGGTCGGGCAGCCCATGACATTGCCGTACGTGGCAGCCCCGCCCAAGCCCGCGAGGCTCGTCATGTAAAAGTCCCGAGCCCGGGCAAGGACCCGAATGGGGACAATGATGATACGGATGAATTTGTTCTGCTTTCGGACCTTTTCATAGCTCATTTTTTGTTTCTTATCTATCAGGACTTTTGTTTGAAGAGGAGAGGGAAGCACTAATTCTTGTTTAAAATGAATGATTGGAGTTGTATTTATACAGTGTCAGCATTGATTTTATAATTGTAATAGTTTGTATTAAGTTGGTATTGTGATATTGCAATATGTTGAAAGACTTGATTATTGTATTAGTGGATGTTAAATTTGGTATGATATAATAATTTTTGATAGTGATGTGATTTCATCAGAAAAATAATCTGAAAGTGATGGGTATGGGGGAGATTGGGCCAATTCTTGGCGACGTGGGCCAAAAGATTGCGTAGAATGAGCCCATGTGTGTGTGTGGAGAAACTGTCACAAGTTGTCAAATTGTGTAGAGTGGACTTTTTGAACGTGGTAGTGGATGGAGGGTAGTTCATAAATTACTAAATTAGGATGCTTATGAATGTTTTTTTTTTTTTTTTTTCCCTTACATTGTGATTGTTTTAGGTTAGATTACATGTATTAATTATATTTGTCACGATGGACTTTGAGGCTGGCATGAAATAATGGCTAAATTCTGAACCAGTCTATGACTATGTTTGGTAGAAAAATAAGTTAGTTTATGGCTTATTTGGTTAACTTATAAGCTCCGGTATTCAAATAAGTCTCATTTGATAGGACGAGTTTTTTAAAAAGCTCGAGCTTATTTGATAAACTTCTTTAGGTAGCTTTTCAAATAAGATAGTTAGACTTTTTTATTTCAGCTAGCTTATCAGCTAATTTTATTAAACACATAAGTTAGTTTTTCAGCTATAAGTCATAAGCTATAAACTATAAGCTAAAAAATAATTGATAAGCTACAAGCTAGTTATCAGCTATCAGCTAACTTATCAGTTAGTTATATCAAACATAATCTATGTTTCTTTTCTAAGCCAACATGTGATTAGCGTGCTAGGATAAGTAAAGATTTCTTAGGTGATATAAGTTGTCATGTTATTTGGGTTGTATCTAATTCTAAAGTTTGAATTCAATTAATCAAATCAATTGACCAATTCTTAATTTTCATTTTTTTTTTTTTGATAGCCAACCACGGTATCCAGAGTTATGCCCCGACTAATCTATTGGTCGACCCGGGTCGCACACCTGGCAGTGGTGGGTGAGTCTCCCAACAAAGGTTTTCTGCATCAACAAGGACTCAAACCCGAGACCTTGCTTAAGCGACATCAAGCTGCTTACCACTTGAGCCAACTCCTGTTTGTCCCAATTCTAAATTTGCTTATACGTGATCGTGCTTGTTTAGTACTGTGTTTCAACCGTAATTTTGTAAATCAACGGACCAGTTGATCCGATCGGTTGAATTTTGTTAAACTTACACATTGCGGCACCACGCATAGCGGGAGAAGCGGTCAGTGGTCCCTGCAGCTCAATGCACAGCCGAACACGTGCAGTAATACAAGGTTACTTAGGATGTAGGATGGATCGATCATCGATGTGTTGTCATTGATCAACCACATAGCCGGTCTGGGCTTTATGAGGCCCAGAGCGAAATGCGCTAAATGTTTCTTTTAGTTATTTTCATTTTTTGAATTAATAAAAAAAATGTAACTCGCCATAATAAAAGCAGTGAGATTTAAAATAAAAATATAGTTAAATTTTATAAATAAAATTTAAGAAATTTCTTAAGAATCACAAATAAAAATAAAAAAAATTAAGGAGAAAATTCTTTTCATTCACAGAATAACAAATAACTAGTCAAAAATCCAAACTTTCATTTACTTAAATATATAAGTTACGTTTAGTGGATTACATAAAACTCATTTATAATTTTGTAAATTTTTTATTGGAAACTATTAGTTTTTATTGTATATTTAACAAAGTTAAATAACAAATCTAAATTAAAACTTGTTTGAAAATGAGCGTTACTTCACTTAACTCTTTTACTGACTATCACTAACTGTTCTGATTGAGTGTTAAATTAATATATTTAATTAATCTTCCATCAATCATTTTCCAACACATTCCAAGCATCTTTTGCAACAAATATTCCAACCACTCTCAACCTATATTCCAACCACTCTCAACCACTTGATTCATATTCTCTTCAATTGATTGTTCCTTTATCATACATATATATATATGTGGGAAGAGGAGATAGACACGGCTGAGAAGAAGAAAAAAGAAAGGAAGTGAAAGAGAAAAGTTGGCTGGAAAAAGAAGTGAAAAGGAGAGAAAAAAGGGAGAGAAAAAAAAAGAAGATAGTACTCAATTCTTGATTCTGTTCCCGTTCGCTGGAGCTCGTAAATCTGGTGTGCTATAGATTTAGAGACGTATGTCGTTGTATCTTTGGGGAAGTTACGCCTGAACCGTTAGCTGCCACACGGGGCGTATTCTTCTTGCGGAAAGAGTTTTACTCGCCTCGGCTAAAATCTTTCCGTTATATTTTTTTTATTTTCCAATTGTAATTTATTTTTCAGTTCAATTGTAATTTTCTATTTTTAGATTATTTGTAAGAACTGAAAAACATATCAGTTCGTAGGATTCCCGTGTAATTTTGACACCAAATATCCAACAGTCGCAAGAAGAATATAATCAACCTACTGAACTGATGGCATCCACCGGAGCAGGTTCCAGCTCTCAGCATATGATCAATCATGTACCTGCTGTCCATGTTCCTACAGCTGAAAAGCCCGAAAAATTCAACGAGCTTAACTTTAAGAGATGGCAACAGAAGATGCATTTTTATCAGACCACTTTGGGTTTGGTGAAATACCTGAAGGACGACCCTCCGGTCATTTCAGAGAATGAGACCAATGCAGAACTACGCGCTGTGTACGATACTTGGGGCAAGGTGACTACCTTTGCCGTAACTATGTCCTGAACGGGCTTAGTAACGAGTTGTACAATGTGTACAGCTCTGTTGGTTCTGCCAAGGAGCTTTGGGCTGCCCTGGAGAAGAAGTACAAGACAGAGGATGCCGGGGCGAAGAAATTCGTCGTCGGTAAATTTCTTGACTTCAAAATGGTTGACACGAAGACTGTCGTGTCACAAGTGCAAGAGTTCCAGCTGATCTTGCACGATATCTATTCTGAAGGGATGACTTTGAGTGAGTCATTCTAAGTAGCGGCTGTGATCGAGAAGTTGAGTCTTGAAGATCTGATAGTTCGTCTTCGTATCGAGGAGGACAACCATAAGTCATCAGGAAAAGTCCCGATGATGGAAGCTCGTGCCAACTTGCTGGAGCAAGGCAACTCGAGTAAGAGGAAGACCCAGAACAAGGGAAAGCAGCCAGCCAAGGTTTGGAAGTTTACCGGAACTTGTTACAATTGTGGAAAACCAAACCATATGGCTAAAGATTGCAAGAGGCCAAAGAAAGTTGGGCCAAATAAAGGGCAACCGAGTACCCTTGTTGCTGAACACGGCCCTGTGCCGGGTGAATTGACCGACTTTGATATGTCGGCGGTGGTGTTTGAAGCCAATTTAGTGGATAACCCAAGGGAGTGGTACATCGATACTGGTGCCACTCGTCATGTGTGTTCTGACAAGGAGGTGCTCTATGAATACACTCCTGCTACGGGTCGGAAACTTCACATGGGAAAATCCTCCACGTCTGATGTGGCTAGAGTGGGCACGGTGGTGCTGAAGCTCACTTCTGGAAAGGAGTTGAAGCTGAAGGATGTTCTGCATGTCCCAGACATCTGCAAGAATTTGGTCTCCGGATCACTTCTTGTTGAGCATGGATTTAGGCTAGTGTTTGAAGCTGAGAAGTTTATTTTTAGCAAATATGGAATATTCCTTGGTCGTGGTTATCTCGACAAGGGTTTGTTCAAAATGAATGTAATGGCCGTGAGTCGTTTAACCGTTTCTAATGATAATGAAAATGGCTAAGTTACCTTTTCACTCGGTAGAAAGGAGTACTAAACCATTAGGCTTGATCCACACTGATGTATGTGATATGAAAAATGTGCAAACAAGAACGGGTAAAAAGTATTTTATTACTTTTATCGATGATTGCACAAGGTTTTTCTACTTATATTTGTTAAGAAGCAAAGACGAAGCTGTGGAAGCTTTTAAAGTCTATAAGACCGAAGTTGAAAATCAACTCGGCAAAAGGATTAAAATAATCCGAAGTGATAGGGGTGGGGAGTATGTAGCTCCTTTTGAACAAATATGTTCTGAATATGGCATAATTCATCAAACGACGGGCCCTTATTCTCCACAATCGAACGGTGCTGCTGAACGCAGAAACCGAACTTTAAAAGAAATGATGAATGCCATGTTGATTAATTCAGGATTACCACAGAACATGTGGGGCAAGCTGTTTTAACAGCAAATCACATCCTGAACAAAATACCACCTAAAGGTAAAGATGAGACTCCTTACGAAATGTGGAAAAATCGTAAGCCGTCTTATAAATACCTGAAAGTGTGGGGGTGTTTGGCTAAGGTTTCAGTACCTGATCACAAACAAGTGAGAATCAGACCAAAGACGGTCGATTGTGTATTTATTGGATATGCGTACAATAGTACAGCGTATAGATTTCTGGTTCATAAATCAGAAAATCCAGAGGTATCGGTTGGTACCACGATTGAGTCAAGGAATGCTATATTCTTTGAGAATGTTTTTTCTATGAAGGAAAGGGCAGAATCTAGTTCTAATAAAAGAACGTATAAAACTGCTAGTGGTTCTGTACCAAAGGGTACTGATGAAGAACCAAGACGTAGTAAAAGGATAAAAACGGCGAAAACATTTGGACCTGACTTTATTACGTACATGTTGGACGATGAACCGAGTTCCATTAAGGAAGCTTTGTCCAGTCCAGACGGACCACTCTGGGAAGAAGCTATAAATAGTGAAATTGAGTCCATTATGCAAAATCATACTTGGGAGTTGGTTGATCTCCCTGATGGTTGTAAACCTTTAGGATGCAAGTGGATCCTAAAAAAGAAATATAAAGCTGATGGATCGATTGATAAGTTTAAAGCACGTTTGGTGGTCAAAGGCTTTAAACAAAAGGAAGGGTATGATTTCTTTGATACATATTCACCTGTTACGCGTTTAGCATCGATAAGAGTGCTTCTCTCGATTGCTGCTTTGCACAATCTTGAGATTCACCAAATGGATGTCAAGACGGCATTTTTGAATGGTGAATTGGAAGAAGAAATACACATGGAACAACCTGAAAGGTTTGTTGCACCTGGATAAGAGAGAAAGGTGTGTAGATTGATTAAATCCCTATACGGACTGAAACAAGCTCCAAAACAATGGCATTTGAAATTTCATGACGTGATGTTGACAAATGATTTCAAAATCAACGAATGTGATAAATGTGTTTATGTCAAGAGTACATCAAATACATTTGTGATTGTATGTCTATATGTAGACGATATGTTGATCATGGGGAGTAGCCATGAAGTGATCATGGATACGAAAAGAACGTTGAAGAGAAATTTCGACATAAAAGATATGGGTTTGGTTGATGTTATTCATATGGGTTTGGCTGATGTTATTCTTGGAATAACGATTATCAGAACCCAAGATGGAATTGTCTTGTCACAATCTCATTATGTAGAGAAAGTGCTCAAGAAATTCGATACCTATGACGGTGCACAGTCTCGGTGTAAGACACCCCTTGATCTCAGTATAAATCTGGAAGTCAACAAAGGTCAACCAGTGGCTCAGTTGGAATATTCACGGATAATAGGGAGTCTGATGTACTTGACGAATTGTACACGACCAGACTTTGCCTATCCAGTGAATAAGTTGAGCAGATTTACGAGCAATCTCAGTCATTAACACTGGAATGCTTTGAGAAGAGCACTTAAGTACTTGAGGTATACCCTTGAATACGAGCTAAAATACTCGAGATATCCAGCCGTACTTGAAGGGTACTGTGATGCAAGCTGGATATCAGATTTGAGAGATTCACACTCCACTAGCGGATATGTTTTCTGTATTGGAGGAGGTGCAGTTTCGTGGAAATCCACAAAACAAACGTGTATAGCTCGGTCTACGATGGAATCGGAGTTCATCGCTTTAGATAAAGCTGGTGAAGAAGCCGAGTGGCTTAGAAATTTTTTACTGATATTCCATGTTGGGATAAAACTTTGTCGCCTGTAATGATTCACTGTGATAGCCAAGCTGCTATAGGTAGGGCGCAAATCAACTTGTATAACAGTAAGTCTAGACATATTCGTCGTGGACATAATACCGTACGCCAATTGATCACGAATGGTGTTATTTCCATTGACTATGTGAAGTCTAAGGAAAATTTGGTTGATCCTTTGACGAAAGGATTGAATAGAGATCAATTGATAGTTTTGTTAAAGGGAATGTGCTTAAAAATCTACAATGAAAAGAATGATCATAGCGGTAACCCTACCATGCTAAGTAGAGATCCTACGAACTTGGTTCAAAGGGAAAACTAAGGTATGAAAATTCAGTTGAACACTTGGAACATATGAATGTCCAAAGCTATTCCCTAGAGCATTCCAAGTGAAAGATTACCTGTTGATTGTGGTGAGGGTAAGTCATATGGGCTTTTAATGAATCCCTAACCTTGTAATGGTGGAGTATGGCAGGATACTCTTGATAGGAAGGTCACCTATATAAGTGTGAAGTGTGGGCCGCTTCAAATGTAAACACTTATGAATCCATTGTGTTGCCCATGGCCAAACGGACACAACGATAAAACGGAATGGGGTTAAGACTCACTTGTGTGAATGTCATTGTATCGGTGTACACTACGGAGGAATAGTTCAAGGCATTATGTCCACTAGTCCGCCAGTGCATCCGATGATGTTTATTAAGAAAGGTTCAAAGCCAAAAGCTACCTTTTCTGATGCAATAGAGTTTTGTGAGAATTGAGCACACTAGTGTGCATATATTTAATTTACACTCATGTGGGGGATTATTATTATTGAGTGTTAAATTAATATGTTTAATTAATATTCCATCAATCATTTTCCAGCACATTGCAAGTATCTTTTGCAACAAATTTCCAACCACTCTCAACCTATATTCCAACCACTCTCAACCTCTTGATTCATATTCTCTTCAATTGATTGTTCCTTTATCATATATATATATATATATATGTATATATATATATATATATATATGTGTGTGTGTGTGTGTGTGTGTGTGTGTGTGGGAAGAGGAGATAGACACGGCTGAGAAGAAGAAAAAAAGAAAGAAAGTGAAAGAGAAAAGTTGGCTGGAAAAAGAAGTGAAAAGGAAAGGAAAAAGAGAGAAAAAAAGGGAAGAAAAAAAAAGAAGAAAAATAAAAATAATATATATTTTTATTTTTGTATATAGTGCTCAATTCTTGATTCTGTTCCCGTTCGCTGGAGCTCGTAAACCTGGTGTGCGACAGATTTAGAGACGTATGTCGTTGTATCTTTGGGGAAGTTACGCCTGAACCGTTAGCTGCCACACGGGGCGTATTCTTCTTGCGGAAAGAGTTTTACTCGCCTTGGCTAAAATCTTTCGTTATATTTTTTTATTTTCCAGTTGTAATTTATTTTTCAGTTCAATTGTAATTTTCTATTTTTAGATTATTTGTAAGAACTGAAAAATACATATTAATTCATAGGATTCTCGTGTAATTTTGACACCAAATATCCAACACTAACATGATTGAATGCCATTAAAAAAATCGCATTTAATATATCTAAGCAAGAAGAGAAAATTAATAAAGCATTAAAAAGGATTGAGAGAATATATGTAAAAAGTTATTAATTTTATATTAATAACTATTGTATATTTAATTTATTCATGGTTATTATAAGGTGAATAAATATGAAAAGCTTTGTGTAAAGAACAAAAAAAATTAAGATTTAAAATTAATTTTGTATTCAATATTTTATTATATAATTACTATATATATATTAAAAATATATGTAAAAAAGGGCCCTGGGGCAACAGGGGGCCATGAGTGGTCACCCGGCCAACCCTACCCCAGGATCAGCTATGATAAATCATTTAAGGATCAGTTTGTCTTGTGTTTAAGCAACGTAGCACTAGCCGCAATGAATGTTTGTCAATTCACCTCTAAGCTCAAAATCAATTTTCCGCAATGTCTTTTCATGGTTATGTGCGTTGGCACTTGTATTTTTATGGTCTCAAAGTGATGCAGGGAAAGCAGCCGAGTGGGAGCGATAAAACGAGATTTAATCTCATGAACATGATAAACACAATCAATTCTTAATTCAAATTCAATTGTTGAAAATAACGTAGAATGGGGTCTTTAAATAAGACTCCTAAAAACCCTAACTCACTTACTTGTCCAACAAAAAAAAAATTCTAATAAAGTAATATATAAATAAATTTCCTAACAAATCTAGAATACAACTAATAATAATCAAAATAAATGAAATAAATAATTAATTAAATTAATAATTCCATTCTCCATCATCCCCCCTCCCCCCCCCCCTCCTCCCCTCTCCCCCTTTATCGACAAGGATTTTCCTTCGAGTCCGATGCAATCTCGTCTTCATCAAGTTTATCATATTCACAATGTTGGTTTTGAGATTTTGCATAGAAACATTAAAAGGCTCGTTACCTGTCCTGAAACTCTCCTCAAAATATTACTTCTCAGCTTCAAGCACATGCCCATTCCAGGAAACATAAGTCTGAATCACATCAATACCACCTCCTTTTGTCTTCTGAATAAGATCTGGCCTGAGATAATGATATTGTCCAACTTCAGTTTCCACATCTTGCGCGTCAGCTTCGACTTTCTCAAAAACAGGCAGACCCTCATTCTCGGTCGACATCTGTCATCAAACATAGGTGGACCCACAGACTCTGTCAACCCCTGCGCATCAAACAGAGGGACCCTCATATAAAGTTGTCTCGTCGTCATCAAAATGACGCGTACCCTCCACTACAAGAAATTTCAGAAAACATGACGATAAAATTCGTCATGTAAACCTTATTTTTCGTCACAAAAATAAATTGATGACGCATTTTTTTCGTCACAGAGATCGTCACCGTAGCCGCGTCATAATAGATCTAAATGACAAATTTTGAATATGTCAGCATATGTTTCACTTTCAATGACGTTTATAAGTATCGTCATATTATTTAGGCATCTTTCATGATGATAATTTTGTCACCTTTATTATGAGAATATTGTCATGTAAACGATTATTTTGTCATAAAAATACAAGTTTTAAATGACCAAATTTAGCTTTGTCATCTAAACATTATTTTTTAGTGACGAATTTTATTATTTTATCGAATTTATAAAATTTACAGTGACGAATATCTTTGTGGCATTTCCGTAATAAAAATCGTCATATTTTATATAATTTGTCATGAAAGAGTTATTCTAAAGTTACAAAATATTGGTCGTCATAGAAAAAATTTTAAATATGACGATAAATAAAATGTCAAAAAATAATAGAAGTAGTGACGAAATATTAATTGTCTCAAAAAACGTACAAAAGCGACGAATTCTTTTGTCAAGAAATAATCATCTCTATGATTACGAATAAAAAGATTGTCATAAAAAACTTGAGATATAATGACAACATAAGTTTCCATAAAAAGATAAATATTTAGTGACAAATTTTATCGTCATTTTAAAATTTTGTATGGTTCAAATCCAAACAAATACATCAAAATTACATGTTGTCATAAAAAATACTTTACTTTTAATGACAATTAAAAATTTGTCAATATTATAAATATAATAATTGTCATTAATCAAATATATAGTGACAAGTTTATTTGTCATATATAATACAATGACAAAATCTTTCATCATTCATAACAATTATATTGTGGAACTAAACACTTATAGCAGCATTAATCATAAGCTCATTTAATTGATGATATCATAATAAGTAATATATAATTGTAATATGTTCTAAATGGTAAATTAAAAAAACAACAACAACAATAACAATAGTAATTTTGCTAATTTAAAAACATAAATAAACGAACTAACAATTTCAAAATGTTCCAAACACAATAAATAATACCAAAGCCAAAGTACTTTAATAAAAAATATAGCAGATCCCATAGTATCACATTTCTAAGTTGACATATCGCCTGATAGAGCGTCTTATATATTCAACCTCAAAACACTAGCCTCGGAACCTTCTTCTTGCTAAATCTAAGCAGCCACACACAAAAATGCTCTCTTGTAAGTGCTAAGCTTTCCAAATCAATTAAAATATGAAGAGTAGGACACTAAAGTAATTCCACACATGACTAACATGAAACTTATTACTTACACGTAACTATGAGGTCAGATTTTGTTCCCGGTGGCAACCATGAAAACCATAAGTCTATCGATACTTGCCCCTTGTTTTGCATGGTTTGGCTTCTTTCTGCCTGTTCAAGAGCACTAGATTGCATTCAACATGCATACATTTTCCAGGCACATGCTATGAAATACGAGTTAGCACCTCAACACTTGCAATTAATTTATCACACACCTAGTTCAAATAATTATTCATATTAAATAGATTAAAAACAAGTGAAATACCATGAATTTGGTAGTATAACTCAAAAAAGCAATAGCAAGAGTAATTCAACTAGTGTTTTTCCAATAAACGTAAGATCTCATGAATTTTGAAGTTTGATTTGAATATTTACAGATAAAAGGATCTTACAGAAGAGAATCATGAGCCACGTAATCTATATGATGCTTGTCGAGGAACTCATGATTAATCACCCATGGGGCATGAGGAATAACCTCGTCAACCCACCTGCCAGACAACAGATATCAAATTTCCATTCATCAGATGTGAATAACCTCATCGACCCACCTGCCAGACAACATATATCAAATTGTCCAATCATCACATGTGTACTGCAACAAGAATAAGTTTTACAAAAAACAATTAATCTGCACAAAATTAGCATTCATCCCTCAAACGCAATTCGATATCACTTAAATCCACACATCGCCATTTTTCAAATGTAGCCAATATAGAAATGAAAATTCAAGTCATCGTGATGGAATGCTGAATAGTTGGCCTCATACTGACCAATCTCATCAAGATACAACAAGTACAAAAAAAATAGTCCTGCACAAATCTTACATAGGCAGCAAAATCAGGAAAAATAAGAAAATGGGATAAAGGAAACAAACTTGCAATGACGAAGGGATTCATAGCGCTCGGATTCGGTCATAACCGTCTTTCCTTTATACTTGTGTGTGACCTCATCACTACAGCACCCAACGAGAAAGTATGTATTCGGGAACCTACAAATTTACAAGGCGTCACCACACTATAAATTACGACTCTTGTTAATGGCATTAATTTTAATCAGAAATAATGCAACATGCATCAGATTCAGATTCTATTGATTCACAAAAGAAAAACTTTACAAAATCGAGCAGATCATTACACAAATATGGAAAAAGCAACTCAACAACTCAAAACATATAAAAGTAAGAACATAGTCTTTGAGAACTCCCACTACACAACTACAAAACATATTGATAACATCTAATGAATGGATTTCATTAGAACAAATTGGGGGGAAAAAGTTTCCGAGCCTTTACTCGTAATTCGTTCAAAAACTTAATTAGAACCACACAGACATAAAATCAAGCACCTTGCGACCATGAAACATAATAGATAAACCCAGAAAAGATTAATAACAGAACAAATAAAAACTACAAAATCCATCCAGTTTCTTGGCCTATTTCGAAGGATCGAGCATCGCCGAAATTGAATCCCACGGCGTACACACGAACACACGAACTCAGACGGGGAAGCAGTGTCGCTGGAGCTGCAAACGGCATCGTTTTTGTGGCTGTCGGCGGCTTGCTCTGCTCCTGGGCGGCCACGGAAGAACCGCTCTCACCCATCGCAACCGTTGTTGATTCCTCTCAAGCTTTTCTCTGCAAAATTGTTTTTACGAAAATAGCAACGAGAACCGATTTAACCCGAATAAGAATCTTCCCGATATTAGATCAATTATCATCATATGGAATGAACAAGAATAGAGAGAAAGAAAAATGGAGGCGGTTGGATTGAGAATGTGCGAGGTAAAATCGTGTTGTACGGTGAACCTAATTTGCTTACACTGATATATATTGTGTGCTATAATTAAAGTTGCTAATGCAAATATACATTTCTTTTACTATAATTAAAGTGTGCTATTATTTGAATTCATTTAATTAATTTTAATTTTATTGCATTGATATTTCTAATTTTATATATATATTAATTACGTACTAAAAACAACTATAATTAATAAATAAAAATATATTATTTTGTTTTATTCTGTAGTTTATATATTTTATTTAATTCTATTTTATTATATTATTTATTATTTACTATATTTTCTATTTAAATAATAAATACTAAAATACATAAATATTAATATAATAAATAATAAATAGTAAATATAAAATTCCATAGAAATGTATAATTAAAATTTAATACATTTATTTATTTAGTAAATATTTATTTAATATATAGATAATATTTAATTAAAATTTATCAGGTAAATTAGTATAAAAATAACATAAATTGATAGTATAAAAATAAAAAATTATGTAATGACGATTGTAAAAGCGTCACTGTAGTTACCAAAACAAACGACGACATTTATTTTGTCATCGTAAAATTCGTCATAATATGTATTTCATTGACGAATAAAGATGTATGTAATGTATGGTCACAAGACACAAGCACATAATGACAATTTACTCGTAAACGTCATTTCAAATACCAGCAAGAATGACGACACGTATTTTATCGCTTTGTATTTCGTCATAAAAAGTATTATTGTGACAATTTAGATCCATTGTAATATATCGTCACAAGACACAATTTTATAATGACGAATCATTCTTAAGCGTCATTTTAAATATCATAAAAACGACGACATTTATTTTGTCACATTGCACTTCGTCATATTATATATTATTGTGACGAATTTAGATGTAGTGTAATATATCGTCACAATACAAAATTATATTACGACGCATTATTGAAAAGAGTCATCCTAAAAACCTTTAACAACGACGCTATTTATTTTGTCACATGGAATTTCGTCATATTTTATGTAAAGATGACGAATTTAGATGTATTGTCATGTAAATTATGAATATGTGACGAAAAACAAATTCGATTATGACGCAAGTAGTAGTCGTCGCAATATACAAAAATGTAGTGACAAATTCTCAAATTCGTCACCATAAGACAATCAAAGGTGACGAATTTTTTTTCGTCACACGAATTTTGTCACGATACATGCAACTTCTTGTAGTGAAATATACAACAAATATATAAAATTAGTTATATTTATGACATTTATTAATGTAATAGGAGGATATACATGATTTGCAGGCCTTTACACGTTGAGACATTGAAAGACATTGGGGTGGATCCTAAGGCCATCTGATTTTTGGAGAGCATTGAAATTTATTATTGTTTGCTATTGGAAATCAGTTTTATTCTGTGAGTTAATCAGTGGAGGCCTTGTTAGCTTTCTTTATATAGTCGTTACATATTGTTAAGTAATTTGGAGTTCATGTATGTATTGCTGAGGTTGACATGAATAAGTACGTTTTCACGTGTGTATATAACTTCTAGGGTGTAATATTGTGTGAAATACTGTGTCCTTTTTTTAAATAACATTTTACTGTTATAAAATACGGGGAATATAAAGAACACAATGTATAGAAACCGGATATAAATTGTAACAGATTTTTTCCTTTCACTTTCACTTCACTTTCGTACAACATTTGCATTACACCTCTAGCCCTTTTATAGGCTAATTGGCACACATACCTATATACATATTAATATAATAATGAAATGATAAGATTATAAATAGTGGTAAATTCCACTTGTTTACAATACTCCCCCTTGGAATTACCACTATTAAATGTGCGTTTATGCTGCCTCGTTAAAAACCTTATCTGGAAAAACCCTGTGGGAAAAAAACCGAGATAAGGAAAAAAGAGTACAGCCGCACATACTCCCCCTCGAGTTATCATCCGTGCAAATCTCGAAGATGTCTCATTCCAATATTGTGCACGTGCTTTCGAAATATTGTCGTCGGAAGCGCCTTCGTAAACAAATCTGCTGCATTATCGCTTGATCGAATGTATTGAACTTTGATTTGTTTGTTTCTTTCAAGCTCTTGTGCATATAAGAATAACTTTGGCGGGATATGTTTAGTTTTGTCACTCTTAATGTATCCTTCTTTTGTTTGAGCGACACATGCTGCATTGTCTTCATATATTACCGCTGGGTCATTATTGTTTGATAGTCCACTGGCTTGTTGAATATGTTGAGTCATGTTTCTGAGCCAGATACTTTCCCTACTTGCTTCATGAAGTGCAATGATCTCAACATGGTTTGAAGACGTCGCAACTAACGTTTGTTTCTGAGAGCGCCAAGAGAATGCAG
>CACSLK010031421.1:27518599-27534995 GCA_902706635.1 Striga hermonthica | reverse complement strand
AAAAAAAAAAAAAAAATATCTACCAATTAAGATTCCTTGGACAACTTTATCGATTTTGTGCCAGTAGTGGTTTCCTAGTCCATATCGGGGTAAATTATATTAAAACTATTATAATAAGGCTTTATTGTTTATGAAATAAGGAAAAAGCTACTTGTACAACTTTTTTTGTACAACATTCAATGACAACATGATGTGTCACAATGTGGGTGGTTGTGATGCAAATAAATGTATGGTTAAGATTTAAGTTAATAAATGTTCTGGTGGCTGACTATCTCTCTCGCTGTCTTGACGGCTTCATTCGCGATTTTCCGAGAATGACCTACAGCACGCGTGGCTGTGGACCTTCCATTTCCCATCTTTCTTACGCGAATGACATTATCATTTTCACTCGTGCGAATGATAATGGACTAGTTGCTCTCATGAGTCTTTTGGACCACTACAGTGAGACATCTGGTCAGCTAGTCAGTGTTAGTAAGAGTACCTTTATCATGGACCACCACGTTGCAGACCATTGGGCCCACCAGATTCACGAGCGTACTGGATTTGCTCGTGGAGACTTACCCATCACTTACCTTGGGGCCCCCTTGTACAAAGGCCATCTTTCCCATGAGCTTTTTATTGACGTCCGTCAGAGGATGATTGACCGGATTTCTGGCTGGTCACATAGACACCTATCCTTCGGCGGCCGACTTGCTCTGATAAAGAGCACTCTCTGTGCCCTTCCTCTTCACCTTCTTGCAGTGCTTGACCCCCACCAGTCTACGATTTATGAGTTAGATCAGATATTAGCTCGCTACTTTTGGAGCTATGGCGAGGGCCCGCGCGGTCGGCGGCAGACCCACTGGGTAAAGTGGGACTCCATCTGTCGTCCCCACTCTGAGGGTGGGCTCGGGGTTCGGCGTTTCTCTGATATGGTTACTGCGTTTTCCTACAGGATGTGGTGGCGTCTTAGGGAGGGCAAGTCCCTTTGGGCCCAGTATCTCCTGAGGAAATATTGCCCTGGTGGTGCTGCTCATCCCTGCAGGGTGACAGCCACCGCTCGAGATAGTCGACAGTGGAGACGTCTCACCACTGTTGGCAGACGTGCTCAGGAGCACATATTTTGGACTTTGGGTTCTGGGGAGGTTAGCTTCTGGGATGAGTGGTGGTTCGGCGAGGCCCCTCTCTCGAGTACTAGGCCAGTCACTCACCTGCCTTTCATGCAGGTGAAGGACCTTTGGACGGGAGGTTTTTGGGATAGAGATAGGATGGAGGATATTCTTGGTGAGGGTGGGGGTTTTAGTAGTCTAGAGATTGACCAGATCCGACAGATTCCCATTCTGGAGGGAGGTTTGGATGGCATGAGGTGGAGACTTACATCTTCGGGTGCATTCTCTACGTCTTCAGCCTGGGGAGAAGTGAGGCTGGGCAACCGGCCAAACCGCCTCTTCGGGGCCATATGGACCGATCTTCTCACCCCGACCATCTCCGTTTTTTTGTGGCGTCTCCTCTTACGGCGCATTCCCATTGACACTGTGATGCAGGCGAGAGGGTTCTCATTCCCCTCCCGATGCCATTGTTGTGCTGAGACCGGTACCTTTGAGATCGAGACTTTCACCCATCTTTTCCTTGAGAGTGAGACTGTGAGGAGAGTGTGGGAGCACTATGCCAGATATACTCATATACCCCTACCCACTACAGATAGTTTTTTTGAGCTTCTGAGTTTTTTCGCTCACCGCACACACATTAGACACGTGGGCTTCCTTATTCCTTGTCTGATCCTTTGGGCCACCTGGACAGAAAGGAATAATGCGAAGCATAGGGATATTATATTTTCTTGTGCTCACATTATTTTGCAGGTTGACAGACACCTCTCTCTCCTCACCGCCCTGGGTAGACTCACGACGAGAGACTGGACAGGGTGTTCACCGCCACATCGTTTGAGGCCACCACCTCCTTTACCTGTCCAGCATCCACGTCCCAGGACCGTTGTTTGGCTGAAACCCAAGGCCTCTTGGGTTAAGCTAAACACTGATGGCGCTTTCGATAGACATACCGGAGCTGCTGGAGGAGGGGGCCTGATTAGGGATCATGGTGGGGCACTCATCTCTGCCTTCCATGGGCCACTCCGGGCCTCCTCGAGTTATGATGCAGAGATTCAGGCGCTCCAGATTGGTCTCGAGATTGCTGCCTCGATCTCCTCTCATGTTTGGATAGAGATGGATGCTGCGGCTGTCATCACACTTTTGACATCTGGCCACCAGGGCTCATGGCAGATCCAGCATCCTCTTATGCGCATCAGAGACACCCTTCGCTCGATCCATTACCAGGTCTCTCATATTTTCCGGGAGGGGAACCGGCCTACCGATATTCTTGCTAGCACGGGGGCATCTATACCCCAGAGACGCACCCTCCTTCCTGAGGACATACCCCTCCGGCTTCGGACGCTCATTCGGATGGACCAGTTAGAGTACCCATCCTTCAAATTCGGTCGACCGCCACCTCCTGCCCCTGACTAGATTCGGCCGACCTCTTATGAGGACTCGATTTTAGACTCTCATCGCATATTTTTGTGACCTTTGTAGTCTTATGTCTTGTTTTATTTTTAGTTTTATTTTTCTTTTTATTTTTATTTTCTATTTTCTCTGCTTTTGTTGTTGCTCCATGTATTTCTGACTTGGATGTAGACCATTGACTTTTTTAGCCCTAATTGGGCCTTATATTCACAGGTCGGGGGTGTAGCCTCAGCCCCCCATCCCATTCTGGGATGTTTTTTGGGAAAAAAAAAAAAAGATTTAAGTTAATAATACTTTTGACCATGTTGTCAACTAATGTTGTAAACTACAATTGTACATGTAGCATTACCCAATAAATAATTTATTCAAATTGAGTTATTTTGGTTAACTATAGTTAATTTTGAAAAATGTGGTATGGTTAGTTGTAGTGAAATTTTAAGAATGTATTAAAATAATATTTAAAGTAAAATAATTAAAATTGATTTGATGTAAAAGTAAGAGATAAATGATTGGAAATGATTGGAAATAATAAGTAGTTAAAATTATGTGAGTGAATAAATAGTGAATTAAAGTTGATGTGATGTGTAAGAATGATTGGTTTGTATTATTTAATTATATGAATAATATTAAAGATAGTGAGATTGAGTTAAAGTTGAGTTAAATTTTGAGTTTAAATAAAAGTGAGTAAATTATTTGGTAAATAATCACCCCTAAATATTGGGTTGTGTTCTTATATTTCATCAATTTAAAATAATATTATCATGAAAAATTGAGAAGGTACATTTGTATAATAAGGTTACTGTGAATTAGTTTGAGTTTCGTATAATTTTTCTCAACATCATTAACATGAATAAATAGAAACACTAAAATATATGTGTTAGATCTATTATGGAATTAAATATGTCTAATTGATACATTGAGTCATCAATTGTTTAGTCAAATTAAGTGATCAAATTATCGTAAAGTGGCTAAAAAACTTAATTTAGATTGTAGAATGATTAAATGTGGACATTCAGTAATATTATTATTTGGCGACATAACAAATAATAATATTCACAAATAATAATATTAAACTTAATGACCTAAATAGCAAATAAATTAGATCAAAATAATTAATGGGTGGTGTCCCCAAAACCGTGAAAATACAAAGGGGCCCTCTGGAATCCATACGACGCAGCTCTTGCAAATTTACCAAGAGCGTTGATGGCCTTCTTTTGTCTATGACTGAACTTCTAAAGATGCAATACATAAAGCTATCTATTATCAAATTTAAGTTATTTACAGATAGAGAAGACAATTTTTTATTTTTTTTTTATTTTTTTTTGTCAATAAGACAGGTAAAATTTGGGAGGCGAGCTCTTAAAGATTCTTTGAATTGGAAAAGGGGTCGTCCCAAAACCTTTACAATTTCACACAAAAATCTTTATTTTAAACTTTTGGGACCATTCAAGACTGGTTTCCTCCATCAAAGCTGCGATTATCAGAAATTTTTTGTTTTTTCTTATCAGATTCTAGAATTTGAGAGGAGATGATGAATTCCAAAGACTCCACTCCCCCTTTTTTTTTTCAAAGAACTAGAAGCAAGGTTTTCAGAATCAATGGTCATAGCCATAGAAGGATGTTAACTTCCACAAGATTGGCATCCAAGGGTTGAGTTATGAGAAGAAGTTATTGGTGGCTCTAGTCCAATACCAAAATTGATCAACATTAAGCACATTCTTATGCACATCCAAGGGTCGAAATAAGACTTAATTGGCTAAAATTTTAGTATTGTTGGACCTATTTAGGATCCAACTAAATTATCAAACGAAAATCTAAAACGGCCTATGTTATTAGACTAAAATTGCAATCACTGACGGACCAATATAGGTGCCCGTAGGGGCACGGGCTCCTGTGCAATTTTTTAAAAAAAGATTAGTATATATATAATTATTATTTTTAATTTAAGTTGTTTGCATTTTATATTTGTATTATGTTGTAGGCAAAATATATATAAATGAGTTAACATCGATTTTCTACAAAAGTCAACATTGATTTTGATACAAATTAGGTGTTCATACAATTATAATTATAAGTTTAAAATTAGTTACTAAATTGTGTTTGTTATTGATTTTATTAACTAATAAAATATTTATCTTTATTATAAAGAAGTCCACGAATGTTGTAAGAATATCTAATGCAAAAGAAAAAAAAAATGTTGATATTTGAAAAAAGAGATATTTAATAAAATTTGAATTTATGTAATTATGAGTTATATAATATATAAGAACATGCAGAGAATAAATATCATTTTTTTTTCACTTTATAAAGATTACGTTTGTGCCCCTTAGAGTTGCGAGTCTGTCGTCCCGCTTGCAATCCAAACATATAGCAAGAAAACAGTTAGTCCAATCACCAATATAAAGAAATAAAATGTTTAATGCATGTATAATTTATAATAAGTTCTACATTAAAGTGTAATTTTATTTTATCGTTTAGTTTTCATTTGGAAGTATTATGTTAATTTCCATTAGAAGTAACTATTTTTTTTTTTTCTATTTTCATTTTTTGCCACTATAGAACTTATATAATGATGCAATTTTATATTTTAATTACTATATTTAAATATTTTAGTATTTATTATGTTATTCCACGTTCTTTCATTTCAATGTTTGGTGTGCTCGCGGGTTAATCTTATAAAAATCATATAAATTTAAGTCTTACGTTTCACAAAATAGTTAGCTTTATCAAATTGAATTTTATGCCACGTACATACATCCAACATGTGATTTACTAATCCTATTATAATCAACCGTCCGCCTATATATATTAATACATAATCCGATTTTTTTTTTTTTTTTAATTCTATGTGTGCTTTTTTAAAAAGATAATTATATTTAGACTGAAAAAACTCAAAAGAGCACATCTGATGTGCCAAAAGTACAGAGATTGGAACCACCCCCTTTGAAAATTACGCAGACGATCAAGGGGTACAACCTAACTCTAAAATGAGACTAAAAATGAAGGAAAAGAAAGTGGCAAAGTTGGAACATAATTACAACAAAAAGAAGAACAAACTAAAATAACTACCACACACGCATATAAGACATAGGCTAAATTGCATTTTTGGTCCTGCAGGTGTTAGCGCGTCGCAATTTTGGTCCCGAGGTTTGAACTTTTCGCGATTTGATCCTGTGATTTAAAATTTGGGCGCAATTTCAGTCCTCCCGGCCTCGGAATATGGACTTTCTCGCCGTGTGAAGCACGTGTCCCTCACGTGATACATTTTCCGGCCAAATTCGCTGAGTTGGCATTTCTGTGGCACGTGGAATATAAAAAAAAAAAATCCAAAAAAAAAATTCAAAAATAAAATAAAAAAAACGTGGCATTATTAAACTAAAATTCGTGTTTAAATAAAGAGGAAAATCAGAAAACGAAGAACTTGAAATCAAATCCAAATTCGTAACCCTATTTTTTTCCCCAAATCTGCTCCCTCAAATTCGTAACCCTATTTTCGTCCCCAAATTTGCTCCCTCAAATTCGTAACCCTAATTTCTTCCCCAAATCCGTAACCATGTCTGAGAGCTCCCAAGTTAACGATGAGTGCTACTGCCGTTGCGGTAAGAGGTCGGTCATACGCACCTCTTGGACCAGCAAAAATCCTGGTCGTCGTTTTCGTTCCTGCTATGATTACGAGGAGGTAATGGTTATTTTTCTTTGTTCTTAATTTAGGTTTTTGTACGCACCTCTTTGTTCTTAATCCTGGTCGTTCATAATGGTTGATGAATTGTATTTTTTTTTTTTGGTTTCTTGTGTAAAATCAGAACGGAGGTTGTGAGATTTTTTCTTGGGTTGATCCACCAATGTGCAAACGATCGAAGCAAATTATTCCTGGACTCCTACGAAAATCAAATGAATTGCGTGCTCAAAATGAAGAATTGGAAGAGACAAATTTGAAAATGAAGGATGAAATGAAAGTGTTGGTTTTAGAGAACAAAAGGTTGCAGTTGAAGTTGCAAGAGGCAAGTTTGAAAATGAAGGATGAAAAAAAGATGTTGGTTTTAGAGAAAAAAATGTTGCAGTTGAAGTTGCAGAGAAGGTCAAAGACTACATTTTGGTTAGTTGTTGGAGTAGTATGTATGTTCTTGTACTTGTCTTCAAAGAAGAACCAGCTCAATGGTTCTGCTCAATTGAAAATGCTTGTTTAGTGGTTTGAACTGAAACTTGGTGTAGTGGTTTGAACTAAAAGTTGGTTTAGATTAGATTGTGTTGAATGCATTGTAATTTGCACTTTGTTGTTGTTGTTTAGTGGTTTCAATGTAGGTTGGTTTAGATTGTGGTGCATTGTGCAATGTTGCACTGATTTTGTAATGTATTTACCAAGAGTTGTTATCAAGGTTTTGTTATGTAATTTCTTTCCATGAAGTAAAGTTTTTCAGTTCTCTATGTTTATCAAGTTGGTTTTTTTAGTTATCAAGGTTGGTTTCAACTTTATAAGTTGTTTACAAAACAAAACTAAACCTAGGTTGTTTGAGTTTTTTAACTTTAACATAGGATTACACAAAACCAGCATCAAGCATTTTAGTTCAAACCAATCAGTACTATCATCAAGCCAAACCAATCAGCATCAAGCCAAACCAATTAGTACTATCATCAACCAAAAGGTTAACAAATGTTCACTTCCTAATGTCACCCTTCTAAGCCAAAACAATGATTAACCAAAACAAGATGTACCAGCATCTACAAAACCACAAAACCATCACCAGTTAATTACCACAAAAATGATCAACACAATGATCAACACAAAGTTTTGAGATTAATTTACAAAAGGTAACAACATCTTCAGCCTTCAAATTCCTTGACTTTTTTCCTGAGACATTTGTAATTGTTGGTGAGGTGTAGGCCCAACTCTGTTTGCACTCTTTGGAATTTGATATTCTTCACATTCTGTTCCTAGAGACTTCAAATCAACATCTTCACCTTCATCTCCATCAACTATCACTGGTGGCAGAAGTGTGGGATTCTAAACAGAAAAAGAAACAGACACATGAACAATGTACTAATATACTTAAAAGGATTAAATGATCAACATGAATAGCAATATCTACTAATATACTTACAGTATTGGGTTTAAGACCATAGGCCAACCTCTTTTTAGCCTTTTCATCACTTGCAGCTGCCTTCCTCTTTTTTCAAGCTTCAATGAAGAAAGAAAAGAAAAAAAAAATGAAAATGACATTAATTTATTGGCATATATAATATATAAATAACAAAACTTGATAAAATGTAACTCACAATTGTTTCAAAAGCTCTTTGCAGTGGGCTTTTGTTTTGTTCTTGTGTAAGTTGACTTTGGGCTTCCAAATCTTGCTCCTTTCTCTTGTCACAGGATCTTGAATTATGCCCAGGCACACCACATTTCTTACATGTCACAGTTGGTTTTTGTCTCTTCATTTTCATGGGTTGTTTCCCTTTCCTGTGTTTCTTTTTTTTCTCCTTAGTGTCTCCAACATCTTTTCTTCTTCTGGTAGAAGATCTGCCAGCCCCCCTTCCAAAGTTGGGTGGTAATTGGGGGATAAAGAGGGTCTGTCTCCATAGCAAGGGCCCATTTGTGCCTAAGATTGACCCTCTAAAAACCTTTCTATAACACTCAGTGGAGTAACACTCATGCACAAAATCAACAGGAAGCAACTTTTGTGCTATAATAGCACTACAGGCATGTTTACATGGAATTCCTCCCAAATCCCATACCCTGCAAGTACAAGTCCTCCTCTCCAAATCCACATTGAACTGAGACCCATCATAACATTTAATTTGGTAGTGTTTATCATCACACTTGATTGGCATGCAGTCACAAACATGGGACAAATTTTTTTGAAGAATCAGATTCACATTAGGACAAATCTTTCCTTTCCACTTAAGCTCTGACTTATCTTTTTTTTTTTTTTGCATCTTAATGCAAATGTATTCCCTGATCCACTCTAGCATAGTAATGATAGGTTTTTCTCTAGCTTCAAGTATGTTGCTATTAAATGTTTCACAAACATTATTAAGCAACATATCACACTTTGATAGCTCTGAGAAATGAGACCTAGACCATTGTTGTGGTGGTTTATCAAGGAACCACTTGAAAGCATCTACACTCATATCCTTAATCTCTAACATCCTGCCATTGAACTCCCCTACAGTTGTGGCTTGTGCTGCTCTCCAAACTGCATGCTTATAGGCCATTCCCCTAAAACCTGCCTTCATGAAGTTGTTATGAAAATGTCTGACACAAAATCTGTGACTAGCTCCAGGGAAAACAGTGTCAAAAGCTTTGATAAGACCTTTTTGCTTATCAAAAATGAATGTAAAATACTCAGGACAACTGATTCCTAAATCCTTCCTTAGGATTATGAGAAACCATTCCCATGTTTCAAAACATTCAGTTCCAACAACAGCAAAAGCAATAGGAAAAAGGTTATTATTTGGGTCTACACCCACTGCAGTCAAAAGAATCCCTCTATGTGGACCCTTCAAATGGCATCCATCAACACCAACTATAGGCCTACATCCAGCTTTGAACCCCTCTTTCAAAGCATTAAAGCAAATATAGAATTTGCTAAATCTCTCTTCACCATTCTCCTTCTCAGTGGCAAGTATCACTGTTGATCCAGGGTTTCAAGTCCTTAACTCTTCTGCATAATCCCACAATTGGGAAAATTGATCATCAGGATGTCCCTCAAGTTGTGCAAGAGCTCTTCTCTTAGCTCTATAGGCTTGATCCTTAGATATATTCACATTCAACTTATGAATAACATCTAGTCTCCAGCCTTTCACACTTATTTTAGGATCAGTTTGAAAATTACTGATGAATTTCTCACTCAACCATTTTGATTTGATATTTTTAACATTAAATGTTTCAAAGCAGGAGTGAGTAGAGTTGTATTCTCTGATTTGGAAACTAGCTTCACCCTTCATCTTTAACATATTAATCTTCCAACTACAATCTTTTCTGCACACCTCACATAGACCCTTATCTTGTCATTTTTCTCTGTCCTAAGGTTTCTATTTGTCTTAATTGCATGTGACTGGATGGCCTTCCTAAATTCTTCTTTTGTGGAAAAGATCATCCCAATGTCAAAAACAGGATCAAAAACCTGAGAGGAATTAAACACAGGTGGATCCACATTTTCAGTGTCACTGCCCACCAACTCATCTAGATCAACAGGGACTTCAACAACATCTTCATCACTCTCACTCATAGAATCTGTATCAACTTCACCATTTGCCCCTACATCTACATTTTCAAACCACTGTGCATCATCATCATCACTGCTAGTCTCTCTCATGTCATAATCACTATCTAGAAAATCAGACAGATCAACAGTGTCTTCTTCTTGACACTCAGCATCAGGCTGATTATCTTCTTCAATATCACTCTCATGTTGACTCTCTTTTGCATTCTCAATCTCATTTTCAGGCTCAGCCTGAAAACTCTCATCCTCACTATCAGAATCAGATTCCAGCCTAAACCAACCACCTTTTATAGACAAAGTAGAAGGAGTAAATGCATCACAACCCTCAACATAAACAACCAGATGCCTCATAAATTTGTGAGCCAAGGCCCATGTTCTAATGTCCTCATCCCCATTCAACAACTTGAAACTTAACCCAATCAATACAAAATATCTATTACCACCCACAATACTAAATTTTTCAGACATTTGCCTCAAAACCGACTGAGACATTGTTTTAGCATCAACAAAGTCAAAAACTATTTTATCTCCTCCAACATACTGAGCATAGGGCTCATGCACAAATGAAACACCACACCATAATTCCACAGTTATCAAGTTACTACTCGATTCTATGGAGCCCAGACCCAAGAAAAAAAAAAGGAAAGACAAACAAAACACAACATAAAAATGCATTAGGTACAGTGAAAATTAAACATCAACATCCAAAATTAAACATCAACATCCGTCAAAATAAAGCACATGGGACCATAAGGGGAAGGGGACCATTATTGAGAAATGAAAATGGAGGTGGACCTAATCTCGACAATTCGTGAATTGAATTGAACATAGGAAAATAGGAACATACTGTATTCAGGTGGATCACTATCCCAATATTCTTTTGCCCTAATCTTTGTGTTGTTGTCCATCACATTCAATTTACATCGAATTTGGAAGAAAAATGAGGGTTGAGATGATTAGGGTTTGATTTGAATCGATTTGGGGAAAAAAATAGGGCCACGATAAAAAAACGTTTCGATTTCTTCTTTTTCTGATTTTTTGTCTTTAAACAAAATTTTTAAAAGAATTAATAATGCCACGTTTTTTTTATTTTATTTTTGAATTTTTTTTTTGGATATTTTTTTTTTATTTTCCACGTGCCACAGAAACGTCAACTCAGCGAATTTGGCCGGAAAATGTATCACGTGATGGACACGTGCTTCACACGGCGAGAAAGTCCATATTCCGAGGCCGGGAGGACTGAAATTGCGCCCAAATTTTAAATCACAGGATCAAATCGCAAAAAGTTCAAACCTCGGGACCAAAATTGCGACGCGCTAAAACCTGCAGGACCAAAAATGCAATTTAGCCGATAACATAAAGTCTTCTCGGCCAACGACTAACAACACCTACTCTATAGCCTTCCAATCCAACAAATTAAAGGTAGCCTACAAAGAAAAAACTAAAGAAAAAAAAAGTTAAGGTTAGAGAGAAGAAAATTTCCCTCACATGGACGATTTCTCATCCACGGCGCCTTGGCAAGCTTGAGCTCAATCTCTAAAGATTCCTTGTATTTTGTTTAATCAATTTCGTGACCAAATTCACATTTCCCACTTCATCCTTCTTGATATGGCTAAAGGTAAAAGAAAAGCTAAGTGCCGAAAGCTAGTTCTCGAAATTTCTGATGACCGCCTCTCTGCCGGAGAAGAAAGTGACTCCGGCGACTCAATTGTAGGCCAAGGAATCAGAAAACTCAAGGAAGAGCTGGTAGAAGACAACCTTGTGGAAGATAATTTCACTAAGCCCGCCGCCAAGAGCTCTAAGGTGTTACTTGGGCTAGCCGTGGCCAATCGTGAGCTTAGCAATGATAATTATATTGTTGATGATCTTGTTAACATGGGTTTTGATGTTGAGATGTTAGAGGGTGAAGAGGGCAATCAAAAGCTAGCAACAAGTCAAGGCAAAAATAACACCCACAAGGTGTTTGATGAAATGTCCCAAAAGAAAAATGAAAAGGAAAACTTGGTGAAGTCACAAAAGAGGCCTTTCTCGGCCCTCTTTGCCGACAACCGCAAGCCCTCCCTTGGTCTCAAATTAGACTATGTCCCACCAAAAGAGGGAGGAGCTTTTCTTGAAGAAGATGACATTTCCGAGCTCACCGAAACATGGGGCTTTTGCCTTGTTGGATATTTTACCCAAAAACATCCGGGAAAAGAGGCTCTTTTAAAGCTTTGTAAGACTTGGAATGTGGACTTTGACATAGTCCCAAATGTCAACGGGTGGATTGTGTTCAAATTTAAGACCGAGGAGGATAGAGTCAAAGTGCTTCAAGGTGGACCGTACACCATCTACGGGATGGGGCTCATCCTAAAAAACCTTCCAAATTGGTTCCAATTTGGGGAAGATGACATCAAAGTAGTTCCCGCTTGGATCAACCTCCCGTTCTTGCCCGGGGAGTGTTGGAATGCGAAGGCCATAGCAAAAATTGCCTCTTGTGTCGGTAAGCCCATAACAACCGACAAACTAACGGCGACATGAGCAAGAAGGAACTACGCACGGGTTTTGGTGGAGTTGGACCTTTCAAAGGAGCGGACCCTTAGTGTTCCCGTCAAATCCAAGGAAGGATTATTGTTCGAGCAAAAGGTAGACTACGAATACGTCCCCCACTATTGCTCTTTTTGAAAGTACATTGGCCACTCCCTCTCCAATTGTGGGAAACATGCGGCCCACCTAAAGGGTAAGAAAGCAATCGGGGAGTTGGAAAAGCATGACAACAGAGGACCATTGGAGAAAAAAGTCGGGGTTAATGATAATGCCCCCGAGAAGAAGAAGGCAAAAGTAACAAAAGAAAAGGAGATCAATGAGAGCACAAATCAAGGAAAAAAGTTGAAAATGCTTGCCCCTTAGTGACCGCTAGCTCTTCGGCCACCGGTTCTACCATGCCCGAAAGAGAAGACAACCCGGAGGAATCCACGGAGGAGGGGTTTCAAAGGGTAGAGAAGAGAAATAAAATCCACACAAGAAGTTGCTCGGCAATCAACAATCAACAATGGGAGCAAACAATAAAGTCTATGGACAAACCGAGCACAAGGAAGGACCCAGGAAAAAGCGCGTATTCGAAGAAAGGGGGCAACCCCTCCTCTTCACAATGATTATCGCCTCTTGGAATATTAGGGGCTTTAACGGGCCCCTAAAACAAGATGAGGTTGCCAACCTCATCCAGAAGAATAATGTAGACATCTTGGGTCTATTAGAGACAAAAACCGGCAATAGGCGACTTTCTCTCTTCATGCATAGGAGGTTGCCGGGTTGGGAGTTTTGTCAGAATTTTCAAACTATTGATCGCGGCCGAATTGCCATCCTTTGGAACCCTGCGAGAGTGGACGTCATGGTGGAAAGCACCTTGCCTCAAGTCATCCTCACGAAAATCCATTGCAAGGTTAGTAATACTACCTTTTTTACTAGCTTTGTATATGGTCTCCATTCGAGGGGTGATCAGAAGCTATTATGAAGTGACCTCAAAGCATCTCGGGGTCGAATTACATTACCTTGGTTGATTCTTGGGGACTTTAATGCTATACTTAAACCGGGGGAAAGAATTAAAGGGGAGCGTGTTACTAACCGTGATACAATGGACCTTGTTGAAATGTGTGACTCATTGGGGCTATCGGATATCTCCTCTAGTGGTTTCTTTCACACTTGGACCAATAGTCACGTTTGGTCAAAGCTAGATAGAGCCATGATGGATCCGCAATGGGTGAACGCCGACTACTTCTCTCATGCCACCTTTCTTGCCCCGGGCATCTCCGATCACTCGTCTTGTCTTTTGAACATCTTTGAAGCCGGAGCCAATGGGGGATCCCCTTGGCGCTTCTTTAATATGTGGACCATGCATGAGAAATTCTTGCCGTGTGTTACCGACTCTTTGAGCCATGTCGGTAGGGGATCGAGGCAATTCTGCCTCACTACTAATCTCAAAAACCTCAAAAACTCACTCAAGGCACTCAATGAGAAATCCTTGTCACATATCTCAACTCGAGCCAATGAAGCCAAAGCCGCTCTCAAAGAAGCACAACAATTGCTACATGATCAACCGTACAACCTTGACATCAAGTCTAAGTTGGGGCCTCTTAGACTCAAAGCTCTCAACTTGGCCAAAGCGGAGAAATCTTTTTTCCAACAAAAAGCGAAATGCGATTTCCAAATTAAAGGAGACAAATGTACCAAATTCTACCATAGCTTGGTCAAGAAGAGAGCCAAACGAAACTACATTGCATCGATCATGCGTGAGGATGGCACCACAACCGAGTCCATGGAGGATGTGACCAAGGAATTCATTCGTTACTATGAATCTCTCTTGGGAACCGGGGTAGAAACGGAGGATATTGACCCTCAAATCCTTAGATCGGGCCGACTCTTAGCCCCGAACATTTTTGCGCCCTAATCGCCCCGGTTACCGAAGAGGAGATCAAGCTCACTCTTAGATACATCGAGGGAGGCAAGTCCCCGGGGCCGGACGGCTACACTTCTACCTTTTTTCTAAAAAGTGGGGATATTGTAGGTGGGGATGTTGTGGCGGCGATTCGATAATTCTTTCGCTCCGGATCAATCCTAAAGCAATGGAATCACACCGGCATCACGCTTGTCCCGAAGTCCTCCCACTCATCTCGAGTCATGGACTACCGGCCAATCGCATGTTGCAATGCGGTCTACAAGATTTGCTCAAAAATCCTTGCAAAGAGAATTAGTGAAGTTCTTGATTTTATTATAATGAAGCCCAAGCCGCGTTTGTGAAAGGGAGGAATATGACGGACAATATCCACCTCATGCAACAATTGCTCCGGAAATATTTGAGGCAAAGTGTGTCTCCGAGATGCTTAATCAAGATTGACCTCCGCAAAGCATTTGACTCCGTCTCATGGGCCTTCTTGAGGCAAATGCTTGAGGGCTTAGTTCCACCGGCTTTCATCATGTGGATCATGGAGTGAGTCATCACTCCTACGTATTCCCTATCTATCAACGGTTGCCTCAAAGGCCATTTCAAAGGCGCTCGCGGACTAAGGCAAGGTGATCCCCTCTCTCCTTTCCTTTTCGTTCTTTGCATGGAATACCTCTCTAGGCTCATTAATTGCAATATGGCGGAGGACCCGAACTTTAAATTCCATCCAATGTGTGAGAAGCTAAAAATCTCTCACTTAGTCTTCGCCGATGACCTCATGCTCCTCTCTCGGGGTGACTCGGGATCAATCAAAGTGCTCATGGAATGCTTAAGAGACTTTGGGGAGAAATCGGGGCTTGAAATGAATGTGCTTAAATCCAACATCTACTTGGCCGGCGTGAAAGAACGTGATCGTGAGACCATCCTTGATGATACTAGCATGCTAATCGGGCCAATGCCGTTCCGTTATCTCAGAGTCCCCCTCATCGCGGATCGGATTACCGGGAGGCTATTTGATGATATGATCAACCAAATTGAAATCCAACTTAGTGGGTGGAGGAGCCACTCTCTCTCCTATGTCGGTAGATTGGAACTAATTCGATCGGTCATTCAAGGCATTGCTTGCTTTTGGATGGGCATCTTCCACTTGCCGGGCATTATCCGAACAAAAATCATTCAACTATGTAGGAGGTACTTATGGGGCTCCAAAAAAGCCCCCGTTGCATGGGATACTTTGTGTCTACCCCGAGCGGAGGGAGGATTGGTGCTCCGTAACTTGGATGCTTGGAACCGAGCCCTTCTCATGCGGACTCTTTGGAATATGCAAGCTAAGAAGGATACACTATGGTTCAAATGGATCCACAACATCTATTTGAAGGAGAAAACTATTTGGGATTGGCAAGTTTCCAAGAATGACTCCCCTCTCTTTAAATCTCTCTTTGAAATCCGGCAAAGCTTGATTGAAAAGGCGGGTAGCGAGCGCGGTGCGGAAGCCCTCCTTCGTGTTTGGAGTTTACGCAACAAGCAAGACGGTACTAGCAAGTGTTACGATTTTCTCCGACTAAAGGGTATTGAGAAGCCATGGGTCGGGGTTGTTTGGGGGAGTTGCAATACCCCCAAGCATCTCTTCATTTTATGGCTTGGTGTGATGAGTAGGCTCCAAACAAAAGATCATCTGGAGTTCCTAAATGAAGACCCGACATGCCCTCTTTGTGGTACCGCGAACGAATCCTCGAGCCACCTCTTCTTCGAGTGCCCCTTTAGCTCGGAGATATGGAGTGCAATTCGAGTTTGGGTTAGCCTCCGTCACATGTCAACCACTCTAAAAGGTGCCCTCAAATGGACTAAAAAAGAAGGGAAAGGTACGACTTGGAGAGCCAAATTGAAAAAAGCGGCGCTTGCGGCCACCGTCTACTTCATTTGGAATGCGCGAAACCGATTGATTTTTTAGGGCGAAACCCAACCTCCAAGCCTTGTGATTAGAAAGGTAAAGACCCACGTCTACCGATCTATTTTTGCTCTTTTTCCGAGTGTTCTTGCCGAATTTGAGAGAAGAAGCCTAGACGTTGAAGTATAAAATTTTGATAATTTTTGGGGATGGTTGATGCCAAGTGCTTGAGCACTTAGAAAATCTTGGTTGGAGGAGAACATTGTTCTCGTTATTTTTGTGTTTGCGAGTGAGGAACCGACTTGTGGTTACCCACTACGCTCATAAAAGTCGACTCGGTTGTATGACTTTCAATTTTGATCAATACAAATTTATT
>CACSLK010031421.1:27507692-27518515 GCA_902706635.1 Striga hermonthica | reverse complement strand
TTTTTTTTTTTTTTTTTTTTTTGTATTTGTTCTATACTTTTGACTTTTAAAGTTATAAAACACTTTATTGTCTTAAATTATACATGTCTTTAAAACTTACTAACATTTTTATATTTTTTATTAGATTTTTACGTATAATATATCAAATGAAATATTTTTTGACGAGTTTAGATTTGATATCCCAATTGTATATGTAATAGAACATAATAAGTTTATTTTTTACTATAAAATTAATTTATAAATACTTATATTTTTATTAAAAACTAATAAAATTATACATCAATTAAAAAAAGTTATCTATAAATTCATTAAAAAAAGTGAATTAGAAAAATTATTGTAACATATAATGAACTACTCGTACAAGCTAAAAGTTACATTTTAAATATATAAGTAATAATTAGAAAAAAAAATATTATTATTATATAGACTGACAAATCGTATATAAGTATAAAAAAAGCTTCATTCTATAAAAATATTTTAGAAATAATAAAAATTTAAACAAATCAAAAAATTCTCTTTACAATTTACTTTTATTTATTTCTAACTTTAATATAATATTATCTATTAATATATAATAAGGATTAACATAATTCACTTTTAGAAACATTTTCCCGCTAATTTCATTAATTATTGTCTAAAAATAGTAAATTAACAAAAATCAATGTAATTAATGTACATAATCTTTTTAGTCAAATATTTATGGTTATTACCTTTATTAGCTGAATTTAAATTTAGGATGATTTAGTTTTATGGAAACAAATATGGGAGTATTATAGAAACTTTCGAAATCCTTAGTTTAAATATATAGACTTGATTGAGCAACTGTAGAGAATTAATCGTTAATCTTTATATCTATATTATATTTCATGTATTGAGTAAAACATAATAAATTAATACTTATGTTATTTTTCATTCATCTTTTTGTTGACATAGTAGAGTTGCAAGATTATCTTTTTTCTTCGTAGACAAGATAACCAATACAAAAATATAAATAACATTTATGTGCCGCTAATAAATATTTTAGACAAAATGTAGAAATGACTTTTAGAAAGTACTTAATTAATTTATGGTATAAAGTTGACAAAATTAATAAATCCATTTTTGGTATAAAGTTAATGATTTTATTTTAAGTATTTGATAGCTATTTTTTATTTTTTTCATAGAAAATGTGTTGTTAATAATAAATGTCCGATTTTGTGGTATAAAGTGGGTGATATATTTTTGGTACGAAATCTTCGAATTTAAATAGTATGAATTTTATTTGGAACGGTAGAAGTATATTTGAAATTATTTAAAACAAAATAAGAGCATTTACAATGCATAAATATTGTTATCACATAAATTTTGACAAATGTCAATTGTTTATATGGATTGTGAACTATATAAGATATTTGTTAAGTTCACAACTTTGTATCTAAAAAATTATCTGCGTGCACAATGTGATCAAACATAATATTGTCAATTGGTAAAAATAAAAATAAAATATAAATAAGAAACAAGAAATAAATTAAAATTAGATATTTTTAAAAAGATATTTCATAATATTTGATTAAACACTAAATCCGGCTATTTAGAATCAATTAAATTTAAAAGCAGTATTATTTTGGAACCAAATGTTATGGAATATCTTTTTTAAAAACAGTATAATTATGATATCATGATATTTAACCACGATTCAATCTTTTTAATTCAATCCATATCTCTTTTTAGACTTATCAATTCATTTTAATATAATATAAATTTACCTTAAAAATGAGAGTTGGACTTTACAATAATCACAGTATTAATATTAACAATATAAATGCTAAATAAAAATTAATTATTTTGGACTGTACACTTTATTATATACATATAAATAAATCGCCTATTTGAACTTTAAATATTTTATTTTTTTCATATATAGTTATGCAATATATGCAACTTAACTAAAAGTAAACAATATTTTAAAGATTTCATTTCAATCATGGTAACATATTTTTTAAAATTGTAAACATCTTTTTGTTATAATATACAATTTTCTTTTTATCATTTTGAATCATTTTCTTATCACTTTTTTTATGAAACATATTTTTCATTTAAAAATCGTGATTTACATGTCCTCCGATTCATTTAGTTATTTTTTATCTACAAATGATAAAATATCGTTGTTGTTTTTTTTTAAACGTAATTATTTTTATAAATATATTTTACAAAAGATACAACCAAAATTCCAAATATATGTTAAAACATAACAAAACAAAATCGTTCTCAATTTTTTGAATGAATTTGGCATAAAAAATGAGAATGAGGTGTCTATGCAATATTACATATTTTCACTATACTTTTATTTTATGGTTGTAACATTCAGAAAATCAACAAAAAAATGAAGGAATTAGGTGTCTATGCAATTCACAATTATCAAGTGGAGAGCAATTTTGGTAAATATCGATTTACGGTTACCCAATGAAAAATAATTTTGCATGAAAAAACAAAGAGCTTTTTAATAATGAATGATTTTTTTATGATTATCATTTTACGATTACCTAATAAATGTTTTATGTATTATAACTTATTGATTAATAACCTTTAATTATAAATTTTACCAAAATAAATACAGTCCGTGCATCGCACCGGGTACGTACTAGTTATATATAATTATGCCCATGCTTTTGCATGATGAATTAAATATTTGCAATTTTAGGAATTAAATAAATACGCAGACACCACGTTTTTCAACCTTCACAAAAACGGTGGCCATTTTTTAATTGGGTCAAACTTGGCCGCCGTAACGGCCAGCGGCAGTTTCCCCGTCCCCGCCCTATTCTTCTATCACTAAACCTATTTAATCCTCCTTACGTTTTTCTACCTAAATATGCACCTGCAATAACATATATATAAATAAAATAAATAACAAATATTCTACAAAATCCATTTTTCCTCTTTTTTTTTTTCTATCAATTTCATAGCACCGCAATCATGGACACTTATAATGACTCAGCTTCTTCTTTTCTTCAATATCGGCAGGCATCGGAAAACGGCGTCAGCAAACCACCGCCGGCTTACCAAATGGCCCTCCACTCGGTCCGCAAGATTCCGGCGAGGAACGTAATTACGAAAAAGCCCATCCAAGCGCCCCTGCCCCCGACCCACCCGAAAGTCTACAAGGTGGACCCCGTTGATTTCCGGGATGTTGTTCAGAGGCTCACGGGTGCGAAGCACTTTCAGCCGGCGCGGCTGCGGGAGGCGGCGCCGCCGCCCCTGAGCCTCTCCCTACCGCAGCCGGGGACTGCCGTTGGCGGATTTTCGACCGGAGGCGAAGATGGTAAGAGCCAGAAATCGGTCGAGAGCCCGATTGGGTTTAGCATGTCACCTTCGTCGCTGGCGTGGTGTACGGCCATGCTTTTGAGTCCTCGACCACTTTAATGAAGATAAATAAAGACAAACAGTGGCGAGCTGTTTTTGTTCTCACTGCACCAGTTTAAAATATGGATATGGAGTTCCAACTAATGAAATCGTCCTCAAAAAATTTGTTAATGTGAAGGACGATGAAACTATTGATGTAATCTCAGTTTCTGCTTAAATTTTCTTGGTTTTTACTGTTCATGTGAATTAATTCTTGACAAGCTCCATTTATTTTTCTTTATTCAGGTATATAGCTACTAAATCGAATTTGTTTCACTAGCAGCCTAACAACAGTATAAGCTCGAGCTGTCCCACCAAACGAAATTTATTTAAAGAAGCTTATAAGCAAACTCAATTAGGTATCAGCTAACTTTGCTTTAGAAGATTAAATATTAGCTAACTGCCGGTCATTTTACAAACTGTTTTCCTTGGGGCTTGGGCTTCACATGACCAGAAAGAACAAATAAAATTCTACCTACTCCACTCAGTCTTACTAGCCAAAAAAGAATGAAAAAAATCCAGGGCTCAACAGCTTCAACCGAACATAGACAAACACTTGCACAATATTGAAACAAACATCCCGAGGTTTATTCATGAGTTCATCATATATACTACTCATTTATCATTTTATAAGAACCTCAACGAAATAAAAGGACATTTAACGATGTATCTATTCACAGGGCAAAGACAACAGTGATACAGAGATACAAACATAACAAAGCGTACTTGATGAATTAAGACACGACTATGTCATCAACATCTAGCCAGTCATTTGACTCCTTGGTGCTCTCCTTGTCAGACGAGCTTTTGCCCAACTGAACCCAATCCCTTGAATCCTTATCCGAACTGTCGTTTGATTTTCTATGGCTAGCAGGCACATCACCATCATCGTCTTCAAGATCACTAAATGACACGTCATCCTCATTCACGATCGGAATGCTTTTTCCAATAGAGCTTCCTGCATCTAAAGTTTCTTCCTTTAACCAGTCGTCTGCATCATCTTCGTCTTCATCTACAGAAACACTCGAGGAATTGGATTTTTTCAGATATTGTTCCTTAACTTGGCCGGCTTCCTTTTCTTGAGTGACTGGGTTGTTGGCAGTTTTGGTTTCATTTATCTCAGCTGGGTCCTTCACTATTTCGGGAGCAGCTGTTGCACCTGAGGTGCCTATCTTATTGGGCTCGTTTTCAGGAATAACAGGGGATGGCATAGAAAGGGACTCTTCATGATGAGAAACATCACTCTCATCAGGGCCTGGAGACTTTTTGCCGGAGGAGTTTTTTGGCTCAGTTGTATTTCTGTTCTTCAGTTCATGGCCCAACAAGGCCCTGGCTTCCAGTACCTGTACAGTGACCCACATAAATCAATATGGTAGTAGCACTTATGGGAAAAAAAGGTACTATGCATGGTTACCAAAATCACACAAACATGTTTGGCCATTAATAACTCAATGTGGGCCAGTTATTTTCCTGGACCTTGACGCTAAACATTTAATATCGTTAAGAACCTGTTTTATTGAAGCATCATATATAAGGTAGAAGGTATAACCACCTTAAGGTAAAAAGATATTCTCATCATTGGGAAAATGAAAAGATGCTATGTAAGGAAATTTCGACACAGATCCTAGGGGCAATGCAGTCAGGGCTTTTTAGGCCTTGATTTACACAAACAAACACACATACCCATCGGCTGTCTGTGAAATCAAGGGCTAAAAAGCCCTGACTGCACTGCCCATACGGGCAGGCATGAAATTCCCGCTATGTAACCTGAATATTCTGCAGATATACTGTTGGGGCTAAACACATTATTTTAAATAGCTTACGCACTGCAGTAGTTTCATAATAGAAACACAGAATACATTGACCAAACAAATTTTATTCGATTAGTATGTTTTGTTCCTGGGAAACTGCAGACAGCGCATCCAACAATAATTAAAAATTGCTCCAGCTCCAAAATAACTGAATGTACTGCGCACGGGCTCACCTAACTTGTACAGTTATCAGTTTCTTTCCAAGGAGAATATAATATAATAAGACAAAGATAGTAATGATGAAAAACCTGGGGTGTTGATAGAAGTTCGGCATCCTGCTTATCAAGTCTAGTATGAAGGAGCAGAAAATAAATCAACCAGAAGCAGCTCTCACTCATATATCCAGGGCAAAGTTCCATCCTTAGCACAGCTAATCTTGGGGCCAGTCGTTCGACTGCTAAGGCATGCTCTTGTTGGGCATCAGTCATATAAAAATCTAGCAATTTTCAAGGAATAACACATCAAGTTCTGTCACGTGTACTTTTCAGATCACAGATATTATGATCCGCAAAGCATCACCAAACAAGAGCACTATGTTGATGGATTCTATGCAAGCAGACTATAAGCATCATAATTATCTTCTCATTCACAAAGCATCTAAACTGTCAATTGAGTGAAACGAAACAAGTTTAGTTACATACAGCTGAGTTTTATCAGATTATGCAAGAGCTTTAATGAGTTTTCCAGATAAGTCTGACTGTTTGAGCCTTAACACTTACTAAACACAGATCAAATAAGCTAAAAATTTAATACCCATACCCTTATACTAAAATCTATAGAGACTATAAGATTACTAAGATGACCAAGTTCACAAATCACTGCACAGTATTGTAGGCAAGATTTTAGGATGACTTTATGGTCAGCTTCAGATCGTTACATTTGAAAAGACCTGCATAAGCAATGGTTTGATAATGTGAAACCTTTTACTGCCTGGTAAGGAGTTAATTCAATATTTTGTGTTACACAACATGGATTGTACGTACGAAATCAAATATTTCATAACAATCAAACATTACTGTGTGCACTACAGTACACACTTTATTTTTAACTTCTTGTGCTGGCTACCTAGAAATATGTACGGAACTTGGAGAAATAAAACATTTGCGAAGCAAAGTATGAAGAAGGCGTTGAGATTAATACGAGCCTATGATCTACTGAGAAGCCAAGATATGTTGCTTCAGAAGAAATTATAACAAGATGTGAATGTATTCATATGAATTTGCAGTTTTGCACAATTACTAAGAAATTTAACACCCAATATATGGCTGTCAACTTAGTGGAACCATTCTGGTAATATGTAAAAATCCACACTGTTAACTTCTTTGAGTTAAATAACTTCAGATAACTTTAATATCAATGGGCTATACAAACCTGCATCGAATATGTCAGCTGATTAACAGAGAAGAAGTACACCATACTGTTATTAGAAGTATAACTCATAATAGCTTTGATGACTAGCAATCAGCTAAAACCTTTAGAAATCTAACTGGTACTACCACACAGTCTAATCACACTCAACACTAACTACTTAGAATCTAACGCTAATCCCAAAATAGTTAGATAAAAGAGCAAGTAAAAGACGAGCCAAAACAGAAACCATAGAACAGTGAGGTTCAACTTACCAATATCTTCAGGTAATGGGAAATCCAACCAGGTCTCCGGATGCTCAGCAATGTCGAGAACAAAAGCCAACACTTTCTCAGTCACACCTACAGCTCCATCCCCAACAGACTCGAAACTCTCCACGACTCCTGTCCCTTCATTCTCATCATCCGATTCCAACTGCAGCAAATTCGATGCCAATTTCGTAATCTCAGAAACGTTGATGTTGTTCGACAAACGAGAAATCCCACTCCTGAACTTCCCCCCAATCTCGGCAAAGTCACTTCGGATCCCTAAAATCGAGCTCTGATCCGGTTCCGACACGCCCGGGTCGGATTGCGGTTCGGGCTGCGGCGGAGGGGCTAAGAACGAGGCAACGCCCCAGAATTGGCGAGTTAGGGTTTTGCTGAGCTCCGAGAGATCCTCTTTAACGCCACGCGACGGTGACGCGGGAGATGCGACGTCGTCGTCTCGGGATTCCGGGCTACTGGATTGTTTAGACTCCGGTTTCCGAGCGGCGTTGGCGTCATCGTCATCGCCGTCGTCGTCGTCATCGAACTTGAGAGTGTTCGCGATAGATCGGGCCCACCAAGCCATTATTGATCGGTGGAAAGCGAATGGGATCGTCTAGCCGGCGATCTGCCTTTGGGAGATTACAGACTGGGACTCTGCAACAAGGTATATCTCAACTTATATTTGTTACTAGTACAACCCCTTCTATTACATGGATATTACATAAGTGTTTGCTAATTTCTCTCTTAAAATTTAAAATTAATAAGAAAAAATAGTTGAAAATTTAAATATCTTTTATAAAAATATATATATTATTATATATTTAATACGACAGTTTTTATTTGTGCGACTTATATTTGTTATATTATAACAACATATAACTACATTAAACATAAATATACCAACTGAGAAATAATTTTATTTTTTTAATAAATTTTAATAAATATTATTATTTTTTATTATTATAAAAATAAATATAATTTATTTATTTTATACTACCTCCTGTTCATTATAAATTTCGTTTTGACTTTTGTGATTCATCCATTTTGTTATGTATCTAGACATTAATATGTCTAGATACATAACAAAATGGATGAATCACAAAAGTCAAAAGGACATTTATAATGAATAGGAGGGAGTATATACAACATGGATGTCAAATCGAAGATCATGAAAAGATGATTAATTTGATATATTATATACGTAAAATCGATAAGAAATACAAAAGTTATTAACTTTTAAAATACATATATAATTCAATAGCTAATTGAAGGAAACAAATCAAAAGTCAGGGATATATTAGTCACTTAGTGCCTCAATATGTAAAATTACACAGAATTAAAGGGTTATATTAGTACAAGTGATATTAAAATACCTAAGTAAAGCTAAATAATATTTATGGAATGTCCGAACCTAAATTATTATTTATTAATATATCAATATTATTTGTCCAAACCTACTTATGAAGCATGATTCTTCTCCAAGTAGGATTACGAAGCACCAGAAGCAGTCACGTAGGCTCAGCGCATTCGGGAATTATATATAGGGAGGATTTTTTAAATGCAAAATTACAAATTAAAACACCGCTTTTACTATTTTTTGCAAATCGATACATGAATGACGGTTCCGTTAACAAAAATTTGATATGGAACTGAGCATGTCAATGTTATGTCAGATTTTCGTTAGATTTTTTATAACGGAACCGTTAATCATGTATCGTTTTGCAAAAATTTTAAAGCTAGTGTATTAATTTGTAAAATTTTAAATTGGTAATTAAATTGCAAAAACATGAAATATAGTGTATTAATATGTAATTTTGGGTTTTTTAAACAGTTAGAAGCATTATTGGCGAATTTTACATTGAGCTCCCTGGGGTTTCAAAAATTGGCGTCAAACCATGTGATTTTCAGTATATTTCACATATCAACGCCGCGGCCTCGAATGTGATGACACAGAAAGTCTATTAAAGCATTTATATCAATTTATTTATCAAGAAAATTGGCATGAAATCTCCTACACCATTTTTCTGTTACATTTTAATTGCTTTTATTATGAATTTATAAACAATAATAAAATATAATACGTGTTGGAAATACCATGGAAATATATATATAATACGATACAATATATATTAGAAATAAATTCACTTAAATAAATTAATTATATTTATGGGTTTAATAAAATAAAAGATAACAAACTGCTTAAAATTACTTTTTAATAAAATTCATATAAAGATTGTCAATTAATGTATATGCTACAAAAAAATCATGCCTCACTTTAAATGGATCAAAAAAATTGAGAGATCTACTAGAAACAATTGTAAAACAAAGAATATCTAACTACGAATGAATCAAAAAGATTGAGAGATCTACGAGATTTCTAGTTTTTTTTTTCTTTCTTTTGAACTTTATTTATCATGTCGATTTTTAATATGTCTATGTATTTGAATTTGAACATGAATGTCTAGTTTATTTGATTCTAGGATTTGGTAGTATATTAATATGTTGAGATTTTGGATGAATTAATATAATCGATTGTTTTTTTTTAACCCTAGCCTATTCAAATATTTTGTTCTTATTCTATGTTAAGTACTTGGTCAATACTTTTACATGTTTGACAATATTGTTAATAATTCAAATGATGAGTTTAATATTTAGGTCTTTAATATTTGACATAATTTACTTACTTGAATCAAGAGATTAGTAGGTCGTTGTGAAAAAAAAATAGATATTTAGTTCTATTTGAAGCTGAATTGCATGTGTTGAGTGAAATGCTAATATATGTGATTAATTCTACAGTTTCGATCTTGAAGTGAATAAATTTCACCTGGGCTCCTTCAACTCGAACCGGCCTCCGTACCTGCAGAACCCAACGCCGGGGGTGGCCCCGGCGTCGGGCCTCCGATGCCTAAGTCAGTCTCCAATCCAAAGAGAGAGATAGTGCAGTAATGAATGAATAGAGAGCATGAGAATATGAGGTACCTTGGCCCCCTTTTATAGGGGGAGTATACCTTTTGGGCCCAAGTTGGGCTTGACCCCCATCGTTGGGCTTAGATGTCTTAGTGGGCTTATCCTCCAATATATATCTGCTTTATCCATTAAACCGGGTCCAGTATAATATCCTATATCATCTAGTCCCCCCCACTTTGGTCGAGTAAGCATGACTCGATCTAAGAGTGAAAATTCCTCTTCGGATTGTTTCCGTCGACCTACCACTTAGGTTACCATTTGAATAAATCTTCGGCCACCAAATAGTTATCAATCCTCCAAGTGAGCATCGAGACCCCAAATGAATACCGAATGACCACCAATATCAAATATCGAGTGACCCATCACTGGGGTCGAACACCGAGAATCGAGAGACCGTTTAGGTCGAAAGTCAAGAATCGAGAATCGAGAGACCTGCCTCTGAGGTCGAACGCTGAGAATTAAGAATCGAGAGACCTACCTCTTAGGTCGAACGCCGAGAATCAAGAATCGAGAGACCTGCCTCTGAGGTCGAACGCCGAGAATCAATAATCGAGAGACCTGCCTCTGAGGTCGAACGTCGAGAATCAATAATCGAGAGACCTGCCTCTGAGGTCGAACACCGAGAATCGAGAATCGAGAGACCTGCCTCTGAGGTCGAACAACGAGAATCAAGAATCGAGAGACCTGCTCTGAGGTCGAACACCGAGAATCGAGAATCGAGAGACCTGCCTCTGAGGTCGAACACCGAGAATCGAGAATCGAGAGACCTGCCTCTGAGGTCGAACGCCGAGAATCGAGAATCGAGAGACCTGCCTCTAAGGTCGAACACCGAGAATCGAGAGACCTGCCTCTGAGGTCGAACCCCAAGGATCAAGAATCGAGAGACCTGCCTCTGAGGTCGAACACCGAGAATCAAGAATCGAGAGACCTACCTCTGAGGTCGAACGCCGAGAATCGAGCATCGAGAGGCCGTTGAGGTCGAAAAACAAGAACTGAATGACCACTCCCTGAAGTCTTGAATTTGAAAATTTGAATTTACGTCTGTTGT
>CACSLK010031421.1:27490100-27505921 GCA_902706635.1 Striga hermonthica | reverse complement strand
TCAACAGCTCGTCCGACATGGCTCGTCAAGACTCGGGTTATTTCGATGTTTCCTCGACAAGAATTCAGAGATATATCATTATCCACATTATATTCAAGTTATCCATTTTGCCATGCTCCATGCAATAAAAACAAAAGATCAAATACAAAAATCACCATCTCCTCGATTTAAGACATGCTCGAGCAATGACATGCTTAAAAATTACGAATAATCCATTTCAACAAAATCTACATTTTCACATGAAAATTCAAATAAGAGGCTCCAGATATATCAAGAAATCGAATCGCATAATTTTAATCGGCCTCCTCGAGTCTATTGATAAGTGCACCAAAAAAAATACGATAAACACTCTCCTAAAATATCCTCCATTCGAAATCACGAACCGCATTTATTGCGAACAAATATATCAACGAACAAATTAAATGTATCCACGATCAAATTGAATATATCCACAATCGAATCGAATAATTCCTCGATCAAATCAAGTATATCCACGAACACATCAAAAGAATCCCTCGAGCAAAATAATATCTCCTCGAACTAATCAAGTAATCGCCTCAATTAAGTCAAACAATCATCCACAAATAAATCCCATAATCGCTCGAGCGAATCAAATAATCATCCTCAAATAAAACCAATAATCACTCGAGCAAATCAAATAATCCTCCATGAATAAATTTAATATCCTCACGATCAAATCAAATAATATCTACCCGAACAAATCAAATACCTCCATGGGCAAATTCAATGTCTCCATAAATAATCAAGTAATTCCCATGAATAAATAGTATCTTTACGAATAAATCAAACAATGTCTCCACGAGCAAATTAAGTATTTCCACGATCAAATCCAATAACTCGTCAATTTTCACCCATTTAAATCGTCAAGTTTCCAAATTTTTCCATTTAAATCAAATAATATTATACAAATAACTCCAATAAGCTTCACAAATAAATCGAATAATCGCTCTAGCACACCAAATAATCATCCATAAATAAATCAAATAATCGCTCGAGCAAGTCAAATAATCCCCCATGAATAAAACAAATGTATTCACGAACATATCAAATATCACCATACGAACCCATCCATTAATATCACAAATGAACCCAATAAGCTCCATGGATAGATCAAATAATACACCCTATGTAATCCTATAATCTCAACGAATAAATCCGATAATTTATCCCATTTTCACCAATTTAAATCCTCAAGTCTCCAAATTTTTACCAATTTAAATCAAGCAATTTCTCCAATTTTCACCAATATAAATCCTCAAGTCTCCAAATATAAAATAGTCACATACCTCCGTTGCGAGAATCATATCTCAAATTACCTTACCGTCCATGTTTAATCATCCGGAATTAATCTTGGGCACAAAAATGGGGATGTAAGACCACTTTAGGCCATTTCTGGGCTGGATTTTGGCATTGGGCCGCAGGAAACGGCGGTTGGGCGCTGGGGAGTAGGGCCGCGTCGCTGGGCCTGCTACGGGCTGCTCGCGGGCTGAGCATTGGGCCGGGCGCAGGTTAGAAGCTGGGCCGGGCGCGGGATTGAAGCTGGGTCGGGCGCGGGCCTGGACAGGGTCTCATGCGGGCTGGGTGCGGGCATAAAGAAGGCTGCGCGCGGGCTTCCCTTGTGAGATGAGCGGGCCACGCGGGCTGGGCGCGGCCCGCGAGATTTCCATTCTCCTGCGTGATGGGCCGGTGCGAAATGGGCTACTTTCAACTCCTTTGGGCCGTGGGTCAATAGGCTGGGCCCATGCGCTAAGGACTTCTCTCAGGCCGCAGACTTGGCTAGCAACTGGGCCTTGCCATCCTCCCTGGGCTGCAAACTGAAGGAAAAAACGGGCCTGCTCCTGAGCTGTTCGTAGCTCTGCCCGACCCGCTCCTAACTCCGACTAAAACAGCTGGAAAAAATGCTGCCGGAAGGAGCCGCCGGCTCCGGCAACGGTGACCATACATGCGCGCGCCTCTGCAAGGCGATCTTGATGGTGTCGTCGGATTAAATTGGTTCGTCGGATATCACCGGAAAATCGAAGAAGATGATCAAGTGTTGACCAATTTTGTTCTAGATCCAAATATTTTGAATGTAAAATCGGCGGTCTTCCCGATGAAATTTTTGCTTGAAAATTTAAGAGTAGCACGAGCACGAGAAGAGCTTCACGATGATATAAATATCTTTCCAATCGGAGGTTTTTTCGCGGTGGCCGGCGGCGGAGGTGGCGGCGGCCAGCGGCGGCGGACGACGGCGTCCGGCGGGGGTGGTAACCTGGAAACTCGCCTCGACGAGAGGATTCCAGTGGTGCTCTCGGATTTTCCATAGCCTTCCCGGATCGTCGGAAAAATGCATTTGAATGCTCGATTTTGACCAAATTTTTGCTAGATCTGGAAACTTTGACCGCAAAATTGACGGCCTTCCCGGAGGAATTCTTGCTCCAAATTTTAAGGGTAGATTCACCTCGACGAGATCTATCCGATGATGTAACCGATTTTCTAATCGGAGTACGTTTTTCGGTGGCCGGCGGCGGAGGTGGCGGCCGGCGGTGGCGGCGGCCGGTGGAGAAGAAGGAGATTTTCCAATTTTTTCAGTCGGAACTCCGCTTGACTTTTTGACGGGTCCCACAGACGGCGCCAATGAAGTGAATAAATTTCACCCGGGCTCCTTCAACTCGAACCGGCCTCCATACCTGCAGAACCCAACGCCGGGGGTGGCCCCGGCGTCGGGCCTCCGATGCCTAAGTCAGTCTCCAATCCAAAGAGAGAGATAGTGCAGTAATGAATGAATAGAGAGCATGAGAATATGAGGTACCTTGGCCCCCTTTTATAGGGGGAGTATACCTTTTGGGCCCAAGTTGGGCTTGACCCCCATCGTTGGGTTTAGATGTCTTAGTGGGCTTATCCTCCAATATATATCTGCTTTATCCATTAAACCGGGTCCAGTATAATATACTATATCAGATCTCGAGAGAGACGATTAGCTAAACTTGTGATATCTTATAGGATAGACAAAGGTAACATTTAGTTTTGACAGTTGTTAACGATTCTAACTGTTAATTGAAACCATAATCTTTAGTTAATTCATTGTTCTTACCTAATTTCCTTTTGATTATATTTTCTTAATTTAGTTAATCCATCTCATATTCAGTCGTTTATATAAAGTTGACACTATCATAATCTTGTACTTGATACATTAATTGTTTAGTATCTTTGGATACGACCTTGCTTGCTGCATACTACGAGTTAAACCAGATACTTGTGATTGAGTTTTAAAAATATAGGCGAACAATGACGGCGTAAAAAAAAACTTGAATAGAAGAAAGATAATAAAAAGAGTAAAAAATAGTTTTAAGATTTATTGAAATAAATGACTTGAAAAATATTAAAATCCACATGAGCTCCAAATAAACAATTTTGCCCAGCTACACTTGAATGACATGTTTGCAAGTTCAGCGACTATCAAATTTTTCGACGGATTAAGAATCAAATTGCAACATTTTTGTATATATAAACAGTGGCGTAGCCAGGATTCAAATTTATCCGGGGCTGACTAATATACTTAGTTGTATTACAACATTAATATATCATATGTTTTTCAGGATAATTATTCCAACAATTGTTTATTATTATTATTATTATTATTATTATTATTATTATTATTATTATTATTATTATTATTATTATTATTATTTCACAACACCTTCTAATTATTAAGTATTACTAATTTATATATTTGTGGTGTACAGGGACGGATCCAGAACATAATGGTAGATTGGGCTATTATTTTAAAAACGCATTTTCAAAAAAATCACGTATTATTTTTTCTTCAAATATTCATTGAAGTTGTATTCGACAAGCTTTAACAGAATAAATTGTTATGCTCACATTGTATCATATTTGATGTGCTTTCACTAGTTTGATCTTAGTTGATTTTTTCTTTATTGGTTGAAGGTTGGTGCTATATGTGAATTTTTAAAAATTCAATAATACCAATAAATTGATTTTCCATAGGGCATTTATTAGCAAAATGAAATGATTACGCATCACAAAATTAAATCTAAATATGATATACAACTACACTAGAGGATAAGAGATTTAAAAAAATACATAGATGCAGAATTACTACTTCATACACAATCAACAAAACAAGAATTTCAACCAAATGATCTTAACAATTACTACTAAAACCTTAATTAATTCAGCTAAAATGAAAAGATAAAAAAAAAACAGACAATTTGACAAATAAAAAGAATATCTAATATGGAATTTAAAAAAATATAACTTACTATTAAATAAGAAAATAAATAATCTTTTGAAAGTAGTCTATTTCTTGTTGAATAGTTTATTTATTTATTTTTTGTTCTTCTAAATTCATTGTTCTGGTGCTTAGAGAATGAGCATGGCCGCCGCCAATTTATTTTATTAGAGTTTGGTGTATAGTAGAGTTTTGTGGGTTTGTAACTAGTGGGAATGATGCGTCAATAATATATAATATTTTATTAGAGTAGTGTTTGTAGTCTTTAAACTTAAATAGATAAATGAATTATTTTGATTGATCAATGAAGTAGTTTATTGGGTTGGGCTAGAAAAGAAATATAAAAATACAAATAAAAACTGATAGGTGTTAAATAAAAATTAATAGGCCTGGGCTTCAGCCCAGCCCAGGCCCAATTAAGATCCGTCCCTGGTGGTGTAGCTTATCTTAGGAAGATAGCACAAGTTTCAGTGTTGAAAAGATCGACATGTTTTTTTTTTTTTAAAATAGAATAGCTTAAGAGTATATACATTTATATTTTTAAAGATTTTTTAATATTTTAATAATTGTGTGTATCACGGTTTTGAGTTTTTATGATTTTAAAAATTCTTGAGTTATTATATTGAGATATTGAGAACTTTTAAAAGCTGTGAGAGAATTAACTTATTTAACACTGAAATTCATTAAGACTTTTTAAGATTTAATGAAGATTTAAACACAAATTATATATGTCAAATCTTACTATCAAATCTAATCTTTGAACTTAAGATTTTTAATAAGAATTTCACCAAGTAAATAAGTTTTAGAAAGTTTTGAATTTAAAAATATTTAAAATATCACTTCAAATCTCAAATAAATAAATGTTAATTACATTATTTTGGTTTATTCAATATGCATACTTGTTCGATAAGAATTGTAAAATAAATATAATATTAAAAATTAAATTAAAGTTTAGAAAAATTACTCCAAAAGTTTACATTTGATAATGTTGATTTTATTAAGCATGTTTTTATGGGATATAGGAAATTACATATTTATTATTTTACTAATCCAATAATTATAATTATCAGTTATGTTGAATCACATCATTTTATTTCGAATCAACTTTTAAAAGGAAAAATAAATTGGAAGATTATATTTTCATATCAAATTTATTTGTAATTTTTTTATTATTATTATTATTATTATTATTATTATTATTATTATTATTATTATTATTATTATTATTTAATAATTAATTAAAAAACACACCATAGTTGTTATTTCTCCAAAAAAGAAGTTTCTAATCAAAGTTGTATGATTTGAAGCTCCTAAATATTCGCACGACTTGTTAAAAATGATTAAATTTTACTTTTTTATTGTCGTTAATGAAAATAAAACTAAAAAAATAAATTGTTAATAAAGTGAAATTCTTTAATTGAGATTATAAAGATTGACATAATATAGATGTGCTAATTGGTAAGATAAATCTTTTAATTTTAATTAGACTAAATCAAAACACAAGTAAAATATAAATATATTGGTACTTGTTCCAATTATTTTAGGTAGGGCTAACCTTAGCCTTCTACATAGCTACGCCCCTGTATATAAAGGACAATTTACAAAATCGCTATTCGTGGAGGACTATTTTGTTAATTATTGAAACATACTGAACCAAAATTGCAATTTGCTCAACATTTTATACTTCTTTTTTCATGTAAGTCTTTTAAATATATGCAGACATTATAATACCTTTCTATAACTTTTTTGATTTTATGTATTTAATATGGATATTAAATAAAAAATAGCAAAGAATAATTAATTTGATATTAAACATGAAAAATCAATAATAATTTTTTTTTTTAAATTTAATTATAATAAAATTCACATTTATAGTGATTAGTATAAGGAAAATAATAAAAAAACAAATTAAAAATAAAAATTTACACTAAAAATAAGAAATGAAATATTAATTTGAGAAATTATCATACACATTAGGATGAGTGATCAGGATATATGTATATGACTATGTATCAAAATTGTGACACAATCAACTTATTTAAGTTTTTTCAATACTCTTTTATGTGATGTTGATAAATTTTCAAATAAAATCCTAGAAAATTAATTTTAAAAAAAAAAATGTACAATTGCCTTTGCTAAATACGTATAGGTGCATATACAGATATACTGATTGTAACGGCGGAGATGATTGAAACATAACTACTTACACAGAATGAACTAGTTTCCAAAGCATCTAAAAAATGCTACTGTCTCGTTACGGTACCATCCTTCAAGTGTTTTAACCGTTGGACCCACGTGTAGTTAGATAAGATAGATGATCCAACGATTAAAACACTAAACAGTGATAGACACGGTAACAAGACTGTAGTTTTCCTCTAAAAAATCAAGTATTATTCTTCTCCGTCTTTAACTTGGCAAATAGAAAAAAAATGAAAAGCATTGACTAGCACTGCAAAATTATAAAAAGATGATCACGATTTTATTGGCCGGAAATTGCTGGAGAGCCTCTCGAGCTGCGACCACAGCAAGTTCCCGAGTGAGAATCTCGGCCGCTCTTCCATCCCGTTGCTACTAATGCTGCTGTTCGTGCTCGTCCTCGTTGGCGACACCTCGGGTGTCGTCCCTCCAGACTTGTTCTCGAACATCACGTCCCCTCCGATTTCTTGCCTCATCGCCTCAATTGTTTCGATATTTACGTTCTCGCCCGTCATGTAGAATGTCCCGACTGCTTCGTCCCCTCTGACCCCGATCTCGGCCCGTTTTATTGAAAGCCCGTTCTCCCGGAAGACCCGGGTCACGTCTGATAGCAGCCCGGTTCGGTTTTTCGTGCAGACGTCCACACGTAACCCCTGAAACCAATTATGTAAACCCAGTTTATAAATTCATTTTCCCTTCAACATATTTTTTATCGACTAATTGTAGAAATCAAGAAACATACATGAGAAGCCCTTCTCTCTGTGGCAGCAATCAAACACTTTGTCACCATATGCTTCTCACATTCTGAAATCAATACGTGCCCATCTTTGTGCTTCACATAGTACTCCTGATCAGGGGAATAAATAAATTCCTAAAAAAAAATGAGAATATGGGCAAAATCGAATATGTTTGTTCACCGTTAAATTCATTAAATTCACCTGGAAGGCAGTCGAGCCGTGCGAGCTGATAGCCGCGTGATAAACCACGTACTGAAGGTCCGTCAAAACGCACAACGTGTCGAACAGCAGCTTCGTCCGGTCCCGACTCCTTATATTGATAATCGAGTATCCCATCGCCTTGCAATTCTCGATCCTCACGTGGGTCCCGTCACACCCCTTCTTCTGGCCCTTGTGGCAGCCCCCGTACACGTAGAAATCATCCCCTTCACTGTTCCCCCCACAGCAAGAACAGCACGCCTCGTAGTCCGCGTCGGCCGCCAGCAGCTGGTGGAGCCGCCGCTCCGTATGGGTCCGGCCAGGGGCGGGCGCCGCCAGCCGCACGCTCCGCTGCTCGTTCCCATGGTGGTGGGCCTCCACCACGTTCTCCACCTGGGCCTGCACCTGGGCCACCCGACACGGGTCCAGCGACCCGTCCTCCAGGTAGATGATGCAAGCGACCCGCCCGTTGTGGGTCCACGCCACTGCAGCGGTGACGTGGCACGCCAGCTCTGCCAGGACAGCCGTTATTTCGGACATTAGGCCTGGACGGTCGACCCCTGTCATCTCCAAGGCCATGTGCTCGGTCAGCACGTGGCGTGGCCGGGTCTCCCTCCCCATGGCTAGCTTGTGCGCATCCTTCCATGCTTGCCTACTCGCACAAATGCCCTGTCAAAACGGATTTCATTCTGTATTTCATCTCCGTGTCCAGCTCGGCTCGTTTAATTAATCACACGGGTACAAAATAGAATGGAGATGAAAAAAAATAAAGGGATAAGACAAGCTAACCTCTTGGACGTAATCTATTAGGCTTGTATCTGTAAGTTTGTGTCCGAGCTGGTCAGTCACGTGGAAGACTACAAACAGAGCAAACAAACAAAAGCCCCACATGAATAAGACGACACAAAGAGCAACAGTAGCTGACTCGTCTCGGAGTCATAACGTTGTTTTATTTCTGTATTTTGATATCAAGATATGCTAATCTATGACTATACACAACTGGGATATATTACATTTGACCCCTACCATCCATTAACCAACCACCGTCGGATGAGATGTAAGATTTGGAGATGACGAGGTCGAGGTCTGTCAGAACTTGGACCATCTCCAGTAGCATCCCGTGCTTATTAGCACTGTCAACCTGTGAGCAAAAAGCACATTGTTTCATTAGAACAGATGATAAAAGACTACAAATTTCTTGATTGACACAATACTAACATAATTTCTTGATGTTGGTGACAAATTATATGGACTTCTTGGTGATTAGTGGGATTATTATATTCAACAAACCATAAATCAGGTGCTTCAGACCAGCTCGAGCTCATTTAAAGCTCGATTGGTTAACGAGCCGAGCTCGGCTCGGCACGAAAAGAGAGTTTCATATAATTTTTTATAGTTTGACTCGTTAAAACTCGAAATCGGGTCGTTAAGGCTCGAGCTCGAGGCCTTAACGAACCGAGCTGGAGCTCGATTTTTGACTTGTTTATTTAACGAGTCGAGCTCGGCTCAGCTCGTTAAGAGCTTGAGCTCGAGCACCTTAAACTCGAGCTCGGCTCGGCTCGTTTACAACTCTACGTGTGAATGTCTTTTATGAATATTAAGAATTTCATGAATTTACTTTTTTCAGAATATGCATCCATCCATCCACACAGAAAATTAAACCTAATAATACTACAAAGACCAATTCTCGATTTATCCGTGTCATCCTTGCATAGAGGCCATGCAAATCGTTCCAATTTTATCGGATGTCCCCGAAGGGACCTAATAATACTACGGAGCTGATCAATTCATTACCAACTAAAGTGTGAACTTTCAATCTATGGTTGTCAAATTTTTCATCAGATAATGAAATTTGATGTAACATGCAAATACTAACCTTAACCAGGGTGCAATCTGGGTAGGTTTCATTGTCCACACAAACTCTGCAAAACCCAAAAAAAAATGAAAAAAATAAAATAAAATCAGCAAATAAAAAAAAAAAAAAATTGACAACAATAATAATAATAAATAATAATTGACAAAACCTAGGCGGATGGATTCTTTCGATGAGTACTTCGAAATCTGGGTCAATGTATGGCTTGTAATAAGTAACATCCATCTTCCCAAATTCTTCCTACTGCGAGCGACACAATTTTTTTTTGTAATAAAATTTCAAGAAGAAATATATAATATTTATTCAGATTCAAAATTAACAAATAACAATCAAATCAAATCATAAATGCAATGCGATACATTAGACATATATATAGCGGTTTTGCTATCGAGTCATCGGATGGCTCGGCACAAAGAGACCAAGAAAAGGTGTAATTCTTGTTTTGCACGTCTAATTTATATTCAAGAAATCAACAGAAATTACATCTTCAGATTAACAGATTTCTTGAATATAACGAAAAAACCCAAAAAGTCCAAATTATGGGATAATGGAAAATTACATAGGAATTCCAGATTTGAACGCCAGATCAGCTTAACAAAAAATTCTTCAAACACAAGAAATAATAAAGGAAGATTAAAAAAATAAAAATCATTACCTAAAAGGAGAAAGCTAATTAGTTTTCTCCTAGAGAGAGAAGAAGAGGAGAGAGGGAGAAGGACACAGCATGAGAGTATTTTATATGTGCACGTAATTTTTCTCTTATAATAATAAATAATAATAATAATAATAATAATAATAATAATAATAATAATTTTAATAATAATAAAAAAGAAGAAGATGGGGGTAAAATGGAATTATGGACTAGATGGAGGAGGTGTTTGTGATTTTCAAGTGAAATTAAATATATTGAATTAAATTTATAATTTGTTATATAGTCAACGACGTGGAAGGCACGGGGCTAAAACGCCACGTCAAAAGTAGGTGATGACGTGGCGCAACAAGGGGTTAAGGTCGGGGAATTGAGTTTTGCCCGAATAACCACTTGAGTTTGTAATGAACATGTTAGTGAAATAAAATCAATCACAAAATTACTGCTCGTTTTCCGGCAACTTTCTGGCTATCATCCGACATCCATTTGGGTCGGGTGAGCTATCATTGAACTCGTCTCGTCTCGTCAAGTATATATTTGTTGAGAGTAGATGACAATATAGTATACGAATTAAAAACGAGAAAGTAAAAAACACAAGATTTACGTGGTTCGGCAATATGCCTACGTCCACGGCGGCTGAGAGATCTTTATTATTCTCAATAATAAACATCACTCAGCTTCGCTCCGCTTCCTTCATTACGTTCGCTCCGTTACGCTCGCAGGCATCAGTCTGTCCCCTTCCTTTGTCAATATATGAGTCATACCAACAATATTCAACACTAAAAATATCAGCTCATTTATCTCTACTCAATTGTTCGTAAAAAAATTTCCAACGCACGAAATCTTTAGAACGCTATTGTTATTTTTTCGTCCATTTCGGTCAGGCGCGACTAAGCATTAGACTCGGTTTCATCTCTTAAGTTTAACTCTCAAAATATATCATCTCAAGACAAGTTCATTTTTACGTTTGTAAATTATTTGTGGCACAAAGACTATACCTAAATTTGTTGTTCTCTTTACGGTAACTTTTTGACTTCATCCTACGTCATGATTGGCCGGGCGACCTATCATTGGACTCGTCTTGTTGTTATCATGATATCTTATAAATATCATCTCAAACAAAGTCCGATTGAGTATTCAAGTTTTTGTATAAAATGAATGAAAGGAACAGAAAGTGACAACTTATTAAAATTTTCAGCCACATAAGATGATAAGATGAATCTATCTCTTTTGATTAATTTGAAAAATTGATGTATCTAGTTTTATATGCCCAAATTAATATGTCTTTTTCGAATTGTGCCCAACTTAGTGTATCTTTTATTCCTTATTATTGTCATCATTATTATTGTTATAATTAATGTCAAGAGGTGTGAAACTCATTCATATTCCCAACTTGATCTCTAGAGTTTTACAAAGGCTCAATATATAGATACAAAGGAAAGCCTAAAAATCTACACCAAATCTCTAAGATATCAAATATTATCTCTACTAAAAATACAATATTCACAAAATCACATTAACACCCCCCCTCAAGTTGGAGCATGCGGATTCCGAATGCCCAACTTGCCGAGAAAAGAATCAAACTCGCGTTTTCCCAAGGCCTTAGTGAAGATATCCGCCAATTGTGAATGAGTAGAAACATGAGCTGCAGAAATGAGGCCTTGAACAAGAGCATCACGAAGAAAATGACAATCGACTTCAATATGTTTCGTGCGCTCATGAAATACAGGATTGGCAGCAATGTGCAGAGCTGCTTGACTATCACAATGAATCCGCATGGGCTGAGAATGAGTGACGCCAAGGCTGTGAAGTAAACCCTTCAACCACTTCAACTCACAAGTAAGGGTCGCCATGGCTCGATACTCGGCCTCGGCAGAAGACCGGGCCACAGTGTGTTGTTTCTTGGTGCACCAAGAAAGAGGTGAATGACCAAGTTGTACAAACCATCCCGAGAGAGACCGACGTGTAGTGGGACAAGTCGCCCAATCAGAGTCACACCAACCATAAATTTGCAAGTCACAATCGGAACGAAGAAGAATACCTTGACCCGGAGTACCCTTCAAATAACGAACCACCCGAAGAGCAGCATCCCAATGGGCCTGACGAGGTTGCTGCATGAACTGAGACAGAATGTGAACCGCATAGGACAAGTCTGGACAAGTAACTGTCAAATAGATTAATCGCCCAATGAGACGACGATAACGCTCAGGGTCAGAGAACAGAGGGCCGTTTGCTAAAGGAAGCTGGTGATTTTGTTCCATGGGAAATTCTGCCGGTTTTCCGCCAAGTAGACCGGTCTCGGTCACAATATCAAGAGTGTACTTCCTTTGGCACAAGAAAATGCCAGAAGAATTCCTAGCAACCTCAATGCCGAGAAAATACTTCAACATACCCAAGTCCTTCATATGGAAACATCGACCCAAATAGTCCTTAAATGCAGCAATAGAGGTAGGATCGCTCCCGGAAATGATAAGATCATCGACATATACCAGAACATGGAAGCTTAACGAGTCACGATGAAGGACAAACAAGGAGTAATCAGAATGGGACTGATGAAAACCATACCGACGTAATGCAGTAGCAAGTTTCGAAAACCAACACCGAGGGGCTTGCTTTAAGCCATATAGGGACTTGCGTAACCGACATACCTTACCAGGCTCAGGTGAATGAAAACCCGGAGGAAGTCTCATGTAGACTTCCTCAGTCAGATCCCCATGTAAAAATGCATTATGCACGTCCATCTGATGAACCTCCCAGTGGCGAGCTGCCGCGACAGCAAGAAATGTTCGTACTGTAACCATTTTGGCAACAGGTGCAAATGTCTCCTGATAATCAATCCCCCTCAACCTTCCGATTACCTAAGACAACTAAACGCGCCTTATAACGCTCAACAGAGCCATCAGAGTTATATTTAATTTTATAAATCCACATACAACCAATCGCATGTTTCCCAGTAGGCAGAGAAACAACATCCCAAGTGTGATTGTTTTCCAATGCGCGAATCTCCAGTTGCATGGCGGATCGCCAACGACTGTCTTTAACAGCCTCGGAGAACGTCTAAGGCTCAACAGTAGTAGTGACGGCAGCCAGAAAGGACTTATGTGCAGATGAAAAAGAAGCACAAGAAACATAGTGATCAAGAGGATAAGGTGTACCCGAGTTCGAGGACGTTTGATCCGATGAGTGAGGGGATGAGCAAATAGTGTGAGAGACATAATCAACAAGACGTGAAGAAGGACGTTTGGTCCGATGACCACGACCGAGTACCTCCTCGGGGCAATCAACACCCGCCCTATCATCAGCAGATGTAGGAGCCCTGTCGGCAATACCCGTCGTAACAGGAGCTACTCCCTCGTCATCATCGTCGGATGCCAAAGGCCATGAAACCACCGGTGTAGAGGGAGTATCAGGGGATGTCAAATAAGGAAACTCGGACTCACAAAATTCCACGTCACGTGAGACCAGAAAGTTGTGGTTATCTAAGTCATAAACACACCAACCTTTCTGAGTAGCTGGATAACCCACAAAGACACACTTTCGACTCCGGCTTGCAAATTTGTCACCATCCTTGTTCTGATTATGAACATAGCACAAGCAACCAAAAACCCTCAAATGAGCGTAGTCAGGAGGTTTGCCATACAAAATCTCATATTCTTGCCGGATAAAATAGGTGTGGGCGTTCTATTTATCAGATAACCAGCCGCAAGAACACAATGACCCCAGAACTCAATCGGTAAATGGGCCTGAAAGCGAAGAGCACGGGCCACATTAAGAATATGCTGATGCTTGCGCTCAACACGCCCATTTTGTTGAGGGGTCCCAACACAAGAGGTTTCGTGAACAATCCCTTGTTGGCGGAAATAATCACGCTGGCATGCATGTGAATTCAGTCCCATTATCACTGCGAACTGTTTTAACCAATGCACCAAATTGCCGTTTAATGAGAGCAAAAAAATTCATCAAAGTAGAGGAGACATGCGATTTATCATCCAATAAAAATATCCAAGTAGCACGAGAATAATCATCAACAATAGTCAAAAAAATAGCGAGCACCACTAAAGGCAGGTACGCGATAAGGTCCCCATAGATCACAATGTAACAAACCAAATATGGAGCTGCTAATACTATGACTAATCGGAAAACTAGCACGAGATTGCTTTGCCCGACAGCAAACATCACACTTTTTATTCGAAATTAAAGAACTAGACTCGATAAACGAAAATTGACCAAGGACAGTAGAAGAGGGATGACCCAACCGCTGGTGCCACAAGTGTGTTGAAACCGAAGTCACTCGAGAATTATTTGCAGCGATCGTCCCTCGAAAAAAATACAATCCCCCCAACTGCTCACCCGCTCCAATCACCATCCTCGAAGTGAGGTCCTGAACAACACAATATTTATTAGTGAAAGTGGCAATACATCCAGATTGGTCCAATTACCGAGATAAAGATATCAAGCTGCACTGAAGACTGTCAACGAACAAAACATCATACAACATAATACGAGAACCAAGATGAACAGTCCCAGCTTTACATGCCGTGGTTAGCGTGCCATTAGGCAACTGAACAGAACGTGGTGAAATGTCCCGAACATCAGTAAAAAAATCTAAGAAGCCCGTCATGTGATGCGAAGCACCACTATCGTACAACCACTCAAAAGGACTACGCTTACCGGATAATGGAGCTCCGCTGCGGGCTGAAGTTACCAAGTGAACGATCGACTCCCATTGAGCATCAGTTAAGCCGGATATAGCAGCCCGGTCAGAGTTACTCAAGGAAGAGGACGCCCTGCCATTAGAGGAGCCAGAATCGGTTACCGTAGTGCCATGCGCAAAAGCCATGTGTGCGTGGGCTGTACCCCCGCGGGTGGCAGCCATTGGACCATTGCCGCGTCCGCCACGACCACCTCGACCGCCGGTTCGACCACCTGAACCCCCATTGCGACCAGCCCCTGTCCCCCACCATTCGGGGTACCCGATGACTTCAAAACATGAGTTGGATAGATGGCCTGACTTCCCGCAATGGACGCACTGTCGGGTTGTTTTCTTTCCAGTAGTAGGAGCAGATGAAGTGCTAACATTTGAGCCGCCCTCAACATGCGCACCTGGAGTGAACTGGACGCCATATGACGAGCTGGGGGCGACGCCGAGCACGCTCGAGGCTGCTGTTCGAACCGCAAAGCTTGCTGCTTCAATTGGTGGAGGGTCTTGCAGTGCCGTCCGCATCCTTTCTTCGCGAACCATCGTCGATAAGGCTCGATTAAGAGACGACAGCGGGTCGAGGGCCAAGATATGAGAACGAGGGGCGCCATATAAATTCCCGTCCAATCCCATCAAAAACTGGTGAACTTTCTCCGCCTCACGCCGACGATCCCACTCAGATTGTAGATCACACTCGCATTTACCGCAACGGCACATCGGGGGCTTATCATATTCTGATAAATCATCCCATAATTTTGTCAACCGACCATAATATTGTTTGATTGAACCGCCTTTTGTTTGCAATTAGAGAGATCTGATTTTAATTGTTGAATACGAGGGCCATTGACAGTCGTAAATCGCTCACGGAGAGAAAACCATAAATCACGAGCATAATCCGGTTCGGTAATCGTAGACCGTACCTGGGGTTCAATGCTATTCATGATCCAAGAGACCAAGAGAGAGTTGTTGGCGATCCAATCATCGAAAAGCTCATTGTTGTCAGCCGGACGAGGAAGGGATCCGTCGAGAAAACCGAATTTCTTTCGTGCCCGTAATGCCGTGCGTAGACTACGAGACCATTCATCGTAGTTCACATCACCCTTCAATTTTACGTGAGTGACCTGAAGGCCGGGATTATCGGACGACGTGATGTCATATGCGGAGATAGTTCGACGAGCAACGATGGTGTTGCTGCCATCAGTCGTAGATGAAGA
>CACSLK010031421.1:27470671-27489604 GCA_902706635.1 Striga hermonthica | reverse complement strand
ATATATATTATAATTACATTTAAGCATGAGTGCAAAATAGACTACTAGTATTGATATTGTCATACTTGCATAGACCGGTGGTAACAGCTCGACCAGAAAGTAAGTCGAGTTGTCTATGATGATTTGGGTTAGGCATGTCGACCCGTTTTAATTATAACTCGAGGTCCTTAATTAGGTTTAGGGGTAACGATTTAAGATCCCCGAGTCCTACTTGTGAGGTCAACTGATACAAAGATTTGAAGAGCAACCACAGAATGGCTCGATGTTGGCAAGAAGACGAGCAACCTGAGGACGATCTAGGAACGATTTGCGAGAAGCTGGGCATGGGGATAGCAACTTCTACCTATCAATGTGAGTCTTAGTCGACGTCATGTATCTCGAGGTCAACCTCACTCAATCTCGCAACTCGAGGCTTATATTGGCGAAGGTCATATCTTGACACTGGCTAAAAAGAAGTAACCTGAGGGCCTCGAAGATAGTCCGAGAGCAAGAAAGGGGCAACGATAGAGACTCCTCTATAAATATGAAGAATGACAGGCGACCTCCTGTATCTCGAGGTCGACTGCACCCATCCATACTGCTCTTTCTGTAGAGTATTTTTCTCTCTCCTCGAGAATGTCTTAAGCATCGGAAGCTCGATTCCGAAAACCCTTACGACTTTTAGTTCTTGCAGATGTTCGTGGCGATTCATACACGGTTCAAACAGATCGGAGACCGGTTAAATCCAAATTTTGGAGATGACCCATCAAGTATGAAAATAAAATAATTTATCCCTATCTCTTACTTTAAATGCTCGAACATGAAAGTTGAACTTTACGGATTGACCCGTCAATTCAAAGGAAGTTCGGGAACCGACAGCCGCATTTAATCCCTATCTCTCTCTGCGTGTTGCGCCACAAATAACAGGTAACTGTATTTTTTTATATATACTCCTAATAAAAAACAATCATCCATATCCTTTTTTCAACCTTTACACGTATTATTCAAACCCCAACCCGACTTCTCTACAGCTTTTCAATTGCTCTCACAGATCAATCTCAAAAGGTTCCTTGTAACGTGCAAACTACCCCCTTTCCACGGTAAAACGGTGTCGTATTGCCTTTCATCGTTGTTTCTTATCAACGTTTTTAGCGGGTAATAAAACTAGGGCTTGCGCTTCAGCTTCTGATACTGTGAAATACCTAAGTCTTTACTGTTGATTGTGTGTTCTATAAATTTTATATTTATTCTCTTGTTTTTTTCGAAAAAAAAGCTTTTGAAAATTTTATGGAACTGGGATTGTTGGGGAAGAAAAGCTTAGAGCAGGCGAGGAGGAAGAGAAAATGGCTTGCTGTTATGGGAGCATTAGGATTCACAGTTTACGGCGCCTACAGATTTTACAACTCCCCTTCAGTTGTCCAGCAGAGGCAAAAGCTGACGAAACTAGTTAATGCATTCGTTTCTTTAGCCGAAATGATGTCCGACTCGGCCGATGCCGTCGGCATTCTTTCGAGAGATCTCAAGCAGTTTCTCGGTTCCGAATCCGATCAAATTCCTCAAAGTCTAAAGCAAGTTGCTAAAATCGCCCGGTCGGACGAGTTTTCCGAGTCGTTGACTCGGTTTTCGCGGGCCGCAACTCTCGGGATATTGCGAGGTTTTCATCACGAGTCGTTATCGAGCGGTGAAGGAACTTTCTTGGATAAATTGTTCTCCGAGGCGGGGACTGGTTTCGCCTCGGCTGTCCTCGGGAGCTTCGCACGCAACTTGGTGTTGGCCTTATATTTGGAATGGGAGAACGAAAACAAAAACGGAAAGTCTAATCCAAGATGGGTCGAGGTCGCCTGCGAGGACAAGTGTCGGCAGCTGATTGGGGACTGCGTACGATCGATTGTGAGCACGGCCGTGGCCGTTTATCTAGACAGGACGGCACATATCAACACATACGACGAGATATTCTCCGGCCTCACGAACCCCAAACATGAAGCTAGGGTTAAGGACATGTTGGTCACACTATGTAACAATGCGGTCGAGACTTTTATCCGAACTTCCAAGAACGCATCGAATGCAAACAGCCCAAGATACAACACTTCGACTTATTCGAGATTTGATTTTGAGGACGGTTTAAGTGGGGACGAGAAGTTGAAACTGATATCGACCACATTGCACGCGAGGAGATTGAGGGAAAGGAATTCGGAGGGCGGGTGGAGTAGGAAGATGTGTTCGGCAATGGCTGTGCCGGTTAACCGGAAGTTTGTGCTTGACGTGACGGGACTTGTGACGTTCGAGGCTGTGAGGTCTTTTCTCGAGTTTTTGCTGTGTAGGGTGGCCGAGTGCATGAGGAAGAGCATGGGCGCGGTTCACGAGGAGGTGTTTGATAAGGGGGTCGAGGTGGTTAGGTACGTTGGGAGCAGATCTTCTGCGGTTACGGCTCTTTGTCTTACGCTCTGTCTCAACATACTGAATAGCCCTTGGATTTTGGCACACCAGTAGCTTGGCTTGGATTCGAATGGACTGAAGCCTTGTTTGATTCTTTTGTGATGTGCAATTTCGGATTGTGTGAATGTACATATTAATTTGGGGCTCGAATGGCCGGAAGCCTAGTTTGATTCTTATGTAATGTTCGATTTCCGATTGTGTGAATGTACATATTATTTCGCAAACTCTGTGTCGAACTGTGTAAACGGTTTCTCTTGTTTGGTTTAGTATCTGTTGTTCTGTAACGTGGTGTTTAAATTTCTTGCTGCGTAATATTTTATGCAGGAGAGGCAGAGAGATTCTGAAGAAACCATTGAGCAATGTTTTCTGCAATGTTTTTATTTTCTTTCTATTCTTTCGCTGATACTCAACTATTCAACACAATTAAACTCGAGGAAATTGCTAATCATTATACCACAATTCTTCTGTTAAAAAATAAAATAAAATAAAATTGAAACTGCATAGGATCACGTTGGAAAATAGCCCCAGCACTGTACCAACATATTATTGAACAGCTAAGGGGGTGATTGGATATGAATTCAACTAGAAAAAATTTAGTTTTTTTTAACTATAGTTAAGTTTGAAAAAAAGTAGTATGGTTAGTTGTTAGTGGATATATTAAAATAATATTTAAATTAAAATAATTAAAGTTGATTTGATGTAAAAGTATGAAAAAGTGATTGGAAGTGGTAGTTAGTTAAAATTATGTGAGTGGATGAATAGTGAATTAAAGTTGATGTGATGTGTAATAATTATTGGTTGATATTATTTAATTATATTGATAATATTGGAGATAGTGGAGTTGAGTTAAATTTGAGTTTTGAGTGGAATATTTACTGTAGAAATCATATACAATCACACCCTAAATCTTCTTCTTTCTTACAACACTCCGAAATGAAATCCCTTTACCTGAGTTAGGCCAAAAACAATTACTATAAGCTCGGTTGCACTCGAGTGTCGATAACATGTCATTGCAACACAACAATGGAGGGAGGTCCTTCATTTGCTGCATGTTTCAGTGTGAAGTAGGAGAAGTGCTGTTATTCTCTTTCGCTGCAGTTTCCTCTTGAAGTTTTTTCTTCCAGTACTCATCAAGTGGGGGTCCAAATATGGCTTTTCCAGACACAACTCCTATCCTGAATTTGAAAAAACAGAAACCAAGCGTTTATCGAAAAGCGAAACCTTTCAACCAACGATCAATAAACATGGTAGAGCTAAGCAGCTAGGCTTAAGAATATCTCCCCGGGTTATCTTTCTGTATCACGTGCAAATTATAAAATTATGTTTCCTAAATTAGCGACCACACAACATCTTCCTTTCGAAACGTTTTCACCTCTTGTATATTCAGCAAACAAAAAGTTCATGTGACATTTACGAGCTTTCACAATGGGAGTTACTTACAGAAAGTTGATATATACGGTACATGTTCTTTGAGGCTATTTACAAAGAAAAAGAACAATGTTCAAATTAGTAGTCACTCTGCAACCTAGCAACCTCTTATAGTATTATCCTAAGCCACAAGAGCATAACCTATTATAGTATTATCCTAAGCCACAAGAACAGAGAAGATACTAAGGAAATAAACAACATCATGAGAAATATCTACATACTATACATCACCAATACAGAACTAGCGATACCAACCTTCGTTTTCTCAATCAGTACCCAATTATCAAATATCAATCAACAACCTTCAATAGTTTAGAGAAATTAGGATGTATCGATATATATTCCATTGAAACATAACCTAGCAACCTCTTACGTAGTAGTTCACGATAGATCAATCGTGTAAGAAATCACAAATGGTGTTCCGTAACTGGAACTTGCACACATTCCTGATTGGAATGCATCATTGTAAAAGAGAAATTATACTCATCCAAACACGCGTATATGCAGCAACGAAACCAGCATTAGTCCGGCTACCAAATTTCAAGACTGAAAACCCTAATCAGTTTACCCTTCTTTGTGCTTCAATTCGCACGGATCAAATTTATGCGCCCGGCTTCTGACAGGAGAATACACTTAATAATTAACACCAAAATCAATTTGTATCTAGGGTTCCAAAAGGCAATTCGAAAACAACAAAATTCGGAACATTTAACAGCAAATTGAGTACAGAACAGTAAACTACATCTCCTCCATTCAATTGTATACTCAAGTAAAAGTATGTAAACATATTCTAAGTGGATCGAAAACTTAAAATCATGAGGATAAAGCTGTGCACAAAAATCATCATAAAGCAAAAAGTAGTGCGCAGAGCTAACCAAAGAGCAAACAGTTGAAAAAGAAGAAGACGAAGAACAAGAAGAAGAAGAACTGAAAAAGAGAAAGCTTACACAACAGCTCCAAATACCAGAGGTACTGAACGGAATCTTCGCCGGAATAACATTTGTGAGGCTTTTCTACTTGACGGCCGAGCATCAACTCTGCTTCTGAAGATTTTGACAGATTAAACTCTGAGATCCCACTATAATCAATAGTGGGCCGATAATGAGGAGTGGGTCTTTTGCAAGTTTTGGGGGGTTTAGGTACCAGGGGTTTGGCTTGAACATTTGGTCTTTCAGCCCAATTATTTTATTTTATTTATTTATTTATTTTTTACCTCGATCATTTTTACGATGAATTTTTTTATATACACATGATTTGGAAAAAAATTATAATTTTACCATATGGGGCAAATTTTATTTGCATCTTTATCAATTTCATGTTAATTAATTATAAATATAAACCAAATTACGGGATTTTCATCTACCAAATTAACCGCCTCCCCAACTTACGGCATTATCAATTACCAAATAAAGTGAAACCGCATATCGGGGGTTTTCAGTTCTCAGGTTTTTTGATATAGACAGTATATATTCAGTATAGCTTGATTTTTTTTATTTACATAGCGTTCTTATATAACCATAATTGTGATATTTGGGTTTTTGTTCAGTATATAACCTATCATATATATATATATATATATAGGATATTATACCCATAAGGTTAAACCGGTCTATTGACCGGTCGAGGAAGTCAAGGAAATCGAGCAGTTAACCAGTCGACCAGCAAAGCTGTCGACCAAACTATCTTTCGACCAGATGAACGATCGAGTAGTTCAGTCGGCCTCGACAGGTCGACCACTTTGAGGACTTAACGCTACATTGATCGGCCTAGTCACAGGCGCGTGAGAGAGCCTCTAACTGAATTTTAGGAGAATATTTACCCCATGTGCAGGGGGACACGTGTCGAGAAGGCAGTGGTTGATAGCGATAACCACCTCTGACAGCCTACCCCATGTGCAGGAGGACACGCATCCAAAGGGGATTGGTGCAGGAGATAGTGGCGACGGCTACCTCTGACACACGCGTATGGTGTGTACGGACGGACAGTTAGGGCAGACAGCTCATCAAATCCGGGCAGCCCTAGGTCAGGTATCTCACCCCTATATAAAGGGGGTGAGTCTTTCTTCTTCAACACGATCATTCTATTACTTACTCTTGAGAATTGATTGAATATACACTGACTTAAGCTACGGAGTCTCTTCACCGAAAAACCCCTCTGGTGTGAGAGTTCTTTGTAGGTGCACGACGTTTAACCGGCGAGAAGGAATGTGATTATTCAAGTTCCAGCCGGTCGGGAAGTTTTGTGTTACCATTTGGCGCCATCTGTGGGACTTTCGTTTGAGAAGTTGTGTTTGAAGCTTAGCTATGGCGGACGGAATTCCCAAAAACTTGCAGTCGATGTTCGACGACGCTTGGACGACGATCAGGACATTTGGACAAGGCCCTCCTCCGGGTTTTTCTGGCCCATCGCAGACACCGATCACTCCTACACCTGTCCTCCAAGGTGTGGAAGCGACGACAGCGATTCCCGGAGGGGATGCCGGCTCCAATCGTGCCCAGGAGATTCGCGCAGCGGCTGCGGTGGTGTATCACCACCGCCGCCCCAAAACCCAGCGGTAGCGCAACCAGGAGGAGCGGTAGCGCAACCAGGAGGAACGACGGAGCAAGGAGGAGCACCACCACAGGCAGCGGTGCAAGTCGCCGGCCAGCAGGTGGTGATGACCAGGCAGGAGATGCAACAAATGGTGGCGGAGACAGCTGCGCAGGCGGTGCAGCAAGTTACAAACAGTCTCTCTCGGGCTTCCACGATGTCGAACACTGTTGCGGGGTCACGCCAAAATGCGGAGGAGGATGAATCTAGCTATGGTGGAGGCGGGCCCCCACATGATCGAGAAATGGAAAGAATGGCGGAACAACTGCATCAATTGCAGGCTAAAGTGGATGGTCGAACAGAGAGACGCGCTCGAGGACACCCGTTCTCGACGGACATACTAGCAGCACCCTTTCCAACCAACTTCAAGAATACCAACTTGGTGTTCGATGGGACTTCTGACCCGTCGAGGCACGTGAGGACGTTCGAAAATATGGCTGTGTTACATAGATATACTGACCCCGTTAGTTGCAGGGCATTTTTATCAACCCTCAGTGGAGGCGCCCTCGATTGGTTCCAGCTCCCCCCAGGCTCGATTGCAGACTTCGAGGATTTTGCGGAGAAGTTGACGAATCAATATTCGAGCGCGGTGGCTCAGGAGAAGACATACTTAACCCTGATGGCGATGAGACAAGGCGAGAAGGAGTCACTGCGCAAATATGTAGCCCGATACAACCAGGCTTGTTTGGAGATCCCGTCGGCGGTCGATGAGGTCAAGGCGGGGGGGTTGATTAGGATTTTGCGAGTGGGGCCATGTCGGACCTCTCTGGCTAAGACCCCGGCTCACACTTATGATGAGGTGTTGAGGAGGTGTAGGAAATATATTAATCTCGAGGAGACTGAGGCGGAGTTTGCCAAACTAGAGGAGTTGGGTCGCGGGGAGTCGAAGAAGGAGAAGGCAGTTTCGCCCAAGAGGAGAGCTTTGCCAGGAGAGAAGGGCGAACTAAGCAGGATCGGGGACGCGAAGACAGATGGAAGGACCGGCCTATCTCTGGAGGAAAGAGATTTCATGATTATACCCCGTTGAATGCAAAGGTAGCCGAGGTCTTGATGGCTATGGAGAAGGGGATAGATGGGAAAGATGTGACATGGCCGAGGTCGAGGTTCGAAGGGCCAACTCAATCGAAATCGAGGAGATATTGTCGCTTCCACAAGGATTATGGCCATACTACTGAGGATTGTCGACATCTCAAAGACGAAATAGAGCGCCTTATCCGAGCAAGGCATCTCAAGGAGTTCGGTTATCAGGATAAGATGAGGGGGAAGGAGAAGATAAGGTGTCGGGAAGAGTCGGTGGAGAAAAGCGATGAAGATGATGAGGAGGATCCGCGAGGTGGTCGAGATGGTCGAAAGAGAGATGAGGGGAAGAGGAGGCGAGGAAGTAGAGAACGAGAGAGATAAGGAGAGGAACGCCAGGTGAAGAGAGACACAATATATATGATTTCGGTAGGACCAACAGACGGGGACTCGAATAATGCTAGGAAGGGTCATGTTCGATCGATGAAGAGGAAAATAGAGGAGGTGGGTATCACGGCCCGAGTACCAGAGATTAGTTTTCGGGTAGAGGATGCAGCAGGGGTGGTGATACGTCATATTGATGCCTTGGTGATTACGGCAGAAGTCGCAGGTTTCGATGTAAAAAGGGTGTTTATTGACACGGAAAGCTCGGTCGATGTCATGTTTTATGATTGCTTCGTGCAAATAAATCGGGAGTTGAATGTGGAGTTGAAGCCGGTGGCCACGGCCTTGTATGGTTTTAATGGGGGAGAGGTTATGCCGATGGGGGAGGTGAGTCTATCTGTAGCCCTGGGGAAAGGAGCGACCCGGAAAGTTCGAATGGTAAGATTTGTGGTCGTAGGAGCTGAATCATCTTACAACATCATAATAGGGAGAACGAGCTTGAACGCGTTCCAGGCAGTAGTATCCACGTACCACATGATGATCAAGTATCCGGTGGGCGAAAACGTTGGCGAGATCGCTGGGGATCAACTTACCTCGAGGAGCTGCTACCAGACCACTGTGAGCAATAACAAACAGCTAGCGAGGAGGCAGGCGCGACTGAGAGGAGAGGAGGTTGGTCGACCGAGAGGGTCGAGATCGAGGGAAGAAGGGCAAAAGTTGGAGAAGGGTAAGAAGAAGGTGGACATTCAGCCAGGAGGCGAAGTGGAGGAGATCCAGATGATCGAGGGGTGTGAAGAGAAAAGGTTTCGAATCGGGAAGGAATTGGGGGAGCCAGTGAGATCGAGGATGATTAGTATGATAAGGGAATTCGCAGATGTGTTTGCATACTCGACGGAGGAGTTGACTGGTATCAAGGCTGAAGTTATCGAGCACCGGTTGAATATCGACCTCACTGTGAGGCCGGTGAAGCAAAAGAGGAGGCATCACGGGGCATAAATGGATAAAGTGATCGAACTGGAAGTAGAAAAGCTCTTGATGGCAGGCCACATAAAGGAGATCCAATTCCCGAAGTGGCTGTCGAACACGGTGATGGTCTCAAAGGCAGAGGGAAAGTGGCAAATGTGCATAGACTTTCGGGATTTGAATAAGGCATGCCCAAAGGACTTGTACCCATTGCCCAGGATCGACCAGCTGATCGATTCCACGACCGAATGTGAGCTACTCAGCTTGATGGATGCATCGCAGGGTTATCATCAAATCCCGCTGGTGCGGGAAGATTGGAAAAGGGTCAGTTTCGTGACAAGCCGAGGGACCTATTGCTATGTGGTAATGCCATTTGGTCTTAAAAATGCAAGAGCAACATATCAGAGATTGGTGGATAAAATCTTTAAGGAGCAGCTGGGGAGGAACATGGAAGTGTATGTAGATGATATGTTGGTGAAGAGCAAAGAGGAGATCGATCACGTGAACGACCTGAAAGAAACATTCATGACCCTTCGAAAATATGGAATGAAGATGAATCCGGCTAAATGCTCATTTGGGGTCAAATCCGGGAAGTTTTTGGGCTACATGGTCACAAAGAGGGGGATCGAGGTCAACCCGGAGAAAGTAAGAGCGGTGGTCGAGATGCAGCCCCCCACGAAGGTGAAGGAGGTGCAGATCTTAACTGGTCGAATAGCGGGCTTGAGCCGTTTTATCTCTAAGGTGGCTGAGAAGAGTGGGCCCTTGTTTAAAACACTCAGGAAAAGCTCGAAGTTCCAATGGACAGAAGAAGCCCAGAAAGCATTTGAAGAGTTACAAAAGGTGCTAGTCGACCTGCCACTGTAGGCAAAACCGGTGCAAGGGGAGGACTTGGTGTTGTATGTGTCCATTGGTGAGATGGCAGTGAGTTCAGTATTATTGAGGGAGGAAGGGACAACCCAATTCCCCATTTATTACGTGGGTAAGGTGATGCAAGGGGCGGAGAGGAGATATTCGGAGATCGAGAAGGGGGCTCTGGCAGTGGTTGTTACTGTCAGAAAAATGAAACCATATTTCTTGGGACATAGGGTGAAGGTTCGGACGAATATGCCACTGGGAGAAACGTTGGATCGACCCTCCGTCGCTGGTCGATTAGTCAAACGGGCTGTCGAGCTGAGCGAATACACGATTATCTATGAGCCGAGGAGGGCAATTAAGGCTCAGGCACTGGCCGATTTTATACAAGAAGGGACAAAGGAAGGCGAGGAATCTGAAGGGGTGTGGCAGGTGTACGCGGACAGATTGGTGTCGAGGGCAGGAGCTGGCCTTGGCATAGTGCTTATATCGCCAAAGGGTGACAACCTTGAGTTTGCAGTTAGAGTGGCGTACCAGGTATCAAACAATGAGGCGGAGTACGAGGCAGTCATCAAGGGACTCAAGTTGGCCCTAGCCGGTGGAGCTCGAAAAGTGCAGATACACTCAGACTCACAATTAGTGGTGGGCCAATTTCAAGAAGGGTTTGAGATCAGCGAGGAAAGGATGGTGAAGTATGTGGAGGATATGAAGAAACTACAGAAGGAGTTTGATTCATTTGAGTTGATCCAGATACCTCGAGGAGAAAATGGCCGAGCGGACCTATTAGCTAAAGTGGCGCAGAATCTGGTCGACTGTAAGAGCAGAAGTGTGACCCTGCTACATATAGAAAGGAGTGTGGTCAAGAAGTAGGTGACCGAGATAGAAGAAGTTGAGGATTGGAGGGCACCGATAATTAAAGAACTAAAAGAAGGAGCCATCAAAGTAATAAGGAGATTCTTTGAGCATGGAGGGATTTTATACAAAAGATCACACGCTGGCCCGCACTTGCGATGTGTGACCAGAGAGGAGGGACGGTATGTGTTGAAGGAAATCCACGAAGGATGCTGCAGCGATCACAGCAAGGCAGGCTCCCTGGTGGCGAAAATTCTAAGGGCAGGATATTTACGGCCGACGATGAGGGAAGATGCAAAAGCAATGGTGCGAAGATGTTTGCAATGCCAGAAGCATGACCCGCTTATTCATCAACCGGCCGAAGCGATGATGACGATGAGTGCCCCCATCCCTTTCGCCCAATGGGGAATTGACTTGGTCGGGCCCATGCCTCAAGGAACCGGACAAAGAAAAGTTTTGGTTGTTGCAGTCGATTATTATACGAAGTGGGTGGAGGCCGAGCCTTTGGCAAAGATCACGGAGGAGAAGGTGATACATTTTCTATATAACAACATATGCTGCAGGTTTGGAGTTCCTAAGGTGTTGGTGTCAGACAGCGGGACCCAATTCAATGGCAAACGAATTCGGGCATGGTGCGAAGACATGAAAATTGAGCAACACTTCGCTTCAGTCGCGCATCCACAAGCCAACGGGCAGGTCGAGGTGACCAACAGGATCATACTGAACGGTCTCAAAACAAGGCTGGAGAAGGCATCGAGAGCATGGGTGGATGAGCTTACTTCGGTGCTATGGGCATATAGAACAACACCCCGATCGACCACAGGAGAAACACCGTTCAGTATGGTCTACAGAATGGAAGCTTTGTTGTCGGTGGAGGTCGAAGTTCAGTCCCAAAGATCGAGCACATATGATCGAGAACAGAACGAACATTTGATGATGGCAGCGGCCGACACAATCGAAGAGCTTCGAGAAAAAGCCTCAATCAGAGTCGAGGCATACAAGCAGAGGATGCGAGCAGCGCATGATAGGAAGGTGAAAGTACGAAGATTCCAAGTGGGTGACTTGGTGTGGAAAAGAGTCGATGTGTTGAAGCATGTCGGAAAATTAGAGCCGAACTGGGAAGGACCATACCTGGTCGAAAAGGTCCATGCTGAAGGGGCATACTCTTTAAAGGATGCGGAAGGAAGATCTCTAGCCAGGTCATGGAATGTGGCTAACTTGAAGAAATATTATGCTTAAAATTTTTCTTTTTAGTTATAGAGAAGCTCGTTGGAACCAATGTAATGAACTCCTTTACTTGATAATCAATGAAGTGGCGTACTGAAATTTCTACAATTTATTGTCTATCGGATTATTTTATATAGCTGGAATTCCTGGATTAACCCCGATGACAGGTCATATGCAAAAAATCCATCATGATTAAGGCCACGAGGCTGGATGGTCGCATGTAACGACCACCCCTTTGAGGGTGGGCATGCGCTCGAAGAAAAAACCCATCATGATTAAGGCCACGAGGCTGGACCTTTGAGGGTGGGCATGCGCTCGAAGAAAAAACCCATCATGATTAAGGCCACGAGGCTGGATGGTCGTATGTGACGACCACCCCTTTAAGGGTGGGCATGCGTTCGAAAAAAAATCCATCATGATTAAGGCCATGAGGCTGGATGGTCGTATGTGACGACCACCCCTTTGAGGGTGGGCATGCGCTCGAAGAAAAAACCCATCATGATTAAGGCCACGAGGCTGGATGGTCGCATGTAACGACCACCCCTTTGAGGGTGGGTATGCACTCGAAGAAAAAACCCATCATGATTAAGGCCACGAGGCTGGATGGTCGTATCTGATGACCACACCTTTGAGGGTGGGCATGCGCTCGAAGAAAAAACCCTTCATGATTAAGCCACGAGGCTGGATGGTCATATGTGACGACCACCCCTTTGAGGGTGGGCATGCGTTCGAAAAAATCCATCATGATTAAGGCCATGAGGCTGGATGGTCGTATGTAACGACCACCCCTTTGAGGGTGGGCATGCGCTCGAAGAAAAAACCCATCATGACTAAGGCCATGAGGCTGGATGGTCACATGTTTCGACCACCTCTTAAGGTGGACATGTGTTCAAAGTTCAAAACCGCACGGAAAGATACAATTTAAAATCTTGGGAATGTGATGATCATGTATGAAGGTTCGTTCCAATTATCCAACTAAAGAGCTATACAAATATATCAAATCAGACCACCACAAACATTGTTGAAGATAGAGACAAATTAAACAAAGCACTTTCATTTCAAAAAGATCAGCAGAGTTCATCAAAATACAAAGCGGAAATGCAAGAGAAATAAAATATAACACAAGCTAATCTATGAGGGCGGAGCAGCAGTAGAGTCGGCATTACTCGAGCTAGCATTCGGCTCGAGAGGAGTGATACTCGAAGTTGACTCGTAGGCTTCATTGAGAGGACGCTGTCGAATGGAGTCGGCCAGTGCGACCAACATGTGAGCCGGAGGAGTCACGCCATCGGACAGAACATATGTCTTCTTGAGTATATCAGATCGAGCCAAGGTTTTTTCGAGCAACCCGGACCACCACTCATGTTCGAGCGGCAAGTTAGGATCGCCTTGGAAGCTAGGAGGGACCTTGGGCAGGGCATCCCAAATAGCCCCAAGGTCAAGTTGCTCGAAATCATCCTCGACGATCTGCTCGCCAGCCTTCTGCAGGGCAAACTGGAAACAGTCTACCCCGAAGTCTTGAACCTCTTTCAGATATTGCGGTGACTGCACGAAATCAGCCACCGTTTGCGTGCGATATTCCTGGAGGAAGAGCTGCCCGGTGGTGGTAGCCCACATCATCTGCCGAGCTCGGAGAGCAGCCGCGTAGAGTAGCGCTTGAGTTGGTGAGCATGGGCAGACCTTTCCTTGGCCAAAATGGCGTTCGACTTCGCTCGAGAAGCCTCCGCTTGTGCTAGAGCCGCCTCTAACTCAGCTCGAGTTTTTTCTGCCTCAGCTCGGGCAGCCCGCTCTTGCTCGAGCGCCGACTCCCTCTCCTTCAAAGTAGCTTCCTTTTCCGCTATTGCCGCCTCCTTAGCCGCGAGGGCAGCGTCTCTCTCCGCAAGAGCCTTGCTCTTATTATTGAGCTCTTAATCAAGGGACCTAAGTTTGACGTCGAACTCAGTCTTCTGCTCCGCTTGGGTCTCACGGAGCTTGGCATTATGCTTCAGGAGAGTGGAATTTTTATCCTGCATAAAGCCAAGAGCGCCCTCCAGACTCTTTATCGACTTCCCAGAGCTGTCTCGGGCCTCCTTGGCCAAAGGCAGAAAATCGACCAAGCCCTATCAACAAAAATGATAAGATAATTCAATCCATGTACCGACAAAGGAAAGTGAGAAGGATCAATGTAAAGTTTGAGACAAGTAGTACCTGGGCAAGCCACTGTACGAGCTTATCGCCAACCTCGGGCAGAGTGGCGCTGGCTTTTTTGCGGTCGTCCTCGAGGAGGGCGTCTTCGAGACGCTCGGCTATCTCGTTCACGGAGGCCGATAGTAGGGAGGTAGATTTTGGAGCCAGTGGGTCAGGCCAAGAATGGTTGGGCCGCCACCTTTTTCAGACCGCGTCGCCCTGATCGGTGCGCGAGCACTTCCCCAGGGCCAGCTGACGCCCCGTGTCATCTTGACCGTCGGACTCGACCAGTGCCTTGGTCGAACCGGTGGAGTGGGTCTGGGAAGATTGTTGGTCGAGAGGAGCTTTGTCTGGGATTTTGGCTTTGGACGAAGCGTTGGGTTCAGAGGATTTCTCCGTGGTTTTGTAAGAAGTGGCGTCTTTGGGATTGGGGGCTCGATGGTCGATCCTTTGGCGAGTGTCGATCTTTTGGCGGTCGTCGGGTTTTTGTGAGCGGTCATCGACCTTGTGTTGATGATCAACAGTTTTCTGGCAGTCGTCAGCTTGTGTTGACGGTCGGTGGTCTTTGGACGGTCATCGACCTTGGAGGAGGTCGAAGATTTGGTGGCCGATGAAGGGTTGGATTTTTGCTGAGTGTTCTTCTCAGGGGGTGGCTGTGAAGTTCGTCCTTGCGGTGGCTTCGGTGGTTGAGGTTGTAGCGGCTGCTGTTTTTTTTGTGGTTGTGGCTGCGACTGTTGTTTTTGTTCCTTCGACGGCGGTGGAGGCGGTGGAGTCCCTCGTGGAGGCGATCGTTGCTGCGGCTCTGGTCGAGGCCCACCAGAACTGGCTGATCCCTCAGTTTTGTCGCCGGTCGAGCCAGAGGTAGCCCCTGACTTGTTCTTCAAAGGAGTCTTCCTCAGGGGAATGTTGAAGCTGGGCACCTCTGCAAGAAAATAACAAAAGATTAACAAAGGATAATTAAAACAAACACAGAAGGGTGCCGAAGCATCCAAGCGATTTAGTCGAAGATTACCTGGGTCATTCTCGATCCGGATAAGATCGAGGATCTCATCACTGGAAGGAGAACAAGTCTTGTGGGTGAGAAGACCACAATAGTGAAGGAGGTTCTCATCCCTAAGAAGTTTCTCGGACGCAACGGACTTGGAGTTCCAAGTGAAAACTCGTTGGTCGAACAGAGGGTTAGGAGGAGGGGCTGAAGCCGCCTCTCGCGAAACCTCCTTGACCCAAGGGACGGACAGCCAAGGAAAAGGAGCATCGGGCTGGACGAAGATAAACTTATCACTCCACTTAGGGAGATTGGAGGGGATATCATTGATGATGTGGGCGCCATTACGGCTCTTCAAATAGAGGCCTCGACCTTGCTTAGAAGGGACGTAGCAATAATGGAAGAAGTCTAGGTCGAATCGACCTAAACGAATGCGACAGATGATAATAAAGATGGTCATAAAGCGAATGGCATTTGGGGGGAGTTGGTGCAGAGAAAGCCCAAACCATTCACAAATCTGAAGAAGTTCGGGGCACAGGGAAAAGCGAAGGCCAAGCTTAAATTGGATTTCGAAAAAGGTATAACAGTCCCTCGGGGGATGACCGTATTTATCAGAGAAAAAAGAGCTAAAGAACGCCCAACGAGAGGTTGGCCGATCTTTTCAGGATCATACCAAGGATTGGAAAGAGAAGTAGAAGATGGACGCCTTGAAGAAGCCTTCGAGAGTTTTTTGGTCGAGGCTTTATTGAAAGGAGAGTTAGAAGTACCAGGTTGAGAAGAAGAAGGAGGAATGTTTGAAGAAGGAGCAGAAGTGGGTTGAGGAGAAGTGATCTCGTCCTCCTCAGGCTCGTCTAATGCACCGAGGGCAGGTTGACGGTGGCAGAGAGGAACGTTATCCATAGTGTCCCCAGAATTGGAAGAAGCAATATGGGCGGTAAAAACACGGGTAGGAACGGTATTGCCGGGCCGAAGGATAGAAAGAGGAACAACTTCGAGGGCTGAGGGCAAGATTTGAACCGAGTCGGAGGAGATGGTCGAAGTAGCAGGATCTGAAAACAAGAAAAAGGAGGAGAAGAAGAAGATTTCTGAGTTAGGGTTCTACGGAGAGGCGATTTTGTAGAAATTAAAGAAGGAAAACAGGAATTTCGAAAGATTTTCGAAGTGAAAGGATAAATTCATAGTGATTAATAAGCAGGGACAGACATTCAACACACAGACCCAAAACACCCAAACAACAAACTTTAGACACCCAATTCAAAAAATTCAAAACACAAAAGCTCAGATACAGGAAACGTAAAATCAGGCAAGAAGCGACTTACTCATAATTGTGGATGAGAGGTTTGGAAGAACTCGAAGATCTCAAGGGAGATCGCCGAAAAAGATTAGGGTTTTTCGCAGAGGAGATTTTAAGCACAGAAGAGTCTAAAATTCGCAAAGGTGGAAAAAATCGGAAGATTTCTCTAAGTGTAGAATTTATACTGGGGAAGGTTAAAGGGTGGAGGATGAGGACCCTCGGATTAAAGCCAGAGCACCCAAAATGGGCGCGTTATACGAGGAGACGCTATCATTAAAATGCCTGACAAACGCGGCAGACGCGACGCGTGGCAGAAAAGCAGGTGCGCCAGAAAGGACATGTGACAGACGACCTTATCTCTGGCAATTAATGAAGTATTATTTGAAAAATAAGCGGGAAATCCATCAGATGGTCGATATCGGACACCATGCTATCCAGGAGGTCGATAGGCACGAATTCACTCTTAGATGGAGTCGTTCAGACTCGACCAGAGTGGGGGGGGGGACTAGATGATATAGGATATTATACCCACAAGGTTAAACCGGTCTATTGGCCGGTCGAGGAAGTCAAGTAAATCTAACAGTAAACCACTCGACCAGCAAAGCTGTCGACCAATCTATCCTTCGACCAGATGAACGATCGACTAGTTCAGTCGGCCTCGACAGGTCGACCACTTTGAGGACTTAACGCTACACTGATCGTCTTAGTCACAGGCGCGTGAGAGAGCCTCTAACTAAATTTCAGGAGAATATTTACCCCATGTGCATGGGGACACGTGTCGAGAAGGCAGTGGTTGATAGCGATAACCACCTCTGACAGCCTACCCCATGTGCAGGAGGACACGCGTCCAAAGGGGATTGGTGCAGGAGATAGTGGCGACGGCTACCTCTGACACACGCGTATGGTGTGTACGGACGGGCAGTTAGGGCAGACACCTCATCAAATCCGGGTAGCCCTAAGTTAGGTATCTCACCCCTATATAAAGGGGGTGAGCCTTTCTTCTTCAACACGATCATTCTATTACTTACTCTTGAGAATTGAATGAATATACACTGACTTAAGCTACGGAGGCTCTTCACCGGAAAACCCCTCCGGTGTGAGAGTTCTTTGTAGGTGCACGACGTTCAACCGGCGAGAAGGAAGGTGATTTTTTAAGTTCCAGTCGGTCGGGAAGTTTTGTGTTACCATATATATATATATATATATATATATGTATATATATATATATATATATCATAAACTGATCGTAGTCATTATTTTAATAAATTATTTTAGTATATCTAGAGTATATGATAAACAAATGAAGCACGGGCAAGATGAGAAACAAACGACGGACAACGAAAACATATTCTGAACAAATACTGCTTATACACGCAACATATACTGTCGATTGTGCTTACGAGAATATATACTATAAAATATATTGTATATATAAATGCAACATATCCGACAACATAATATATTTAACGAAAAAAATTATAAAAAAAAAAGCTTAAACATCATCATTTGAAACATCATTAATCATATATATATTGAAGGGGAGATAGCGGAAGAGAGAGAATAATATATTTAACGAAAAAAATTATAAAAAAAAAAAAGCTTAAACACCATCATTTGAAACATCATTAATCATATATATATTGAAGGGGAGATAGCGGAAGAGAGAGATAGAGAATATTCGCCTCACAAATTATATATATATATATATATATATATATGTATATATGTGTGTGTGTGTGTGTGTGTGTGTGTGTGTGTGTGTATGTGTGTGTGTGTGGAGTGCTAAGAAAACACTTGTAGCATCGTCTACCATGACAAATGAATTTGAGATAATAGAAAGACTAGTAAAGTTATTTTGTGGCAATAATTCAGCAGTACTATATTTCAATGACAATAAGAGCTAAACTAAGTTGAAGCATAACGACTTAAAGTTTCTAGTTGTAAAATAAAGAGTACAGATTTGACAAATTACTATAGAACATATCGGGATACAATAACTGCGAATCCGCTTACCAAATTTTCTAATGCCCAAGGCCTTTCATGAACATATTATTCAAATGGGTGGTGACTGCTGACATACTTCCACAATTGATTTATGCTATTTGATTGTATTGATATATGTCATTATTGACAGGTTGATACATAAAATGATGAAAACCTTGTTAGTCATATGACTTTAGGATTAATGGTATGTGTGATCATCGGTGAGTTGATTAATGCTTAAAATGATGAAAACCTCGATAGTCATGGGTCATTATGATAAATGGACGGTTTTGTAAATAATACTCGTGTTTGTTACAAATAACATTTGAGCTCATAAAGTAATACACATTTGTTCGGTTGTTTGTGTCATCTGAGTAAATTGTTAAAAATATTTTATTTGGACACATATAAAAAAATTATATATCAATTGTCATAAAATAGTTCAATTAAAATGATCTACAAAATTTTTAATTTTGAATAAAATTAGTATCAAATTAATGTTGACTTATAGCTGTAGATTTTATTAAGAGATTTCTTTTTGTTAAATGACTAAACTAAAAATCAATAAATATTATTTATTTGGTTGTGACCCTCAAACGACGAGAAGGTATGGTCAGATTTCTAAAAATGTTTTCTTTTTCTCTTTTAAATTACCATCAGATTTCAGAATACGACATACAGATATACAAGATACATAGAAATATGTTTGTTGTAAGGTTTTGATCGTTTGAAAGTTCAAATTCTTACGACCAACCAGAGAACAAAGAACATAAAAAAA
>CACSLK010031421.1:27452385-27463187 GCA_902706635.1 Striga hermonthica | reverse complement strand
CTAGCTTAATATTAAAAGCTAGTAATTCCTTTATTAATAAAACTCAGGGTGTTACAGATATAGTTCATTCTTATGAGCTACATCAAGATGAAGGGATTTGTTAAACCTCAGGGGAATGTTAGCTTAAATGAATTGTTTTGAAATTTTGAAATATTGATTATATATTTTATAATTGATCAAACCTCCCAGGTAGATTCATGTAATCCTTGTATTTTATCTAAAAAAATGTTGTAGTTTCACCTATTTCTAAATCTTAAGTTTAAACTTTATTGCCAGCAATGCAAACAAAGTCACAACAAATGTACAATATCAAGGAATATGGTTTCTAAATGACATTGCGCCGTGGCTGTTGATGAACTATTTGTTAACCTATAAATTTCTTGTTGTTTGTTAGTGAATGGATCCTCAAATGACAAATAGAAAAGCTAATCTCCGTACATTCCCCACTACTTGCTCGATCAAAATCGACAGCTCAAATGATATCTTTGTTTTGGTACTTTTGTCCTGTTCGTAATGGCATATGATGCTTAGTCTATGTCAATCTTTTGTTCTGAACAATATTGGCGCAAATGCATATGACTATTGTGATTTGTTTTTTCGTTGAAATTTTAGATTTGGGTTCAAAAAAGAAAAAAAGGAATCGGTGAGAGTAAAAACAGTCTCCTCAGTCTGTGTTCTCTGCCCCAGGGAGAAAAGCAGCATATCAGAGCCGTCTGAATCCATCCACTGATTTAGCCATCAGAAAACGTCAGTCAAGGTCACCCACTGCAAGAGCGAACGCGGCCTGATCAAGATCTACGCGACCTGATTGAGCCGATCCAGCCTGAGATCCTCAACTACCATCATCCTCCTCGGCCACCATCTACAAACATATGCATAGTGCATACACACGTCAAGTGTTGCTTGGCGAGAAGATGTTGATTGACTGCCGAGCCAAATTCTGATGATCCGCAACCGGATCCCTAAGGAAAGCCGATGCCGAGGCACGTTGCGATCATCATGGAAAGGAACATGAGGTGGACTTGGATGAAGTGGTTTCCCGTCGGTCGGGTTATGAGGCAGATGTTTGAGACCTGATGAGGTCGTGTAGTTGTGTGGTGATTTGGGGGATTAACATGTTGATGATGTTTGCGTTTTCATCTGATAATTGGTCTAGCCCTAAGGTAAAGATAAACTCAAACTTAATTTAAATCAACAAAACATTTTGTGTTCCACTTACTGTTTGTTAACTCCAGTATATCCTATTTTCAGAATTTTTTCTATCGTGTTATAGTTGGAGACCGAGCAGTGAGTTTTGACTATTCTGCGCTGCAAGAATTTCTTTAGCTTTGTTTATATAGTTTATAGTACATTAATGATATATGTTGATCACAGAATTACAGAATAATAATCTACTGAACTTGCTGGGTAAATGGACCCTTTATTATTTTATTCCCATAGTTATTTGTTATGATTTCTTTTGTCCAGGAAGAGGACGGTTACCATCGGCGGGACTCTCAGCGGTGACCTAAAAATATCTCAAAAAAATTTAATGGTAAATAGTATCAAGATATTTGTCGCCGTATCCAGCAGCATCAACCTGAGCACCAGCTGAAACTTCAAAAATGCTGTGAGTGGTAACCAAAATTTACCCATATTCTCTATCAGTAATGAACATTAATATCATCATTTTATCAGATTTGATTTTAGAAAAGGGCATTTCGTATTGCGGTTTGACTGGTTATGTAATCAAAGATATTATAGTTGTTCAATGGGCTGCACGACGTGTGGCTTGATGATTTCGTTAGCTTAGATATTCTTACATGTTATTTATTTATTGCATACTGGTGGAAATGCGTAATTTGTTTATGGATTCTTAGCATATTGAAGCTTAAGATATTTTGGACATTCTCAGGTGTCCTGAACATAAAATTCCCTTCAGGTACGTATATAGCAATTTGCATGGGTGATATCAATTTATTTACACATTTAAGTGATTTTTTTTTTTTTTTTTTTTTTTTTTTTTTTTTTTGTTGAGTGTTTAATTAAATTTTGGAATTTTGTCTTACAAAATCAAAAGAGCTCTGATGGGTGATATCAGTGGAACCACCTACATAAAAGATTATTTGCAAATGTTAGAGAGGTTGAGTGCGACAACAAAGTCAACAGGTCCTTTATTTTGACGCATTAGGTGTTCTAAGAAGGTGGTCACGTTCTATGATATATGGTTGATCCACGACTGCAGAAAAGGGTGGGCTTCTTGAGGATATAAAGAATGTTACTATTTCGTATGAATAAAAAAAAGGTTCTTTTTCCTCTGTTCAAAGTGTATATGCAAGGGAGATCGAGGCCTATGGTCAGGCGGCTTTTGTGAAACACAGGTTAGAAACCAATGCAGTGATATTTATTTGCCCAAATTAACTGAAAAACATTTTGTTATATATTTGCATAAGCGATTAACAATTGCAAGCTTATAATGACTTCTCTTGATTTTTAATAATTTTAAAGAGAACAAAAAAAGTTCAAATTTAGCAAAATTACAGTTGGAACATGTAAGTTACCAAACAAATCCAACTGTAACAAGCATGATCCAAAAACATTTATATCATTCTAATCGCAAATTATATAAGCCTAACAAAAATTTTGCAACGTTATTTGGTGAAACACGAAGTTCATGGTGAAAATTAACATGTTTATTTACTTTGATTCAAATTACGTCATAATTATAGTTTTTAAAACCTTATAAAATTTATGACCCCAAAAAATAAAACACTAGAGGAACCACGGGAAAATGAGTATCAATGCAATTTTTTACCAGAGTCATAATAAATATAATGAAAAATTGACTTCTCACGAAATTGTGTATTAATATCATTTTGGTAAAGTAAAAGCCATAATCCAAAAACACTCCAACAGACCCTTGAGAAATAATAAATAATCAGTGGGAAAAAAGTTTATGGATAATGCAATTTTTATATAATTTAGTCATTATTATTATTATTATTATTATTATTATTATTATTATTATTATTATTATTATTATTATTAATTGTTTATAAGATTTTAATTTGGCAAAAAATAATTGCCCCAAATTATAGATCACATGTTTGATATAATTTTTTTTTTTTTTTTCCGCAAAATTAAAAGATATGCAAGTCTACCCGTCTTTACACAATTACATAATACAAAAGTAAATATTGCCATTCGGACCGTACATTACGTTTCCGCATTGAACATTATTGATTCATTTGACAAGTGACCATCCATTATAAAAATACTCAGCTTCATTTCAACAATTTCACAAAGAAAATGATAATTTAAATGTTACACAAATTTTCTACACATAAATAACTAATTTAATGACTGAATATAGACCGGCTGTGCGTGCACAGCCGGTAGAAAACTAGTCTATACTTATATTAAAAGCTATACTATTTACTAAATATAGTATGTAGAATAGTCAACCATAATTAATGATTTGCTATTTTTATCAAGCATTTAATTAATGCATCTAATATTTTTGGTATGCAAATCAAATTAGCATTTAATTAGTTCCTAAAATATTGGTATGAAATATTAATTTAGGAATATCTATGTATTTCTTAAAATGTTGGTATGCAATACGTAAAAGAAGATTTTTTAATTTTTTTAAATGTAAATTATTGCAACACGTAAAACTATTTCAGTTATTTTTTATTTTATTTTACATATAAAATCTAATCAATATTTAACCATCCTACAAAATTTGATTTAGTATAATTTTCCATACAATTGGTTATAACTTTTTCAGTTGTACTTTTTTTATTTATTTATTTTACACTTTTAAATTAATTAAGCTCTCCGAAAATACCAAATCAAATGATTTATGAAAGTTTTTTTTTTTGTTTTTTTTTTACAATTTTAAATCTATATACCCAGCTTAAAAAACTCATCGCATAGATATGGATGAGTTTAAGAAAAATTTCATAACCCAGCTTATAAAATTCCATCTCCACGAGTCAAAAAAGTTACATCCCACTATCGTAACAACTTTAATGGTAAATAAATAAAAGTTTAATTACTACTATAAATCCATTATCTATATAGATTTTTTAAAAATCTAAATTTCACATGTCTAATTACTAATATTTTAGATACTTTTAAATATTATTTGTATGATTTTTTTTAAACATTTGCTCTCTTTCTATATATATATATATACATATATATATATATATATATACATATATGGAGGTAGTTTAGAAAAAATTTAGGTAGCTTCAAACATTATTTGTGAATAATATAGAATATTTTAGATGCTTTTATAGATGTTATAAAATATTTTAAGTATTTTTAATATTTATATATCACACTTAAAAAGAATAGTTTGCCAAAAAAAACATTAAATACACAGTGTAAATGTTAATAGAAACAGTCTTCAGTGTTCGTCTTTGATTTTGTCAAAACAAATCTCATAAAATCGGTGAAGTCTAAATTTGTACGTAAAGTCTATCTATACTAAAAAAAAGGTAGATTCAAAATTCATTATCTAATTTCTTCTTTTTCTTATCTAATTTCTTCTTATTATCTAATTGTATATAAATCTGTTCTGATTTTGTTCAATCCTCTAATTGTATTTGTATTATATCCCATAAAATCGGTTTAACAAAAAAAATCCCATAAAATCTGATAAGTAAAAAAAAGTACGTAAAATATTTACTAAAATACAAAAGGTTTTATTTATTATCTAATTGTATGGAAATCTCTTCTGATTTTATAGTACGTACTAAAAATTGTGCACCCGTGTTCAGGAGCTACTTAACGGGCAAGCTCTGTGGAAATAACTCATTTAGTGCTTCTGTCCAGTGCATACGATTTGTATTTGTATTACACATACTAGAAATTGTGCACCCTGTGCATCTCACCGACTTTGTACTAATAAATGACCTTAAAATTGTGCATCCCGTGCATCACCCGTGTTCACATATTGGCCTATTACAGGTCACGTACTATATATATCCCGTACATTTTTCTTTATTCATTTATATAATTATTAAGACTTGATAAATGACCTTAATTTTGTGCACCCCGTGCATCGCACGGGATCTGTACTAGTTAATGCCTAAAGTCAAGTTATCATATCTATTCAACCTTCATTCTCCTTTTTATGAGTTTGATTAAGAGAGAGAAATGAATAAAAATGCATATAATAAATAACTAACTCCTTAATTCGCGCATCTTAAACGTTTTAATAGAGAGAGATAAAATCATTTATTGTAATTCAAGAAGCTGTCCAGGTGGGTATATGTTGTGTTTATGTTAGTATATATTCAGTATATATCGCAATGAAAAACATGTCCTCCATCAAAATATTATGTCTTCTTGTTTTTTTTTTTTTTTTTAAAGTTTTATACATAAAAGTATATATAGTTTATAAACATAATTCCCTATACCAAATAATCTTTTAATATACTGAACATATACTCCTATACACACAACATATACCGAACAATTTATAAAAAAATCTTTTAATATATTGAACATATACTCCATATACACACCACATATACTGCCTGTCTATACACGCAACATCCAACATATACTTCCGTGTACATATACTATACATATACTCCAAAATAAATCAAACGAAAAAATTCTCAAAAAAGCTGTCATGGTTTTCTTCTTCTTCACGGCCTCGGTTGTTTTGACTTCGCTCAGTCTCTTTGTCATCTTCTTTGTTAATTTCAATTTCAAACTTGAACTAATTAACATCTACAAATCAAGAACATAGATTTATAAATCAAGAAAAACAACATAAACAGGGAAATTAGAACATGGGGTTTATGCAATTAATACGCAAGAAAAAACAAAATGTCTAGTAATTAGTACGCAAATGCCTGGTAATTAGTTTTAAACTCCGTTATAAGCTTGGTAATTAGTACTTAAAAAAAAATTGCCAGGCTTGAATCTTAATATTCTCAAATCAAACAACAACAATGGAGGCATAGAAATAAAATTAATTACTTGAGCATGTCTCCGAAAGAGACAAGGGCACGAGCATTGCCATATACAGTCTGGTGTTTTGGAGAAGAGAGAAAAAGAGAGAGGGAAGAGGATAAGAGCGAGAGAGATGGTGAATGTGAGAGTTTTTAGAGAGAGATAATTAGGTCATCTAATTTATTTGGTAAGTAAATCTCACCATATCATGTATATTTGTAATATTTTTGTGGATCTTTAGGCTATTTTATAAATAAAAATAAAAAGGTAACAAAAGTATTATATAAATTAAATAGGACAGTATGGGGTGTAAATTTCTCTTTTTGGAATGCAACATATGCCGGTTTCCTTGAATTCTCGTTCAAAGCACATCGCCTGTTAAACTAATATTCTGAAAATAAATCATAAAAATATCGAAGCAAATAATTAATTCATTCAACTAATAAATAAGTCAAAAAAATATAAATGTGCAAATAAATTAATCATATAAATATACTCTAATAAAGATATAAAATACATACTTTTTTTACCAATCAACAGCCGTGACATGCGGCGACGGAGCTCGATCTTCGTGGACGGCGACGTTCAACGCGACACAGGCGCTAGGAGGCTGCCTTCGCCGGCGAATTTGTTCCGGACGCGATTGGAAATTGCTCGCAAATATGGTCGATGAGAGGGCCTGTTTCTCACTGACATCCTCGAATTCGACGGAGAGCAAGTTGACGGGCCATTGTATGACGGTCCACCGGTGTTTGATGAAAGACCCGATGAGGTAGAGGAGCGTCTTACTGGCGAAGTGGACGCTCTCTACGACGGTCCGCCGATTTTTTATCAGAAGCTTCTGGGGCCGAAGGAATTTCATCATGTTCCGGATATCAAAATTTAGCTGTTGGAAGAATTTAGTGTTCGGTTGGTCACATATGATCATCTTCCGGGCTTTGGCGAAAGTGATCCTCATCCCATCCTGATAGAAATCTTAGCTCATGTGTATTTTGTATTTGGCACATTCTGTGTGCAGAAATGAAGGCTTGGGAGTAGTGGACTCCCCTGTCAAAAAGCTTCAATGGGACTCAACTATGTTCTCACATTTCTTGTTGACAAATGTTGTCGATACGCGGAGATCGGTTCCATTTGAGATTGACGTTTATGTGTGGGATGGCGGATGACGCTGCGAGGTACGAATTCCCGGGTGAATCCTTTCCAACGGGGGAAAATGATGTAGACTAGATATCGTCTAGTATCATTAATTTATGATAAATATTTATTTTCTTTTATTATTATTCCTTTTATGTTTAGTATTTAATTGGTCAGAGAATATTTATTATTCTTATTATTGGTATTAGAATATTTAGTAAGAGATGTTATCTTATTGGACAAGTTAAGAGTATGGTTTAGAAGTCTTATTTAAAGGGCTCCTCCTCTTTTGTGTTATTTAGTTGATTATCGAAATGAAATAAGATTTGATATCGTATTTTAGCATTCTTGAGATTGCGATTACATTAATATCATCGCACTCGTACGCTTCCTTACATCACATTGTCCCGAACCGATTGGTTCCGTTGTGATTGAGTACAAGTTTATTTGGGATAGTGTTTCACCCTCAACCATTGTCGAACCGGTTATAAAAGTAGGACAAGTACCGGGACATGCCAAATCTCGCACGGAGCCTAACCCATGGTGAAATTGGATATAACAGAAAGTGTAAATCTTTTTTGTTTTATATTTGCAAATTAGATACATCTACGAAAATAATGAGAATTAAGTATACAATTATTATTTCATTTTATATGTCAAAATATCTCGTTGCCCGTCATGCTCATCAAGACTCTTTCCGGTTGGTATCAATTAATCAATGTCAAAATAACACAATAATATTAGATCATCCATTTAAAATAAGGTGGTTGAGTAAGACTATATTAATGGCCATTATAGAATTGGCTTTTCGCCCACCCAAATGAAATTAATCAAGTAATTATCCACCACATAAAAGTGTTAATAATCACATGCAAATGTAATTTGGGGAAAAAGGTATCACAGGTCGATCGTCTATCAGTTAAGTAGCTCACACACAAATTTGTGTTTATAGATAAAATATAATAGATTTAACTTGATTGTTTTACACGTTTATTATTAAAAAAAATATTGCAAAAATACGACATTTCAAAATAAAACTATAGATAAAACTATAGATAAAAAAAAAAATATAGATAAACCATTATAAACAAACAAAAAAAACACAAATTTAGAATAAATGATAAAAATAAACCACAAATCAACTATCAATAAACACTAAAAAATTAGTATGTCTGTTTACATTTAAAAATAAAACATTTTCATCAGTATGGAAATAAATAAGAACTCTTATGTAAACGCGTAATTTTGTCATTCAAATTTGAAAAGTTTCGTGGGCTTTAAAAATAAAACATTTTCATCACTACTGAAATAAATAAGAACTCTTATGTAAATGCGTAATTTTGTCATTCAAATTTGAATGAAATGTGCTCTTTAAGTGGAAATTAACTTCTTTAAGTGGAAATCAACTTTTTGAAGAAAATCACACAAGTCCATAAAGTCGTTTAAGTAGGGGCCCAAAATGTTGTACGCTATTGACACGTTTTGAGTCCACTACAAAAATTCATTGAACAAGGTTTTCTTTTGTGTTTGACCGACATAACATGCTTTGTAGGTTTTCTAGTATCTTATCGCTTTTATTACGTAAATCAAACTGATGAATGCTAACAGCGCTGTCAGGTGTGCGGCTCGGGTTGACTAGCGGATTAATCGGCTCATAATTTTAAATATCGTGGTTGGCTACCAAAAAAAAAAAAAAAGAAAAAGACATAGTATCATAAGAAATCGACCTAAAAATATAGCATGCGAGATTTATGAATTTTGATTACTCATCTCGCTGAGGAAGAAAATCAAGAAAAACTATCAAGGTTATTCAATCTCATAAAAAGACATCGGGTTTATTTGTGCACTAAAATTCCAAAAAAAGAATTTGAACGGTTTTTTATACGATCGAATTTCGACGCAGTTCAACAATAGTTTTTGGTTGGGTGACCATCACTAGATTTTAGGATTTTTTAACTTGAAAAGTCCTTCAGTTCCATGAATCAAGGTTCTAAAACCATTATTCTATTATATTGCCTTCGAATCACTTCGGGATGTATATATAACATAAAGACATGTCTTTAAGTTTTTAGGGAATAACAAATCAGTTGATGATTCCCCCTCTCTCTCTCTCTAAACCCTCGTCCCCAAAAATTCCCCCTCCTCGCTTCTTCAGATTCACCGCCATCAGCCTTCCATAGTGGCCATCGAGCTGCGCCGGCGGTAGCCGGCCCTTGATAGTTTGGCTTCTACCCCCTAATTTCCGCTCTACCATCTGTTATCCATGGATTCGGGCTTCATCTTTCGGCGTTAGGGCTGCGTCTTCTACGGCGACGGCTTGTCAATTCGGGGTGATGACTCCTCCGTTGAGTGGTGGTGGAGCCGTGGTGCGGTTCCAGGGGTGGAACGCGACTCAATTCGGCGACCTTCCTGGTTGTGCGATTGGGGCGTTGCTGATGGTTTTGGTCACCTTCTCTTGTCTTGGCAGGGGTCGACGCGTTCTTTCTTTTACCGGTGGTGTCGGTCGGAGTAGGGATGCGGCGGTGCGGTGGCTTTGGGCATCTTCCATGCTGTCTCGGGTTGGGGCTGGGGCCGCGGCACTCTGGTGTCCGTTCGGGGCATTCGGGTCATGTGGCCGTGGTGCGGGGTGGCTTCGTTTTGTTCCATGGTTAGGGATTCGACTCCGTTAGGCAACCGTGTGGTTTGGGCAGTTTCGGGGTCGGTTCTTTGGCTGCGGATTCTAAGTCGCTTTGTTCCCGTTGGCTCGGCTAGGTGTGTTACTTGGAAGGGCTCATTTAGTTTAGTTGCTTGTGTTTTCTTTTTTTGTTAGTTTTGTGTTTCTTTGGCTTTTTGTGTTTTGTTAGTTTGTGTGGTTTAGGTTTGTTTCTTAGTCTGTGCGTGATTTTTGGTCTTGTTTTTTAGGTTTGGGCCGTTGGCCCCAGTACTGATTCCCCTGTGGGGGGCGTTTCTATTCTCCTGTGGGGAGCGTCCGTAGTTAATGTGTTAGTGTTTTTAGTTGTGTGTTGTGTGTTTCTATTCTAGCGTTGCTAGCGAGGCTCTAGGCGGTCTTTCGATCCGTCCTCTCAGTTTTTAGTTCTGGGTTGTAATATTCAGCCTTGGGGTGCGTTTGCACAGTTGTGCGTTTTGATATATAATATTTCTATCGTTTCGGAAAAAAAAAAAACAAATCAGTTGATAGCTTTTTTCAGTTGGATTATTATAACTACAATGATTACATTTAAAACGTTTCTTGTGTTTAGGTGCAAGATTATTGAAGTATATTGAAGAACCATGAGTAAACTTGGCCAACATAGCAACATGGTCAAAAGAGTTACAAGTATGTTGCAAGTTTCTTTGACTCTCTCCTTGTAATAATAGAGAATAGACCTAGGCAGAGAGGCAAAGAAGAAGATAACAAGAAATGATTTCTAAGAGCTGAATAAAAATCATTTAATCCAACCAGAAATTTCATAAGAGAATCATTTTGTTGAGCCAGCGCTAAAACTAAGAGAGAATGCATAGAGTAGAAAGATGTGTATTTTTCATTGCTTGTAATAGTAAGATTGCATCCAATATATAGAGGTTCCAAAAGATAAAAAACAAATCAAGGTCAAATCAAATCAAGATCAAATTAAATATCTAATACCAAAAAAACTACTACCAACTCAAAATCATATCAAAACCAATGATATCTTAACAAAATAACTAAAGTCTATCTTAACACCCCCCCCCCC
>CACSLK010031421.1:27390265-27411616 GCA_902706635.1 Striga hermonthica | reverse complement strand
TATATTCTCACACTCAACAAGCTTACATCAACACAAGAGGTGGTGGTACGCAGGGGAATACCTGGGAATTACCATATGCACGATATTCACCTAGTGACACCACCAAGACAAGTCATGTATATGATGATGTAGTCGTTTATAGATAAATTCTGTATGACATATTTTTGTATTAAGGTGTTGATAGTGTTTCTAAAGAGATCCTTCTATAGAAGATTATAAAAACTACTGTTGTATGCACGTTGTCATGTATGGAAAATTTCAGAAATCAAAATGCGAGTTCTTGGTCCCAGTTCTTTTCTTTCCTTAAGTGCTTCTTCATTTTATCATGGTATAGAAACCTGGGTTAAACCCTGGGGCTTGATTTATTTATTTTTTCTCCTTTCTTCTTCATAAACACCTCACACCATGAGTACAACCTCTGAAACATCATCACACATTCATCACGTTCTTTACCCTTAAGCCAACTTATTACATTCAAGTTGGATGAGGGGAACCATCTTATTTGGAAACATCAAATTCTTGCTTCAGTTAGAAGGTATGGTCCATAAGGTTATCTTAGTGGAGAAGAAAATGGTCATAGTAATCCATACGCTCGAGATGGAAGCTTGGATCCATAACACATAAGCTGGATCAAGCAAGATCAACTACTTGTTTCTTGGGTGCTATCGACTCTCTCACAAGAATCCAGATTATTGTGGTAGGGCTCAACAGAACACATAAGATATGGAACACTCTTGAGGTTAATTTGTCGAGAAAATCCAGAGCCAAGGTACTCCAACTGAAGGAAAGGGGATCAACTGCGAAATAGCAAAATGAAATTTATGAGAGCCTATTATTAAACAACCTTAAAAGCACTTGTGATACACTGGCTACAGAAGGCTGTAAGATTTCTAAAGAGGATCATCTTATCTACATGATGTCAGGTTTGGGTCTAGAGTCATCATCTTATGGAAAGAATCCATCAATATCAAAACCGACTTCTCTTCTACTAACATTTGAAGCTAGGCTTGAAAGATTAGATCAAAGTCAAGTAAGCATATAAGGATTTGTTCATACTGTCAATATTTCAACTTTGATCAAAGTTAAGTAAGCATATATGAATTTGTTCCTACTGTCAATTTTTCAACTCAAGGAAATGTACAAAGAGGAGGTTTAACTGGTAACAAATGAAGGGGATTTGATCCTATGACCAATTATGACAGAGGCAAAAGAAGATCCAACTGTAGAGGAAATGGTAGAGGCAGAAGAAGGTCCACTAGAGGTTCAAGATGTCAGATCTTCCACATGAACAACCACATAACTGAAAGATGTTTCTACATGACTGATCTTGGCTATATTCTCCCAAATAACAACAATAAGAATTTTGCTCAAAATTAAACCAACACTAATATGGCAGCAGTCAACCAGTCTTCAACTCAAAGTGTAGCAGAAACTAGCAATGATAACATGTTAGAGAACTCATGGTACCCTGAATCTGGGACCAATAATTACACTACTTACTATTTCAATAATCTCAACCTTAAAGCAGAATATCAAGGATCAGAAAGAGTGGATATGGATAATAGAAAAAGATTGTTGATTTTTCTCTATGGTAACTGTATGATTAGTTCTTCAGATTCATCACACTTTATTATTTGAAAATCTCTTGCATGACACTAGCTAAAAAAGAATCTTATCAATGTCTCTCGGTTTGAAAAAGATAATTAACTTTACTTTGAATTTCATTCAAATTATTGTGTTGTGAAGGATCTGGGCACATGACAAGTTCTTCTCAAAGGAAAGGTTGAATGTGGACTCTACAACCTCAAGTTATCCGTGTCTTAAGGTTCTTCAAACGTTATCTCTCATTATTTTCAGAAAAGAGGCCAATGTGGGTGAATTAGAAGATCAGAGGATTGGAATTAATGTTTGCATGATAGACGAGGACATACTCTCTTAGATATAGTAAAAATTCATTAGAGAAAAATAATACCGCCTATGCTTATACTGAAGGAAATCTTGTATGTGAAGCTCGTATAAAATCCAAAGGCCACAAACTTACCTTTTCAGATGCTACAACTATTGGATTCTATTAGGAACGTCCTCAATATGTACCTTCGAATCTAACAAATTAAATCTTAACGCAACAGAATTTATAGTTAAAATTAAAACTTACATTTTTAACATTTTTTCGACTCTGAGACATTTTTGATTTCTATTGATGGAGATCGTCTGAATGCTCACTGTTACTGTAACGCCCCACTTTTATTTGACGAAAGTCAAAGCTTTTCAAAAGTCAACTTAAAATTTTTCGAAACCTTTTCATAAATCAGTGGCGCTACTCGAACTAAATCATATAAATAACGTAAATCATACTTGCATAAATCACAAATCGTAAATCCAATGTTTTCATAAATCCCAAGTTCATCCAAATTATTCATAAGGGAACATCTCCCAATTCAAAGTTCTCGAAATCCCAAAGTCATAAATCATAAATACCAAAGTTCTCAAGTCATAAATAAGCATAAATGAATTCAAGTTTACAATCATGCGGAATAAACTAAATGAAGTCAGTCAAAGACCAACACCACTCGTCTCTGTCTCGTCAGCCAACACCTGCTTAACCTGCATCCATGAAGAGCAGGTGGGAGTGAGCACGGTGAACTGTAGTGCTCACTACTATGCACATGAACAATAATAAAGTACGAGAAATTAAATGGCATGGTCGCAGTATGAACATAGTCAATAATCATCCCATCTCCTAACCAAAGTAATTCTCATTTGCACACCTATAACAATAGACTGCTGCTCGTATGCCTTTCGGCGAACATAAATGGGGTGCCCAAACAGCAGGAGACTCAACCGTCACAGCACGCACCTAGTGCTTGGACAGGATATCCATCACCGCCCAGGCACATTGCCAAGGTCTTACAGATGAAGTGGTCCTTAGCAAAGGACAAACGTGTAGATTACCCTTGCGGGGTACGTTCTATAGCTACGGGGATAACCGTTCGATGGTCGGTACAACTAACATCAAAGATTACATGCTCACATACATACATTGATCATACCCACATAAATAAAGCAATTATCATTCAAGGCACAGACAAATTTTGAATAACCCACCTGGAAATCGCGGTAGAATATTGCACACAAAAACAAGTACGTAGGTCGAGAGCTCGATTCCTCAACACCTACATTTAAGCGTGATAATATATCAATAATCTATCTCACTACTCGAATTTAATATAAAACCCACACTTAATAAAAATTAAGACTTAAGGGTTTTAATCGGATTTTTCGTGGACTTGGAACTCTCTTTTTGAAAAAAATAGGACTCGGAGAACTAAATTAGAGTCTCGGGACTTAAAATAATTTTCACAAATTTTTCTCATTTTGAAAATATTTTTAAAATCGAAATCGGTATGAAAAACGGGCTTCGGAATACAAGATTTGGCTTAAAAGGCGAATTAGGCCGCCTGCCCAAACACTAGTCAAAGCTGCCAAGTATTTGGGCCTCGCTCACAAACTGGGCCACTGAATAAAAAAAATTTAGAAAATTGGGCTGCTAAATAGCCTTGAACTTGCTAGGAAAACGCGGGCCCAGAGAGGGCTGGGGCTCGGGCTATTGGGCTCTCAAGCGGCATGACAAGCTGAGATGGCTTCGGGCTGATCGCGGGCCGCATGCGGGCTTTACAGCCCGCGCTGCTGGACATATCAGGTAGGAAAAAAAATATAATGCAAGCACCAAGGTTCGAACACGGGACCTCTTGCAAAGATCTGCGCATAAAAGCCATTGGACTACAAGTCGAGTTGCAACTTTAATTGCAACATAAACAAATGAATTTATAGAAAGCCTGCTATTTGATCAGAAAAGAAATCGAACAGAGGCATTGGAAAATTTTTAACAAAAACTAAAACTTTACAAATAGAGAACAGGGCTGGGAAAATACTGAATAGGGTTGAACCAAAAATCACCGAACTCGACGAGGACATAACTAACGACGACCGGTGTTCGGGAATTCATACATACTCGAAAATACTATTATCAGAGATTGACAACTTATAAAACCAGGTTTTTGGGACCGAATAAACGAAACAACAAAATATGCCTCGAAAATGATCAACGACTCTACAACGATGGTAAAGCTCGAAACAGTAAAACAGAACTCCGAACAAAAACAAATTTATCACAGCAACATCCCGATATTTGATTTCACAAAATCGAGAGTTCCAACTAATCCACGATAAAACTCACAATTTATAATCCGACAACAAAGCGATATACGAACCGATAACCAACGAATAAACAAGCACGACATAATCAACGGATTATCAAAACGCACAGGAACAACTGAAGAGGGTTTGAAACAATTTACCCGTCTTCGGGAATCTACGAATTATCGGAATATGGGGTTGGACGAACGGGGTGGACGGGACTCGGACTTCTCAAAAACTCGAACTGAAAGGTGCTGCTCCCGTTCGCGAACCGAGAACAACTCTGACCTTGCCGGGAAGTACTTGCTCTCGGTCACTCTAGTCTGCTGCCGTCGCGGACTTTACTCCAATTAGGCATTTAACAATAATAATAATAATAATAATAATAATAATAATAATAATAATAATAATAATAATAATAATAATAATAATAATAATAATAATAATAATAATAATGAAATAAATAAATAAACAAATAATCTCAAATATTCCACAAATAAACAGGGTATTACAGTTACCAAACATCGACCAGGTCTCGTATCGCACGTCTCCAGTTGCTCGTCGGGCCAGTTGGATCGTCTCGATCCTCCTGTGGCTTAGTCAAACCGCTTGATACTAGCCTTGCGCTGGTCGGGGTTATTGGAAAGTTGCTTGACTGATTGGACTACTGTTGGGCTGGGCAGGACTCAAACTGCGTGCTGGTAAAACGGGTGAAATGGACTGGACCACGGCTGGCGTTGTTAGTCACACTTTAAGAACACATAGGTGCTCTGGGCGCGCGCATGCTGCTGACTGGTGCACACGAGCCTAGCGCAGGCCAAACTTGATGATAGATCCAGGCATCGTGCGGGCCTTGCTGCGAGAAGGATGCGGGCCGCATGTGGGCCTTTGAGGGCTGAACTTAAGCCATGATGGAATGTCGAGACGGTATGTGCAAGGGTGCAGGTCACGTGAGAACATAGTGGGTCGAGCTGGAGACGCTTACGGGTCGAGACAACGCACGGGTTGTGCGTGGATGAACGACATGAGCATGGGTCTGTGCGGCTGATGGTGGTGTTGCGCGGATGAGCACGACCAGACTGTGGATAGGAATGGCTGAGGAGAGGTTGAGCGCAGCTGGTGCTGGATGATGATCTCCAACCACCGTAGTCATAGTCGAATTTTGTTAATAACAGAAAATCCCTTGAATTACAAAAACTTTACGTGGTTACAAATATATATTTGACGGGATACAAATAAAAGACCGAAAGATCTTCTACTGTATCATCAAAACACCTTCTGAACGAACTTGGTGGAGTGACCAAATGAAGCTCTCAAAACTCACACACTCTCAAGAACTCACAAATATGGTCGATCAATTTTTCACTTGGAGAAGAAAAAACCGTGTGATATATGTGTTCTCTCTCTTGTGTTTGGAAGCTTGAGACTTGGTGTATATAAAAGGCTATAATAGAGACACTGAAGAGGTGTTAAATATGAGTTTCCCAAACATAAGCCCAACGGTGGGTCAAGCCCACTCCGCTCAAAGCTCGAATAATAAATTATTCCACTAGAGAAATATTATTGCACTCCCAATTAAACTCCAAATTATAATTAATTTGTTTCCCACTTTATTGCTCAATTTATATCCTTGTATATAAGATATAGAATGTTTGTTGATTAATTTAAATACAGACTATATAATTTATCAACTTCTATGTTCGATGCTAGTACCACTCAATTCTTTATCATTACACCGGAACTCAATCCGTCTACAGCTCTTGACATAACGATCCTTCTTGAGCTCACTTCAGGGATGTCATCAACCTTGACATTCCTGGGATACGGTGACCGTAAACAAAATTGACGTCATATCATTCAGCCGACACTACTTACCAGTATATCGACCTACCAGAATAAGTCTCACTCTTGATAAATCAAATAAGTAAGTGCTGACTACATATGCTTGTACATTTTATTACATGTTAACAATACACAACAAATAATGAGGTCTAGATTATTTACTTTGTCAGTATATAATAATATTATCCTCCTATGGGTCGTTGAATACATCAGAGATGTACTAGTGTAATCCATTAGTCTAAGATCAACTAATTCTGAAATCCACACTACAGTCTTTCACAACCAAGGAGTTCAATTGTCGTCTAGACTATGAACCATCAATTATATTTTTCTAGAAACCGATAATATGATCTTACTGTTGTAGACCCGGAACCATATTATCTACAATGTAAAATAAAAGGACAATGCTTGCATAAATAAATTTACTGCAAACAAGTACTTGACTAAAATGTGAATTCTCATTCAAAATGCTATTGTAATAAACTGAAAGCCGAGTTTTTACAGTATGCCACAACAATAATAAAGTGTGATCTTGAAATTTTCCACACTGATTTATGGGGGTGGTCACCAATTGTTTATGTTAATGGTTTCAAGTATTATGTTTTCTTTATTGATCATGTAAGTAGATACACGTGGATTTGTTAACTAAACAAAAAATTCTGAGGTGTGTACAATTTTTCATCACTTCAAGAAGCATGTTTAAACTCAGTTTGGAAGAAAAATTAAGCGTGTTCAGGTTGACGATGGCACTGAGTATAAGGCTTTGAGAAACTTCTTTTTTGAAAATGGAATTCCATTACACTCTCGAAAAAAGGTGTTAGCTGAACGAAAACATATGCATATTGTCTAAGTATGGGTTTTACTATTGGCCATATCATATATACCACAAAGGTATTGTGATGATGCATTTGTCACAACTACTTTTCTCATCAACAAGAATCCAGCTAAAATCTTAAGTCATCAGACTCCTTATGAAGTTCTTTATAACAAAAAACCTGACTATAGAATTCTCAAGACCTTTGGGTTCTTTTGTTATCCTCATTAAGACCTTATTGAAAACATAAACTCGACTTCAGGTCTGAGATAGAAACATTTACAGTCATCAGCACAAAGGTTACAAAGTTCATCTTCCTAATAAAAAGGCCATTGTTACTAGGGACATTATCTTTGATAAGAACATATACCCATTCGTGCATAGGAACACAATTTGTTTTTCCCATATCTCTTATGTTCCCTTATATATGTCTCCATCACATCATGTTCCTTTATTAGTTACTCAATATACCTTAAATTATAGTCCTTATTCACACACACAACCTACATTAATGTCACCTCATGCTTCCTAACAATTATTTTCAGGTTCATCCCAATCATCATATACACATCATGTTTCTGAAGAACACTATATATAGATATATTTATTAAGAATGATTCAAGTACTGTTGTTTTACCCTTTATTGATGAGGATGCATGTGTTGACAAGGATGATGGAAAGGAATCACTTGAGCATCCTCAACATCCAATGGTGACTAGATTAAAGGTTGAGATCTTTAAGCCCAAAATTCTAACTGCTCTCTCTCAAACTGAACCATCACATATCAAGAAGGTCTTGCCCATCTTTTTTGGAAAGAAGAAATGGATATAGAGTACGGTGTTTTACTCAAGAACCAAACATGGTATGTCACACATTTATCTTCAGACATAACTGCCATAAGATGCAGATGGATTTTCAAATATAAAAGGCATGCTGATGGAACTATTGCAAAGTACAAAGCTAGGATAGTGACTAAAGGATACACTATGATTTATGTTTTGACTACACTGGCACATTTAGTCATGTCATCAAACCAATCACCATAAAATTTGTTCTCACTATTGCGCTCTTCAGAATTGGAATGAGACAGCTTGATGCTGATAATGCTTTTTCGAATGGTGATGTTGACGATGACTTGTATATGGAACAACCCCCTGCAGTTTCTCAAGTGGAAGTATTGGTTTGCAAACTAAACAAATTTCTATATGTACTTAAACAGACTTAAAGAGATTTGACTTCTACTTTTACTTCAGTTCTTAGTGCATTGGAATTTTAGGCATCAAAAGAAGATTATTTACTTTATATAAGATATTCTTAAGCCTGAACCGTCTTCATCCTTACGATAATTTTTCATATGATCATTGATACATTGAATCAACACTTTCCTTTGAAAGATCTTGGCACATTGAGTTATTTTTTGGGGTTCAATTTACACAAACAACTGAAGGTTTGTTCCTTAGCCAAGTGTTCGCAAAATATTTTCACTACCCGCAAGTGTACGGTGTAGCCATAGTAAGCGGCGAGCAAGGTTGTATTCCACAGAGGCTGTTGTTAAAATAATTAAGTATCAAAATATAGACGATTAAATATTATTTAGACTAATGCAAATTTGAATGGAGATTTAATTCTAAACTAATGAATGATTGAAAAATAAATTCTAACACTAATGAAGGCGTGTTCAAAGATAAATCAAGAATGAGAAAATAGATTCTAGGCTAAGTTTTTCTCGGAATTATTCTAGCAAAGATTTTTTATGCATTCAAACCTTATATAGTTCTACCTTGATCGCTAAATTAATTTACACCTTTCTCTCGAACAAGTTAAATCGTAGATATTAATTGTTATCTATCTCCTCTCGGTCTCAAGATGAACAACTAACTCCCATAAGTTCCTAAGATTCTAGTTCTCTCGCAAGATTCCATCAACCTCTCGGTCTATTTAGTCTCTTACGTTATGAATTTTCCAATTTCAGCAATAAACTATCTCCTCTCGACATCAACTCAATCACAAATATGCACAAATACGGGCTTTATATTCACACAATCAATCTAAGCACATTCACACAATCAATCTAAGCACAAGAATTTAATAAACGAATGATAAACCAGAATGAATAAATAAAATCACTTCATAACATAATCAGAGTACTCACAAATCCTAGAATCTTAAAAAGGTTTAGCTACTAAATATATTCTCAAAACTCAAAATAAATAAATCCATGATTTCAATGAAGAAGAAAAAAAGAAAAGGAAGAAGAATTATTGTCGCTGTTAGTTCCCGAATCTTCGTTTTTCAATTCCTCGAATTTCTCGTGTGTTTCATGCTTTATCTAGGCCTCCAAAGGTGTCCAAAATCTCAAAATCGAGTTCTCCATTTCCCTTTTGCAGTGTAGGGCAATTATGAGTTAAAAAAGGGAAGAAATCGCATAAAATCCTAGTCATTGTTGAAGTGGTCTGCGCGTCACACGAGTCGTGTGGGATTTCTTCAATTTCAGCTAAACTCCCAGAATCACACGACTGGTCACACGACCAGGTCACATGACCCATGTGAGTCCACACAACCCGTGTCACTCTGCCACACGACTCGTGTAAAAATGCCGTAACGAAATGCCCATTTTTTCTCTCTCACATGACTCGTGTCATTGTCCCACACGAGTCGTGTGTCTTCATCAGCACCTGGTTTTCATCATTTTTTGTCCTGAATCCATTTCTAATGCTTTTTCGGGCATATTTTCTGCAAAACTAATGACAAAAAGTACCTCTATCATAGATTAATAAATAAAACATAATGGTGCACAATCGAATGATAAACACAACCAAATATCATAATATATTGCTCATAATGCGCGTACATATGACGAATGTCACTAAGAAATCTATGTTCGGGATAACTTGAAGAGGATCAATATGTTGGAAGCACAAGGTTTAAATAGTCCAATGCTTTCTGGTCAAAATCTTTTAAAGTTTAATAGACAGCCTTTTAATGATGGTACGTTATATAAGAGCATTGTTGGAGCACTTTAATATGCAACTATAACCAGATTAGACATATGCTTATTTATTAATAAAGTTAGCCAATTTATGCAAAATCCATTGGATGAACATTGGAGAGAAGTGAAGAGGATCCTTAGATACCTTTCACAAACAAGGAAGTATAGATTGCATTTTACAATAACATGACAACTTAATATCAATGCTTTTGCTAATGCTGATTGGGTCACTGATTTGGATGATTGAAATCAGTTGGTGGCTATTGTGTATCCCTTATAAACAAATTGGTGTCTTTGAGTTCAAAGAAACAGCCAACAGTCTCAAGGTTAAGTACAAAGGTATAGTATAGAGGCCTAGCAAACGCCACTTGTGAAATGACATGGATTCAGTACTTGATGAATGAGTTGAAGTTTAAATTACAAAGAATTCCAAGTATCTATGCGGGTTTGTTTCTCTATCATCTAATCTAGTTTTATACCCTAGGACTAAAAACATTGAACTTGACTAATATATTCTAAAAGATAAGGTTTTACAAAAAACAAATGATGGTTCAGCATGTTCCAAGCATTTATCAGATTGCAGAAACTTTCACAAAGCCTTTGAATGAGAAATTCTTCACGCTCTTAACAAAGAAACAACAAGTTATCACAAAACGAGCACTTGAATTAAGGGAGTGATAAGAAGCCTTGATGAAAACATGAAGGCAAATATATCCCACACTCACCAAGTTTACATCAGCACAAAAGATGGTTGCATGCAACCGAATAGTACCAGCGAATTACCCCATGCACGACAATCACCTTGTGACATCACTAAGACAACTCATGCATATGATGAAGTCGTTTATGGATAAGTTTTATATGGAATATTCATATCATGAGGTATTGATTCCGTTTCTAGAGAGATCCATCTATAGAAGGTTATAAAAACCAAGTTTGTATGCACATTGTCATGTATGGAAAATTTAAGAAATCAAAATGCAAGTTTTCGTTTCAATTCTCTTGTTTCTTTAGTTGTTTCTTCATTTTATCAAACTCTTTCATTTATATCTATAATTTTCACACGCAAGATATACAAAATTTTAAAATCCCACATAATAAAGCATTATGAAAAAACATTAGTTAATTTTTTCTTTTAAATTCATAAACCCTATTTCATCTTCTTGTTTATAGCCCCTAACAAAAAAAAAACAAAAGCATAATAATAATAAGTAAATAAATAAAATGCATTCTCTACTGACACAAATTCATTCTAGTTAACTCCTTTATAAGAAATACAAAAATCATCATGTCAGCATCACATTACAAAACTTATTCACTATATATATATATAATATCATTTCTCATCGTCAATCTTACCATCCCCTTTCTCTCCCAAACTTTGTTTCTCTGTTTTTCTCCCGCCAAAGGACTTATGCGGTGAACTTCATCAAAAGACGGACGTTGTGAAATATTGGAAAAGACGAACGCAACTAACTTTGGTGAAATACGAACGCAACAAACGTTGGAGAAAGGCATACATGACGAACACCTGCGAAAAATGGATGCAAAGAATGGCGGTGAAATACGAAAGCGACAAACTCTGGCAAAAGACGGATACTAGAATTCTGACGAAATACAGATGTAATGAACCCAGGCAAATTATGTACCTAATGAATATCGGTGAAAGAAGAAACCAACCAACTCTGACAAAATGTCAACAAAAAAACTTGCATGACCAGCTCCGAGTTGGGATCTATGAGGATCTCGATAATATGCAAGTTACGAACTATCTACGAATTAAACCCTAAGCACATCAAAACTAGAAGCAAGGGTTCAACGCGTACTGTTTTTAATTTTTGCCGACTCTGAGACGTTTCTGATTTCCGTTGTTGGAGATCGTCTGAAACCTAGAGTCCGTTGGTCAACCGGACTTGTCCTAGCCAATCAACGGATCGTTCCCCATTGATATTGGATCGTCCCGGATTCATTGCAAACTCACATGAACTCCTCAAATTAGCTGGAGCACTCCTCGACTGCCCTTGGACCAGTTGGAGCGAGCTAGGCCGGTTCTGTGCGATCTGGGCCGTGCTGGGAGGCTGTCCGCGCATTGGGCCGCGGCTGGAGCACACCATGGGCCGCCTAGCTGGACTATTGGGCTGCGAAAATGGGCTGAAGCGAAGCCGGTAGGCTGGATCCGTGCACGGGCTCGCTTTAGTCTTCGCGGGCCGCGCGCGGGCTGGATCTTGTGAGCGGCTTCGTGACGCGCAGGCTGGGCGTCCGACATGCCCTTATCCTTCAGAGAATTAAAGATAGAATGAGGCATAACATTTATAGAAGCACCTAAATCCAACATAGCCCGTTGTATTTTTAAATTCCCAATTATGCAAGGAATGAGAAACATACCTGGATAACTCCTTTTATGTGGAAAGCTTTTCTGGAACACGGCTGATACATTCTCGCCCATTATCACCTTCTCGTCCCCTTTCAATCGCCTCTTATGCGTGCACAAGTCTTTTAGAAACTTCACATATTTTGGAACTTGCTTTATGGCATCGATTAAGGGAATATTGACCTCAATCTTTCTGAAAATGTCTAAGATCTTCTTCCCGGTGTCTTCTTTCTATTTCTTGTTGATTCTCGAAGGAAACGACAAAGGTTCAGTCCACCTCGGCTCGGTTTTGATGACCTTTTTCTTCATTTTTGCTCCAGCCGTTCTGTTATCAGGGGGCGGTAACAGCAGATTCTTGGGTATTATCGCCATCTTCTTTCTCGTCCGCATCTTTCTTCGATGGAATAGGACTCTCAGTGGCTGAGAGCTCCTTCCCACTTCTCAATGTGATGGCGCTTACATTCTTCGGATTACTCTCCAGTTGGGACGGTAGTTTGGAGTTCACTTGCTACTCCAGTCGGTTCACGTGATTCGACAATGAGCTCACTTGCCCCTCCAAGTTCTTAAGGCTAGACGCCATGCTCTCCATCAGCTCCTTCATCTCCGAAGATGGTTTATTCGTTAAAGGGTGACTGTTGTGCTCCCCTGTGCCTTGGTACCTTTGAAAGCCTTGTCACCTTTGCAAGTTTTGGGGTTGCCTTCGGTCTTGCTCCCCAAACTGGTTGCCGCTATTGTTTCCGCACCTCAAATGCTGGTGATCTCGCCACCCCGGATTATAGGTATTTGAGAATGGGTCATAGTTGCGTCCGAAACCATTATTCTCCCCAATTGCATTGGCATGGGCCTCCGTCGTATTCATTGTCCATGGACAGTCCTCGGAAGTGTGATCCACCGTCTCACATAGGTTACATGGTCGGGCCCTTGATGCTTGACCTACAGCCAACTGGCAAACCACAGAAGTTAACTCTTTGATTTATGCCTGTAAAGATTCGGTCCCTTCTTCTTGAGCCGGCCTTTGCAAGATACCACGAATACCAAATTGTTGAGAATTAGCTGCCATGTTGGCAATTAACTCTCTTGCCGCTGTAGGAGTTTTGTCCATAAGTGTGCCGCTATTAGCTGCATCTAACATATTCCTCTCCATGAGTAAAAGGCCCTCATAAAAGTATTGGATCAATAGCTGGTCGACCATCTGGTGTTGTGGACAACTTGCTACTAGCCTTTTAAACAGTTCCAAGTACTCGTACAAAGTCTCCCCTTGCATCTATCGCACTCCACAAATTTCTTTGCATAGAGTGGCGACTCGAATGGCCGGAAAATACCTCTGGAGAAAGATTTTCTCCAACTGTGCCCATGTAGTGATCGATCCCGAAGGTAAGTAATAGAGCCAGTCCTTTGCACCATCCTTGAGAGAAAATGGAAAAGCACGTAGCTTGACTTGCTCCTCGGTCACCGCGGTGGGTTTCATACTGGAGCACACCGTGTGAAACTCTTTCAGATGTTTGTGTGGGTCCTCACCGGCGAGACCATAAAATGATGGCAGCAAATGGATCAGCCCGGACTTCAACTCGAACGTGGTATTATTCATCTCCGGGAAAGTTATGCAAAGAGGCTGCTGCGGAAGTACCACATTAGCAAGTTGCCTCAAAGTACGCTCCTCGTTCGCCATTAGTGTGTTCTCGATGATGATATTGGTGTTTTCTTGGCTCTGGTCACTCTCACTCTCGTCCTCTACGTCCTCGCTTTCGATTTCGATCTGGATACCCTTGCCCAAAATCGCCTCTTTCTCTTGCCGAGCCTTCTTTCTTAGCTCGGTATCCTTCTCGTAATCTCCGGATAATATTCAAAGTCTTCAGCCCCTGAAGACCTTGTTTTCATTCACCTGAGAAATCAAGAAACTTTTCAACTCAAACGTGACCAAATTCAAGAACAATTTGACGTAAAAAGCGAACGTATTTTCGGTTATCGTCGGGGACGATAACAGAAAAGCAAGATTTTTTTATTTTTTATTTTTCACAAAAATGCAGCCGAAAAACAAAAATTCACACAAATAAATATATACTAACTAACATAAATAAAATCAATATTTATCTCGCGCTACTCCCCGACAACGACGTCAAAATTTGACCGCGCGTCGTCTCGCAGCAAATTTATATTTATAAAATTTTCCTCTACTTACCCCTACTAACTAGTAGTAGTGGCGAGCAAGGGTCGATCCCACAAGGAGTGTGGTATAAACCGTGATTTTACTATATTAATTAGATTAATGTAAAGAGAGGGTTTTGATTGGAAACGAAATAACTAACGAAACAAGAAATTAAACTAAAATAAGCAAGGATGATTTGAATACAAAAGATGATAAAATCGAAAATAAATGAATAATCTAGCAAATATGAGAATGGAATCGGTTCCAGGTCGGTCTACACCCTCGAATAACTAGTCCAATTAATGCATTTATCAAGTCTCACTCGTCTTCTAAAACTACCGGTCCTAGATAGCAATAAGCTCTGCTACCCGAATTTTTCCTTAATTATACTTAATCGAAATAGGCTCTTCAATTAATTCTAACTAGCGAACAACTCGGAATAAGCTCTCCTAATTTAATCCACTAGTTGCATTAGAATCTAGGAAAATAGACCAATCTAAGCCACAAACACACAAGCTCGGTTCATGTAACTTATGTTGTGTTATCCCTAACAATGCACGACTGTTAGTTGCTACAAGTGAATAAGAACAACGACAATTACAGATCGAATCCTTAATCTGGCAATTAACATGCAATCTCCAACTTAGATGATGAAGCTAAATTAAAAATCACATATTATGACATGAAACTAGAATAACACAATCAATTTATACGGCGAGTAAAATAAAATAAAATTGCATTAATCGAACGTAGTCATCGAGGGTTCAACATCCCTAGAACCGAAAGTGATTAGTTACTCATAGCTAAATGATCAAAATAAAAAGAATAATCCATGGTCTTAATCAAAATAGAAGATAGAAAATAAAATAAAAAAAATAAATATCAAGCTCCCTTATGATCAATAATCCACGGCCAAATTCTTAATCCCAGCAATTGAAAGAAAATTCTTCAATCTTCTCTGCTCCACCTTCTGTTCACGTCCTAAGCCAGCATAAAAGTCCCAACAAAGTTGAATTCCCATTATTCCCCGCAAGTCAACCACTCACAAGAGTATTAAGAATCCTTCTCCCACGAAACTCTCAATTTCTTCTAATTAATTCCTCTTTTCCAAATTAAAGAGTCCAGCCACCTTTAAACTCTTCTTGCCGCATTAGTTCTATCGCATAAGTCCACATAAGCTGCCACGTCATTAATAGGTATCAAAACTGCAAAATAGACACAAAATTCGAATATTGGTGTACATTCGTTCATAAGATAAAATACGTGAGAAAACTTGAATAATACACTAAATTCAAATACTCAAATATGTAAATTAAATCACAAAATAATACAAGATTTCTCACGTATCACTGTGTTTTTCACAAGTTTCCTCATTGTAAATGACTTAGTCTCCTAATCTTAAGAGATGTGATGTATTTATAAGCTACAACATAGACCCTAAAGAGGTATTAAATTGGGCTTCTATTTGGATTAGACTATAGGCCAAGCTACTAAATAGAAATAATACATACACTACACTAAAGTAGTATTATTGAATAAACTCTCAATTTAATTATCGAATTATATTCGAGCTCCAATTCACTAAACCTCACCCATGTCAATCAAAGTAATACTGTTTAATATCTTACGGGTTAAGAGAATGCAGTAATTAACTGAGGCCTAGTTCGTTTACGATGATCAGTATAAAACAAACTGCTCCTCTTTGGGATCCTGATCAATACATAAATGTACTAGTTGTTTGGTAGAGATTTGATGGGCAAAGGATAACCGAGTTACCCGACTCGGGTCGATCTCGAGGGAAGGCTATTCGGAGCTTTACTCACTATTCAATCGCTCAAATCACAAAAATGGAAAATAAATTCCTAAACATACTAATCAATTTGGGTTGAAGATGATTAAAACTAATTACGACTAGTGAAAGCAATTAAACGAGCAACGAGCAAGTGAACGTACTACAAACTCTAGCAACTAAACCGATGCACAAAGACAAGGGCAACAAAAGCGAAAATAAGAGAATCGAACTCCATTTAACATGCTTGATAGCTAAAATCGAAATCCTACCATGAAATAACCGAGCTAAATATGAAGTCCCGATTTTTCTAATAGCAATCAATCAATCAATCAACTCCAAGCATCATAAACGAGCTCACAAAAGTAAGGGAAACGAAAATTAACTAAAATAGCTACTAAAAATCCGACAACCGAGCAAGCCCTAATTACTTTTACGCACGAGATAGCAAGTAAGTACGAAAATCGAGATCACAAGGCTTAAAAGTAAGTACTCACATCCCTAATGAATGCTTGATCGAAATCGGAAGAAAAAGATTAAGACTTGCATAAACGAGAAGTCACCAGAAAAAGTCGCCAGAAAATGTCAAGAACATTCACCTTACTCTAGAGAGAAAATAGAAGACTTAAGCTAAGAACCAAAAAGGAAAACATTTCATAATGAGCTAGATGTCCCCAAAATGCAAAGGCCAAAAAGTATTTATACTCCAAGAAAAACACATACTAAAACGCAGCTAAATATCACACTCCCGAGCTTGCTATAGCTTTCACGAGCACGCAAGGAAAAGAAGGCTCGGTTGTGGCTCTCTCGACGTCGTGGAAATGGAGGCTAGCTCGCGGCCATGGTGAAAACATGCTCTCGAGGTCGTGGAAATGAAGGCTAGCTCGCAGAATGTGATGGCGACGACATGGAGTAGCTCTCGACCTCGCGAGACTTCCGGCGAGCTCGCGAGTGCATGATGGCAATGGCTCTCGACGTCGCGGCCCCTCTGGCGAGCTCGCGAGTTCGCGGCTGTGCGGGTTCGGTGCGAATTCGACTAAGGCTTCGACTTCTCGGATCAAACGTGCTCGCATGAAATGGCTTGAGACTACTCGGCAGCTCGACTTCTTCGGGGCATGCTCATCGCTCGGAAAATAGTTCGACTTTCTCTCGAAATATGGCTCGACTCTCTCTCTCTCGCTATCCTCGAAATAAACCTGAAATTACACCAAAAGCACGGAAAAGTATGCCGAAATATAAAATAGAAAGAAAAACATAAACACATACGATAAACGACAAAACGGACCGGTCGACACTAAAATAAACCTAGAATCGACTCGAAAGCACACAAAAACACATAAAAATAAACACAAAAACACAATAAATAACTCCCCACACTTAGCTCTTTGCTTGTCCTCAAGCAAATAAAACAACGAGTGGTTTGAGAGAAAAGATCGAACGGTTCAAAAATTAACAAACACGCATTATGTGACTCTCCTAATCATACGGTTATTCACAAGATTCGACTCAAATCCGAAAACATGGTTCCCACATACCAATCCACAAAACAAAAACATGCCCCAAGTTGCTCAATCATGAATTACTCAAATCAAACTTCCCTTTCAACATATACGTGCAAAAAGCAAAGTAACGGTCTTCTCAATGTGCAATAATGAAAACAAGACCAATAGCCAACTCCCCATATATATATATATATATATATATATATATATATATATGAGTAACTTTTTCCAAATGAGAATTGTCGAGACGATTATTACTTAGGTTTACCCTCGAGGTGTATCCTCGAGTTTCCTAAGCCGGTTTCCCGTACTCGTTGACTCGGATTGTCTCGATAAAGACTAACCATGTCAAGCGGAGTCTAATCCGTCCAACTCCCACGAACTCATCATTTTTATTCTTTTTTTTCGTAGGCTTCTTTTTCCGAACGGGGTTTCCGGATATTGCTTATCTAGGTGTGACCTCGAGGGGTTTCCTCGAGTTCCCTAGACCGGTTTCCCGGGCCCATTATCCCGTTCCACGAGGTGGTTCAAGCTAAGAGGAACCTAATCCGTACTTCCTCGCGAACCCACATATAATCAACTTTTTTTTAGGGGTGGCACACACGAGTACATAACATACAATGCATAATCATATCAATCCAATAGGTACATAACTCAAGTGCATAGCATAACACGTTTACACATAAGCGAGCACAAGGTAAGCATGATCAAGATCATCAATCAAGAATGAACAAAGGACAAGAAAATTCCTTAAATCCGAATGTGAGTTCCAATGCCAACAAATAATCATCTCATTTTATGAAAACCGTCAAAATCCTCGAGCACATAAAGCATGAGAGTTAATAGTGAAAGCGATCGACAATCCAACCTAGCCACTACGTCATTTCAAACTATAAGACAAGAATTAAGCCTCATGTGGGAAAAGTCGACACAACCAACAAAAATAACCTAAAACAACCGGTCCAAAATAAAACTAAACAACCTAACAAAGATCACGACAAAAGAGAATCACAAAGAAACATCAAAAACAATCATCTAAACCACATGAATCACGAAATCCTCCCCCACACTTCAAACAAAGCAATGTCTCCATTGCTTAAAAAAAATGATAAGGAAGAAAGTCATGAAGAGAAAAATAAAGAGAAAGAAAAAGACAAACACATAAAGCACATAGCACAAGAAGAAAAATGAAGAGAAAAAGAAAAAAAGGAAAAGAAAAACGCGTACTCTACACGGTGAGCAATCATCGTGTATCCATCGTCGTGTCATCCGGAGGAAGAGAAGAAGAGCCGGGCTCTTCGGCATGCAAAATTGGGAGAGAAGAGTCGGGTTTTTCGACATGAGAAGTCGGGAGAGAAGTGGGAGCAACGGTCCGAGAGTCTATGTATGTCGATAGTCGAGTATCAAGCGTGGTAATACGGCCATCTATGGTGTCCAATCGAGCATCTATCCGGGTTCCCCATCTTGCAACCTCATCGATCATAGAAGAACGGATCTCATCTAGCTTCGTCATCATGGCGGTCATCGGGTGCTCGTATGGGGGAAAGTGAATAATTGGCCGGGTGCGGTTGGACGTCTCGGGAACGTCTCAGTTCTTCCCCACATTTTTTAAGTATGATTGCACGCAATCCCGATCCGAATGGGGGCACAAAGTGGTCTCATTGGTAATGATTTGTGCCGATTTAAGCTCCAAGACCCCGATTCGCATCGAGTCCACAAATTCGGGCCCCGTCTCAATGTCAAAGGCGTGGATAATCTCCCCGATGAGAACTCCAAAAGTAGGGTAGAACCGTTTGCGACAACGTGTTTGATCGATCGAGCTCCAAATAAAAGGAAGGGGGTTCACCGGTATGTTATGGAGGGCGCAATGGAGCATGAAAATCTCACTTGAATTCACCTTTGATGGCTCTTTTTTCCCAAAGACATTATAAGCGATAAACCGGTGGACAATGCACAACGCGTGGTCACGAATGTGCCCATTTAGTAGATCTCCCTTCCTCGTCAAGGGGAACCCGGTTAGTTCCCTCCATGCCTCGTTAACATCGAAGCCCTCCGGTGGAGCCTCCAATCCCGTGTCCGGAAACCCCAAAATTTCTTTCATCAATTTCGTAGTAATCCGCCGGGGAACTCCCGCTAGACGACATTTGACCACTTCTCGATTGTCAACAAGTTGAAAAGTACAATAGAACTCCAAAACCAAGTTCGTGAAGGCGAAGTTGTCCCTCCCGGCATATCTCGTCAACCCGAGGACTTTAAGATATTTCATGACATCATTTTTAATCCCGAGCCTCTCGTAAAGCATGAAATCCAACACCTTAGGCCGACGGACTTGTGCATCCCGAAGCTTGACATAAATACTCCTCTCGGTAGAGTTCTTAAGCATGAATGGGGCATCATGGCTATGGTTGGGATAGGCGTATGTCTTCTTCGGATTCCGACTCCGATTCCTCAACTACTACCTTCTTTCGTTTGTTTGCCTTTGGCGCAAGTGCGGGTGTTCCTTTTTTCGGAGGCATGGTGGAGACGACTCAAGAGTAAATAAGTCCCTACAAAAGCAACTTGAACACGCCCGACAAGACGTGTTCTATCCAAGCACGAAAATATCCAATATATGCAATTGATAATCGATAAGCACAAGTACCCAATATATATATGACAATGTAATTCAACAAAATCCAAAACACCAATCCAACAATAACGAGATAGACGATTAATCACGCAACCCCTATTTCCAAAATAACAGCTCAAAATCAACAAACGATATATTATATTGAAAACTCCACTAATCGAGGGGAATAATAAACCAAGCAAAGAAAAGGGAAATCGATTACCTCGGTAGCACTCGGGGCTACCGGGAAGTGGAGACTCGGTCACCGATTGGGTTTATGTAGAAGTTAGATGATGGTCGTGACACTTGTCCGAGAATCACCGCTGGTGAAGGTGGAATCGAGGTTGGAGCTCAAGATACGTGCCACCGTGAGCTAGCCGTGAAAGGGCGCTCGGAGCTAGGCCACCGCGAGCTGAGTCGCTGGAGACGAAAGTGCTATGGTCCCTGTCGCTGCGAAGAAGGCGCACCGTGAAAGGGTCTCGAGTTTCACGTCGTCGGGTTCACCTGGGGTCGAGCATCGATGCTTACCGGAGGCTCGCCGTGGAAAAATGAACGATGGTGGCGGAGGGTTGTGTAACACCCCGACTTTCTAATACATCAGAGTACGCGATTTTTCGCAAATTTTCTGAATAAATAAATAAATAAACTAACTTCTTAATTTGCGAAACTGATTCGGGGGTTACCGTGAAAAACATGACTTCTGAAAACCGTTAGAATTTAAAACTGATACATAAAACGGTTATAATTTATTATCCGACTAATGTCGGAGCAAAAGTCTGAAAATTTTAGCGGAAGTCTAGCGTGGTAAAAATCATAAAAGTTTTATAAAAGTTCTGAAAAGTTTTAACGTTCAACATCAAGTACATCAAACACAAATATCCTGAACAGCTCGCCCGCTCACTCCTCGTCCCCGACCCTGCGTCCTGAAAATCATGAAAATGTGGGGCGTGAGCACTAAGGCACTGTGCTCCGCAGAAACTCATGCTAATGTACAACATCGTAAATAATAACATGATCATGAACTGAACTGAACTGAAAACTGATATAACCGGTCTGATCTCGCGACCGAAGTCACGTAACTGATAACTGAATC
>CACSLK010031421.1:27373094-27388259 GCA_902706635.1 Striga hermonthica | reverse complement strand
GTGCGGGTGGCTTGCGACGTGCTCGCGTACGGTACTCGGTAAAAGCTCCCGAACAAAAACTCACTAACTCTCGGCACTCTCTATACTTAGAATAAAATGGAGCAAAATGGACATATTTTCCCCAAGTCTACCTTAAATACCGAAAGATGGCGGAGGAAATGAGGGGGAAGGTTAAAGCTCACATGATGCACGGTTATTTGAGGGCATAATGCCAATAAAATGGGCACGGATTCTTGGGCAAGCTAGGACAAAAATGCTCCCACATGGCCACGGCACTTGGACAAGATTCCATGCATAAAATGCCAAAGGTGCTGCACGGATAAAGAGGGAAATGCTGGGCGCGAATATCTCGAGCCTCGGACACTCCGTCCACGCGCGGCGCTCATGGACACGCACGGCTTCTCTCGGTCACATGCGCGCACGGTCTCGGTCGCTCCGCCCATGCATACGGACGAGGGGTAGCGCACGGTCTTCAAGGCTTGTGTCGGTCGGAACTCTCGAACAAGCGCACGAGCACATGCACGGCTATAGACTCGGACCGAAACACTCGCATGCACGCACGGCACTTGAACATGAACTCGGAATAAAATCCGAACAATTACTAATCTCGTGATTAAATTAAATTAATCACTTAATTATGTTTAATCATCCAATTAAACATAATGCTAAATTACCAAAATTATTTCGAACGCAAACAGTACGTCGAAAATAGTTCCGGTAATTTCTGACTGGAATAACTGAAAATAATTATTTCCGAAAATTAATATCGGAACTAAAACTATTATTATACTGATAAAAGTCGGGATATTACAGGTTGTGCTGCGGGATTGGGGGTAGGGTTTCGAAGTTGGGTAGACTTTGAGCTGCGGGAGTTTAGAATTTGAGCTGAGGGATTTTTTTTTATTGTGCGGTCAAACAGGTCGAAGACCAGGCTAGGTCAGTGTCGGGCTGGGCCGAATGGTGTACGGGCTGCAGCAGTGTCGGGCCATGGTCCGCAAAGCCGGGCCGCAGGGTCTTCTCAATTTCCGCCTGACGGAGCATCAACTGCAGAAGTTGGTGTTTTGGGGCGCGGCGAGGTCGCGAAATTAAAAACGAGGTCGAGAGCTATGGTGGCGAGGTTGAGCTGATTTCCGCCGAGCGAAGGAGTGGCTGCGGAAGCTCGAGAGGTCGAGGGCCGTTGTGGCATCGCAGAAAACTGGGCGGGCTCGCGAGCCATGGTTGCGAGCTTGCGAGGTAATCCGCGGGGCGGAGGAGCTGGGACTGGACTTCGAGCATGGTGCGCGGCGCGAGGTCGCGGAAATGACGGCGTGGTCGGGAGCTACGGTGGCGGGCTCGCGGTGATTTCCGCCACGCGAAGTAACAGGAGCTGAAGATGGTGTCTAAGATGGTCCCATACTTAGTCATATTTCCGATGTTTCGCTCTCAATGTTCGAATCAACTTCCAATTCGATTAACGCTCGAATTCACTCATTTATTTTTTTTTTTTTTTGCATGGCTCGACACTAACAAGTCGGTACTGCCGAGCAGGTCGGCCGGGCGCTCTATATATTTTTTATATATATATATAAAAAGAAAAACAAGGAAAAATCAAAGAAAAAGAAAAGAAAGAAAGAAAAGCAAAACGCGTGGGTTGCCTCCCACGAAGCGCTCAATTTTACGTCGTGAGCTCGACTTTCCCGTCAATTCATTAGTAGCTTGGCTCCTCGAGCCGAGAATAAAGGACTTGAACATCCTTAACCTCCCCCTCGAGATACGGTTTCACCCGGTGGCCGTTCACTTGAAAAGATGTTTTGTCGGATTAAAAAGTTTTACGACCCCCGAGGGAAATACCTCCTCAATTTCGAACGGACCACTGTATCTTGAATTTAATTTACCGGGAAATAAACAAAGTCTCGAGTTAAAAAGAAGTACCTTCATCCCGGTTGTGAGCACTTTCCTTAGAATTTTTGAATCATGCCACTTCTTGACTTTCTCCTTGCAAATCCGGGCATTCTCATACGACTCATTTCGTAGCTCGTCCAACTCATTGATTTGCAAGTGTCGCTCCTTCCTGGCTAAGCCGAGCTCGAAATTAATGGTCCGGATAGCCCAATAGGCTCTATGCTCGACTTCTACCGGCAAGTGGCAAGCTTTTCCATAAACCAAACGAAAAGAGCTCATACCTAGAACACCTTTGTAAGTCGTACGATGTGCCCACAATGCATCTCCGAGTTTGTGGGACCAATCACGTATAAAGGAATTGACGGTTCGCTCGAGCATAAACTTGATTTGCTTGTTACTCGTTTCGACTTGCACGGAGGTTTGAGGATGATACGGGGTAGCAACCTTGTGGGCGATTCCATTCTTCTCCATAAGCTTCTTGAAAATCCGGTTGCAAAAGTGAGAACCTCCATCGCTAATGATAGCTCGAGGGAAACCGAAACGGTTGATGATGTGGTCTTGCACGAATTTCACTACGACTTTGGCGTCACAAGTTCTAGCCGGAATGGCTTCAACCCACTTCGAGACATACTCCACGCCAATCAAAATATACTCAAACCCATGGGAACTCGGGAAGGGTCCCATGAAGTCAATCCCCCAAACGTCAAAGATTTCAACCGGAAGAAATGTGTTAAGGGGCATCTCATTCCTCCTCCCAATGTTCCCCGAGCGTTGACATCAATCGCACGAAGTTGAGAAGGCGTAGGCATCCTTGAAGATCGTCGGCCAATAAAATCCACTTTGAAGCACCTTGAATGCCGTTTTCCGGCCTCCGAAATGGCCACCGCAATTGGACGAGTGGCATGCGGTCAAAATATCATGTCGTTCCTTCTCGGGTACACACCGCCTAATGACCTCGTCCTTTCCGAGATGGAAAAGGTACGGATCCTCCCAAAGAAAGTACATACACTTTGAAATAAATCTCTTCCTTTCTTGGAAGGATAAGTCATCATTTAAGATACCACTAGCCAAGTAATTAGTAATATCGGCATACCAAGGTACACAATCAACAAGAAAAGCATGCTCGTAAGGAAATGAATCATCAAGATTGGGCAAATCACAAGAAATCGAAAGCAATGTAAGGCGAGATAAATAATCGGCAACAACGTTCTCACACCCTTTTCTATCTAAGATTTCCACATCAAATTCTTGCAATAATAACACCCAACGAATCAACCTCGGTTTCGATTGAGCTTTAGCTAACAAATGCCTCAATGCCGCATGATCACTATACACGATAATTTTATACCCTACCACATATGCACGAAATTTTTCCAAGGCAAAGACAATGGCTAAAAATTCTTTCTCGGTTGTGGTGTAATTAATTTGAGCATCGTTTAGGAGTCATGCTAGCATATGCAATCACGTGATGGCGTTTATCGACCTTTTGCCCCAAAACGGCCCCCACCGCATAGTTCGAAGCATCACACATAATTTCAAAAGGTAGGGACCAATTCGGGGGCATCACAATCGGTGCCGTAACTAATTTTTGTTTCAATTCATTAAAGGCATGTAAACACTCATCATCAAAATTAAAAGGCACGTCAAGAGCAAGCAAGGCACACAAGGGTCGGGCTATTTTCGAAAAATCCTTGATAAACCTCCGGTAAAAACCGGCATGCCCGAGAAAACTACGAATTCTTTTAACATTCACGGGGGGTGGAAGTTGTTTAATCACATCAATTTTAGCTTTATCGACCTCAATGCCTTTAGATGAAATGACGTGACCAAGCACATTACCATTAGGTACCATGAAATGCGATTTTTCCCAACTAAGTGTCAAATTATTCTCAATGCATCTATTCAAAACTTTCCCCAATTTATCAAGACAATCAAGAAATGAATCACCAAATACGGAAAAATCATCCATAAATATTTCAATGAATTCACCAATCATATCCGAAAAGATAGAAAACATGCACCTTTGAAAAGTGGCGGGAGCGTTACAAAGTCCAAATGGCATCCTTCGGAAGGAAAAAGTGCCAAACGGGCATGTGAAGGTGGTCTTTGGTTGATCCTCCGGGGCAATCGGGATTTGGTAGTATCCCGACAATCCATCAAGGAAACAATAGTAGGGATGGCCGGCTAGTTTGTCAAGAAGTTGATCAATAAACGGCAAAGGGAAATGGTCCTTCCTTGTGGCAGCATTGAGCTTTCGAAAATCGATACACATGCGCCACCCCGTAGTGGCTCTTGTCGGTACAAGCTCCCCCTTGTTGTTCTCAACCACCGTGATTCCACTCTTCTTCGGAACCACGTGCACGGGGCTCACCCACTCACTAACCGCCACGACATAGATAATCCCCTCTTGTAGCAATTTAAGAATCTCCACTTTTACCACCTCCATCAACGTGGGGTTCAATCATCTTTGGCCCTCCCGGATAGGCTTTGACTCATCCTCAAGAATAATTCGGTGCATACATGTGGCCGGGCTTATCCCCTTGATATCACTCAAACTCCACCCGAGAGCATCCTTGTTCACCACGAGGACATCCACAAGTAATTTCTCCTCCTCACTCGAAAGTACCGAGTAAATGATGGCGGGCTTCTTCTCATTTTCTTTGAGAAAGACATATTTGAGGTGTGGTGGTAATGGTTTAAGCTCGGTCGAAATTTTCCCGGGGTTCGGGTTCTTTGGATATCTCAATAAGATCCACCACACCTTCTTCTTCGGGATCAAGCTTCTTTGACTCATCTTCATCGGGGACTCCACACTCATAAGAGACATCGGCGTGGAAAAGGTTGTGGACCTCCGCCTCGATCACATCCACATATGAACAACTCTCGGTGAACGACGGTGTGGTCTTTGTCTCGCTCATTGTAAAAGTGACCGTTTCACCGAGAGCCGATAAGGTGACTCGCCCGTCTTTGACATTGATGAGAGTGTTGGTAGTGGCCATAAACGGGCGGCCAAGTAAGATGGTGTGCTCATTCCCGGTATTTGGGACCTCTCCCACATCAAGCACCACAAAATCCGCCGGGACAATCAAATTTCCAACTCGGATTAAAATATTCTCAATAACACCCTTCGGATAACGTAGTGTACAATCCGCCAATTGCAAACACATCCTCGTAGGCTTGAGATCTCCCAACTCCAATTGCTTGAAAATCGAATATGGCATAAGGTTGATCCCAGCTCCCAAATCAAGCATTCCATTAGTCTCCTTCCCATTTTCGAGGGTTATCTTGATCACAATACCCCCGGGGTCACATTCTTTCCTCGGAATCGTTGTGGAAGCAACTTCGGAGATCATCACCTTTTCATTATCCTCAAACCTCCTTTTCTTCGAGGCCAAATCCTTAAAGAATTGAACATAGGCCGGAACATTCTTAATCACATCAAGTAGAGGAAGGTTCACATTTACCTTGGAAAGCATATCGAATAGATCCTTGAATTGGTGGTTCCTCTTGGTGTCTTGGAGTCTACTCGGGTAAGATACCGGTGGGCGGTATGGTGTGGCCGACTTGTGCAAAGTATCAAGGCTATCGGGTTTGGTTTTCTCCTTCGGTTCCTCCTCGATCATCACTTTCTTGTTCTTCCCGGAATCCGTCATAACATTCAACTCCTCCTCGTCATCCGTTTCATCAACATCCTCAACCAACACATCATTAGGCATCTCTACTTGATTATCCACCACTTTACCACTTCGTAAGACCGTCACGGCTTGGGCTTGCTCGGGTTGGCTCGGGAGTCGGTCCTTCTTGTTGTTTCTTTGCATTTCACCAATGGACGTCCCAAGTTTCCCCATTTGTGTCTCAAGGCATTTGAGGGAAGCTTGGATTGAAGGTACGCCCTTGACCGTTTCATGGAGGGTGGACACGGTCGAAGCGAGGCTTTGAAGATACTTTTTCATGTTGTCAATTCGAGGGTCCGAGGTAGGTGCCTTAACTTCTTTTTCGGGCTCCGGTGGAGGTGGTATTGGTTGTCTCGGAACAAATCCTCCACGCCCTTGTTGGTACCCTTGAAACTCGGGCCTCGGTTGATATCCTTGAAACTCGGGCCTCGGTTGAAATAGTGGTCGGTTGTTGGGTGGTGCATATTGTTGAGGTTGGGAATAGGCTTGTTGTGGAGCCGGTTGGGGTGCATACCCCGCTTTTGGGTCCCGCCATGAGAAGTTAGGGTGGTTTCGCCACCTGGGGTTGTACGTGTTCGAATAAGGGTCATTTTGAACCCGGGGTGCGTACCCTTGAATGGCGTTGATGTCGTAAGGGACCCCTTCGAGATTAGGATCGTAGCCCGACTCCATATAGCGTGGACATTCATGGCCTCCATGTCCCGTCTCGCCGCAACAACCACACACTTCGGCCATCACCACTTGAGTGGGTTTCACATCTCTCAACCTTAATTGTTTAAGTTCCTCCTCAAACGAGGCTAACTTGGCAAGCACGACATCGTTTGAGGACCCGGTTGATGGGGTAGCTTCATTTACGGGAGTCCTCTTACGCACGCTCTTTCGTTGGGAGTTCTCACTCAACATTTCGTAAAGCTCGTAGATCTCCTCGGCCGTGTGGCTCCCAATGTCTCCCCCGGCCGCATGATCAACCATGTATTGAAGGGTTTGATGGAGACCGTCGTAGAAGAATTGATTTAGTACCCCGAGGCAAAAGTGATGATGGGGGCATTGGAGTTGATACCCCTTGAATCTCTCCCATGCCTCGTGAAAGGTCTCCCCGACGTTTTGGCTAAAGCTTGCAATTTGGGTTCGGAGATCGGTGGTCTTTTGGTGTGAGTAGTACTTGCCCATGAACTTCTCATATACGGCTTCCCACGTGTTGAGGAAATTCGGAAGCAACGTCATGAACCAAGTTTTTGCTCGATCTTTCAATGTGTAAGGGAAACACCTCATTCGAAGTTGGTTCTCAGTTAGTCCTTGGAGGGGAAATGTGTTGACGGTTGCATAGAAGTCTCGAATGAAGTTGAGAGCATCTTCTTGGGTGAGGCCATAGAATGAGGGAAGGTGGTTTAGATGGATGATCTTAAGGTCGTAGTGTCGGGCCGCCTCTCCGAGCACGAGGCACGAAGTGTTGTCTCCAATAATCGGTCGTGCAAAGTACCTCATGTTCGGGGGAGGTTGTGGAAGTTGATTCTCTTCGGGTTTGGGTTGCGGTTGAGGTTCTTCGATATTAAGTTCAACAAAGAGATCGAATGGGGGTGTCTTCTTTCGGGGTCTTCCTCTTCGTCTACCTTGCATAAACACAAACAACAACTATACCCGTGAACGCACCAATGGGAAACAAGGTAAACTCAACATTACAAACACACACTACCTAGAAAAAGCAAGAGAAATCAAGAGAAACACGAAAATTAATCAAGGTTCACAAAAATCAAGAGAAACACACGAAAAAGGAACAATCAAATAGCAATTTAGGCGTCCTACTTGCCTTCCCCGGCAACGGCGCCATTTGTTTGGTAGAGATTTGATGGGCAAAGGATAACCGAGTTACCCGACTCGGGTCGATCTCGAGGGAAGGCTATTCGGAGCTTTACTCACTATTCAATCGCTCAAATCAGAAAAATGGAAAATAAAGTCCTAAACATACTAATCAATTTGGGTTGAAGATGATTAAAACTAATTACGACTAGTGAAAGCAATTAAACGAGCAACGAGTAAGTGAACGTACTACAAACTCTAGCAACTAAACCGATGAACAAAGACAAGGGCAATAAAAGCGAAAATAAGAGAATCGAACTCCATTTAACATGCTTGATAGCTAAAATCGAAATCCTACCACGAAATAACCGAGCTAAATATGAAGTCCCGATTTTTCTAATAGCAATCAATCAATCAATCAACTCCAAGCATCATAAACGAGCTCACAAAAGCAAGGGAAACGAAAATTAACTAAAATAGCTACTAAAAATCCGACAACCGAGCAAGCCCTAATTACTTCTACGCACGAGATAGCAAGTAAGTACGAAAATCGAGATCACAAGGCTTAAAAGTAAGTACTCACATCCCTAACGCATGCTTGATCGAAATCGGAAGAAAAAGATTAAAACTTGCATACACGAGAAGTCACCGGAAAAAGTCGCCGAAAAATGTCAAGAACATTCACCTTACTCTAGAGAGAAAATAGAAGACTTAAGCTAAGAACCAAAAAGGGAAACATTTCATAATGAGCTAGATGTCCCCAAAATGCAAAGGCCAAAAAGTATTTATACTCCAAGAAAAACACATACTAAAACGCAGCTAAATATCACACTCCCGAGCTTGCTATAGCTTCCACGAGCACGCAAGGAGAAGAAGGCTCGGTTGTGGCACTCTCGACGTCGTGGAAATGGAGGCTAGATCGCGGCCATGGTGAAAACATGCTCTCGAGGTCGTGGAAATGAAGGCTAGCTCGCGGAATGTGATGGCGACGGCATGGAGTAGCTCTCGACCTCGCGAGACTTCCGGCGAGCTCGCGAGTGCATGATGGCAATGACTCTCGACGTCGCGGCCCCTCCGGCGAGCTCGCGAGTTCGCGGCTGTGCGGGTCCGGTGCGAATTCGACTAAGGCTTCGACTTCTAAGATCAAACGTGCTCGCATGAAATGGCTTGAGACTACTCGGCAACTCGACTTCTTCGGGGCATGCTCATCGCTCGGAAAATAGTTCGAATTTCTCTCGAAATATGGCTCGACTCTCTCTCTCTCGCTATCCTCGGAATAAACCTGAAATTACACCAAAAGCACGAAAAAGTACGCCGAAATATAAAATAGAAAGAAAAACATAAACACATACGATAAACGACAAAACGGACCGGTCGACACTAAAATAAACCTAGAATCGACTCGAAAGCACACAAAAACACATAAAAATAAATACAAAAACACAATAAACACTAGTGCAACTAATCAGTCAAGACAAACTGTACCGTTGACACTACAACCGTTGACGATGGGGTGTTCATGTCCATCTAGGTTGTGAACCATTATTCTTGTTTCGCGAGTAACTGATAGAGTGATCTTCGGTTCGCCCGATGACGACCCACCATATCTAATGCAAAACAACATAACATGGACTGTTTAATTAAACATGATTCTCATTCAAACAGGTTCAATTTAAATACATCTAAAGCCAAGCTTTCAGTAAAAACACCAACACGATGAAATACCTATATTGCAATAGGACGGTACCCTAGGTGAAGTAATGTGGTACTTATAAATTAGCATTTCGTACCAACTTTTTTGTCAGTAGGACTCAAAGTAAAATTTGTTGTTCCAAATTTAGCACGTATGGTGAGAGAAAATTGGCAATCCCAGTGTGACAAACTCTACCTTTCATCTCTTTTCTTCAAATCAAGTTCGGAGATCTTTGGGCACAATGAAATATGAAAGGCACCTCAAGCCTTGAAGCGACCGAAAATCATCAACTTTATTAAATTCATCAAATAAATGAGGCTCTATATGTCCGTAATGCAAATTACATGAAGGAAACTTACATGAATACCTTCATAAAACAAAATACAGTGCTCCTTGATATGAGCCTAAACTATCTATACAGCTCCTCGATATGAGTAAAAAACTATCCATAACTCCAATTTAAATGCTCTTTGACACGAGCATAAACTATCTGCAATGCTCATTGATACAAACCTAAACTATCTACAATGCTTATTAATATGATTCTAAACTACCTATAAGACTCCTTGACAAGAGCATAAAATGTCAACACCCGAAAGCTCCTCGACACGAGCATAAAATGTCTACAACATTGAGATCTTCTAGAAACGGGACTAAAAGGTTTAGAAGTCTAATGTTAAGCTCCTTGACACGAACATAAAATGTCTACAAAATCAAGATCTCCGTGATACGAGTATAAAAGGTCCATAAATCATATAAAAGAACCCTTTAGACACGAGTATAAAATGTCTTCAACTTAAATCAATCAAGATTCCTTGACATGAGAATAAAATGTTTCAAAAATCAAGACCCCTTGACATAAAAATAAAATGTTTACATGTCAAGAACTCCATATGACGAGTATAAACTATCTAAAAATAAAATAAAATCATGTACTCCTTGATACAATCATAAAATATCTACAATATCAAATCAACACTTATTGATATGAGTGTAAACTATCTATAAATCATCAAGACTCCCAATACGAGTATAAACTATCTAAAAATCAAATCAAATAAAGAAATCCTTGATATGAGTTTAAACTATTTACGAACCCAAGTCGAAGAACACCTAGATAAGAGCTTAAACTATTTGCATGTCTAAACTAGATCAAATCAACTTTAATTATTTTATTTTTAAATATTATTTTAATATAAACTCAAAATTCCACTAGCAACTAATCATACTACTTTTTTCAAAACTAACCTTAGTTAAAAAAAAAAGTATTCTGAGCATATATATTTGTATCCAAGCATACCCTTACGGCGTGCTTGTATATAAATATATCCGCTAAAAACGAGTTTTTTTTTTTTTTTTTTTTTTTTTTTTTTTGTTAACCAGAGTTAATTTGAATAAATGTGGTACGGTTAGTTGTGTAAGATTTTGAGTTTATATTAAAATATTATTTAAAATAAAAGAATTAAAGTTCATTTGACATAAAAGTATGAGAGAGATGATGTGTAGTTATAATTAATTAAAATTATGTGAGTGGATGAATAAAAAATTAAATTTAATGTGATGCATAAGAATGATTGATTCATATTATTTAATTATATTATAATATTGAGGATGGTGGGATTGTATCAAATTTGAGTTAGATTTTGAGTATGAATTAAGTTTATTGTATACAAACACACCCATATAATTATATTAGACTAGTAAAGTACACGTGCGATGCACGTGGTGTCGAATGATTTTCGCGGAGTAAGTTTGTAAAATAAATTAATTTATTTATTAAACATATCATTGCATAAATGAAGTAAAATATAGAAAAAATGAACTCATATGTGATTTTTTTTTATTTAGAATTAACATAATGATGTCCTCATATAAAAATAGTGAAATAACGTTTTACAAACCCCAACAATAATATATATAAAAAACAAATTCCTAATAAAAAAACACAAAGATTTTCTTTCTTTTTAGTTTTAACGTTCTAATAAGAACATTCATAGTCGTTGGAGTCCAATACATCAATACTATTGCAAAATTCCTCTTAACTAATTTGGCAAAACGTCAATTTTATTCAAACACTTAAGAAACATTCTGACCCAACATATAGTCAAACTTCATGATCGTATGATCTTTATAACAAGGTACTTCTACTAACAGAGGATAAATATCTCTATGAAATAACTAACGGCGTCACTACAATTGCTGATATTTTTTTATCACTGTATAAACTACTACATTCTTCTATCTCTAGATATATTGGTGTCTACCCCATTGATGCATCGCCCCACGAGGTGGGAATGAATTTTATCTCCAAATAAAAGTTGACTTTCCAAAATCTTAGTTACATGTACTTCTCCCGAGGTGCTAAATTATTTTTTGAAATCATCATACATTACCTAAAAGTACCTCTAAAGTAATTGCACATATGTTCAAGCACAATACACCAATGAGATTATAAATATTTCTATAAAAAGTGACAACTTAATTCTAACATTCAAAACCATTTTGATACTCCTACATTTTATTTTCAGTGTTATTTATCTAGAATATAGACGAACAATATAATCTATTTTTTGCAATGATAAAACAAAACAATGCGAAAATATTGAGAAGCATATCATTTGTTAAAATATTTGACAATAGAAGAATTAGAATTCCATTATATGACGATACTTTTAGCTATTTGTAAAGTTTATTATTATGGAGTCATGATTAAAATATACATCATGTATACAAATTTTTAGATTTTTTAATTATTTAAAATTGAAAATAAATAATATATGATCATCATTTATGAGAACCAATTTCTTACAGAGTCCATATATTTGAACGCTAGCAACAAAAAAGTAGTAATTTTAAAAGACTTTTTGTTTGTAAATATTGGTATTCATACTTTTCTAAAAAAATTAGCATGTTTTCTTTTTCTCATTGAATTACTATTATATTATTTGTTTCTTATTCTATAGACAAATAATATTTTATTTACTAAGTAACTAAAGAACATTTATACGTATTATGTTATTTTTTGTATGTGTTTTATATAATTATGGTATCAAATTATCTTATTTATTAGGCTACAATTAATATAATCACATAAGATTAAATGTAATTTAATATATTTGATAAAATTGTACTTTTTATACGATTATTAGATTAAAAGTTTTAGAATTTTTTCCAATGTTTGATAAAATATTAATTAACTAAGTCATTTTCATAATCACTGAATATATATATGGTACCACCATTATAGGGTTCATTTTGCAGCAGTAATTGACTTCACATAGCTAATGTTATTTCATTTCATTTCTCTGGTCTAGCCTTTCCTTTTATCGGATTTGGGCGCTCTAGCCAAAACGTGGGAACAGTTAGAAGTTTACACCCATTTTTTTACTTTTTTTTTTAATATGAACTATTTCAAATTTATGTATGGAAAACATACCACAAGTTTATCTTATGTTATTTTATACTTAATAAAGTTGATTATTTAATTACAATTTTTTAATTAACTATTTACAATTCATAAATTCATTAATAATATTGTCGAGTCAACTTTTGTTCATAAAATTTTTTAAAATATATTATTTTCATTGATTTGCTTATGTTGAATTGAGAAAAGTTATGTTTTTTTAATTATATATAGGGAGGATATAAGATTTCCTATATTTTTTATGTAGTATTTATTGAGTAATTGTGTTTACAATTTTTCTATTAAAATTATATTAAACACGTGAACTTTTTAGTTCCTATATTTTTTTTTTTTCCAGAAATCACTCATTATTTTATCCCAAGATTAATTACCTATTAATTTTCTAATTGTGTTACATTTCTTACATATTAAATATTATATAATTAAAATATTTCTTTTTTTATCTGTTCAATATGATACTTATATATTATATTAAAAAAACTAATATAGTAAATAAAAAGTTATTTAAAATTAGAATAATAAAGATTTTTTTTTAATCTACATGTATAAATGTACAAATAACTATTGTCTATCACCTCAAATTTACACATAAAATTAATAAGAACAAAAAACTAACAAGCGTTTAACAACTCAGTTCGATTACATCGATAAGTATATTTTTAGAAGGTTTATATTTAGTTATATTAATTATATTATTTTTGTTTATTAGTTTGTTTTATATTTATTAGTACGTGTCACAACTTAGTTATTATTCATATTATTTCTTATATTTAATATTTTTTTAAACCTTTATTTTGTTCTTTCACATGTTCTTAACTGTAGATTTGTCAAAAAAGACATAATATAAAGTATAGAATTTTTTCGATCATCTGCCTCATTATATATCAAATATTTGTATATCCTATATTATATTATATTTAATTATAATTTTTTAATTTATATTTTAATTAAATATTTACAATTCATAAATTCATTAATAATATTGTCGTGTCAACTTTTGTTCATAAAATTTTTAAACATATATTATTTTCATTGATTTGCTTATGTTGAATTGAGAAAAGTTATGTTTTTTAATTACATATAGGGATGATATAAGATTTCTTATATTTTTTATGTAGTATTTATTGAGTAACTGTGTTTACAATTTTTCTATTAAAAATATATTAAACACGTGAACTTTTTAGTTCCTATAATTTTTTTTTCATAAATCACTCATTATTTTATCCCAAATTTACCTATTAATTTATCAATTGAGTTACAATTCTTACATATTAAATATTATATAATTAAAATATTTCTTGTTTTATCTGTTCAATATGATACTTATATATTATATTAAAAAAACTAATATAGTAAATAAAAATGTTATTTAAAATTATAATAATAAAGATTTGTTTTTCTAATCTACATGTATAAATGTACAAATAACTATTGTATATCACCTCCAATTTACACATAAAATTAATAAGAACAAAAAACTAACAAGCGTTTAATAACTCAGTTCGATTACATCGATAATTATATTTTTAGAAGGTTTATATTTAGATATATTAATTATATTATTTTTGTTTATTAGTTTGTTTTATATTTATTAGTATGTGTCACAACTTAGTTATTATTCATATTATTTCTTATATTTAATTTTTTTTAAAACTTTATCTTGTTCTTTCACATGTTCTTAACTGTAGATTTGTCAAAAATGACACAATATAAAGTATAGAATTTTTCGATCATATGCCTCATTATATATCAAATATTTGTATATTCTATATTATAGTATATATAATTACAAATTTTTAATTAATATTTTAATTAAATATTTACAATTCATAAAATCATTAATAATATTGTCGAGTCAACTTTTGTTCATAAAATTTTTTAAAATATATTATTTTCATTGAGTTGCTTATGTTGAATTGAGAAAAGTTATGTTTTTTTAATTGTATATAGGGAGGATATAAGATATAATGACATTAGTATATTACCAATTTGCCATTAAAAACATGTGAAAGTAAGGGTTTTTAGGTAGTTCACTTTTTAATTAAAAATATAAATAAAATATGATGTGTATTAGTGTATTTCTAATTTGCCATTGAATTTATTTCAAAGTAAGAGTTTTTTACGCATTATAAATTTTACAAAAACACTCCTCCTTTTAAAGTAGTATAGATAAATAGATAGATAGATATAGATGTATTGTGCAACAGTTATAAACTTAGCCAATGCTCTCACCTCTCTAAAGATTTCTCTCTCTAGAATCCCTCCCACTTTATTTTTTTACCCTTTCCCTTCTCCTCTCTCCGGCCACCACCTTCGTCTAGACTGTCCACCGGCCCCAACATCGTCGGAGACGAGCCGCACAACTGTCGGGTCGTTTAACTTGTAACCCTACCCTTCTGCTTTCGGCCTCCATCTCACCTCCCCCTCCATCTCTGTCACCGGCCTCCTTCGCACCGGCAAACTGACTTCCACCTCTGACTTACAGTCCACCGCCAGATCTTAGGACCTTGGTTGCAGCTCAAGTTGGAAAGGCCCTTCTAGCCTTCTTGTAGTCCCCGTTTTCAAGCTTGAAAGAGGGAGAAATACCGTTCACGGTCTCCGACCTTCCGACGATCGTCACCCCCTCCACCGTGCAAGTTTCGATTCTGGGTGAATGCCACTCACCCTACAAGCCACACTCAAACACCCAAAAAAAA
>CACSLK010031421.1:27324741-27337816 GCA_902706635.1 Striga hermonthica | reverse complement strand
GGGGTTGCATAGGGGTTTACTGATCCAGCATTCTCATGGGTCTTCGGTTCCCGCTGCCTAGTGCGCTGAACGGTATTCTCAGTGAGCTTGACGTTGGCATTAGCCAGTTAGTGCCGACCGTGTTTGCCCGACTCGTGTGCCTGAACGTGATGTTCTGTCGTGAGGGTTGGCCCCACCCCACCGGTGACAAAGTGAAGGCGTTGTTCGCCTTTAAGAATTCGACGACACCAGCAATTATTACACCTCGACACTTCTAGAAATTGACAAGATGTTGGTCGCCAAACTCACCGAGACGTTGCACGGCTACATGTCAGAGTGGTTCTAGGACATGGTGAATTGAGAACTGAGGGTGCAGCTCGGCATCCCCCCACCCATTTTATTTTCAGCACAATTGAGTATTTTCAATTCCTTCTCTTTGTCTACTAATATCACTTTATTCTTTGTGCTAACAGGTCGGTGTTTTCATTTTCAGTTCGTAATCCGAACTTGAATCTCAGAAAGAGCCTTGATGTTAGGATCGCCACTTTGCTAAGACGTCCACTTGAAGATCGAAATTACTGGTCCCTTCACGAGGAACAAAACCTTCTTTACTATAATTTGGTCCCGTGATCCCCAACAAGTCCTTTGTTCCAAGTATTCATCTTACCTCAACTCGTCTTTTCAGTCGCACTTGGATTCCATTTGTCATTGTTGTTGTTTTCTAACTGATTGTGCACGTTTTGCAGTCTACTACTCATTACTTCGCCAACAGGGATTTAGCACGGTCAAAGAGGCCAACAAGTACAGGCGTGCCAACCCGGATCCACTAAAAAACAGAGTTGAGCTCATCTACGTTGTCGATCAAACGTCGAGCTGAAGAAGTTGGAGGACACTCACGATCTCTGCCGGGGGCGCATCCGTTCCTTGAATGACAAGGTGAAGAGGTGGGCGAGCTAAAGACATAGCTCATCCTGGCTCGTAGGAGACCGTGAAGGCCAAGGAGAGGGAGGCCGAAGCGGCCGAGGAGGCGGCCAGAGCCGTGGACGAGTTGACAAAAGAAAGGACGAACTGGGCTGAGGAGAAGGTCGATCTGCAGATGAAGCATGCGTTGGAGATGGCCGACCTCTACGAGCAGAACATGAAGGAGATGGGTCAACTTCTGGTTCGGGTCCAAGATCTTTGCGCTGAGCTCGATGCCCGTACTAAGGAACCCAAAAATAGGCTGAGTCCGGCGTGCCTGCACCTCTACCCCAGCAACTGCCTTATTCAGAGATCTAGGGGCTTTACTCTCACGAGATGCTTGCCGATATGGATTCTCGGGTCAGGTATAACCTTTATTGGTTGTTCCAGTGCCTCGACCACGGCTTGCTTTCCTTAGACGACTTTTGGGCGATCATGGGCGCTACGATTGCTAAGCACCACCTGGAGGCCGAGTTCGACGGACTAGTATGCGAGGTGGACGAGGACGAGGATGAGGCCGCGCTGATCCGCCACTGAGAAGGGTGGGCCGACGACGTCATCGTCGGTCTCTCGAACTTTGGCCCCAGTCCCAGCGAACTACGCCTGGCAGAGGGGAAGCGGATGGTCGGCTACAAACCCTTTTCTCTGGTAGTCGATGCGTCAGATGACGAGGCTGGCCTTTCGGGGGTTGACAAGGATGCGACTGACGAGCCCGCTACTTCAATGGTAGACGGGGGTGCTAACTCGGAGCCCGTCCGGACGTCGTCATCCTATCTCCTAGCCCAGTGACCGATCCTTAGCTACTTATTCTGATGTTTATTTGTGCGGGCATGCATGCCTTTTTTGTTGGCCAACTGTGGCTCTTTGAACAATTATCTTATCTGTTTTTAAAAGATTTTTATTCTTATCGTATCATATTTTGGGTGTCGGTTTGGCTTTTACGTTAAAGAAAAAGTTTTGTCTTTTTTGTTATTGCGGAGATGCACTTTTAAGCTTTCAATCTTTAACGATGTGTCCGGACTCGTTGGTGAGTTCAGAGTAGTCCATTTGTGTCTTATTTATTTATAACATACTGTTAGTTTCGTTAGTCTAATCTTTGGCTTGCCGCTGTTTTGTCCTGATTGAGTCGATTGTTTTGATTGGCTGCTTGCACTTTTCTGTTGTGCCTGATATTGAAACAATTCCTTACTTTTTTAGATGTTGCGCAGTTACTTTATTACTCCATCACGACAGTTTTGGCCTGACCATGTCTTTACGTTCACGATGTGCTTATTTACTGATTTTTTATTATTGCTTTTTTACTTTGTCAGGCTGTTTATCGAGCTCGGCTCCTTATATTTACTCCATTACACTAGCAACTTCTTACCTGATCAAATCGCTTTGTTGGATTCGATGGTATTTCGGCTTGACCGGACCACTTATGAGCCCAGCTCCTTACCATTACTTGTTTACGTTGACAACTTTTACCTAATCGAATCGCTTGCCGGATTCGGTGATATTCCGGTCTGACCGGCACCTTACTGAGCCCGGCTTTTGCAATTTCTTAGCACATAATTACGTTGGCAGCTTTACCTGATCGAGTCGCTTATCGGACTGGATGGTATTTTTGCCTGATCGGGCTGTCTGTGAGCCCAACGCCTTATCTTTACTTATTTACGTTGGGAACTTTTGCCTGACAAAGTCACTTGTCGAACTCGATGGTATTTTCGGCCTGACCGAGCTACCTTGTTGAGCCCGACTTGTGTAGTTTCTTGGCACATAATTGCGTTAATTGTTTTTCACCTGAACGAGTCACTTGTCGGACTTTGATGCTATTCAGGCCTGACCGGCCTACCTTGTTGAGCCTGGCTTGTGCAGTTTCTTAGAAAATATGTACGTTAATTATGCCGCTCACGACTCGATCTAGACTTAATGTCCTACCTACTAAAAGCAAAATAAAGGAGATTACATTATTTACATAACATATTAAATACTTTATACGATAAATAAATTAGAGAGTACGGGTAGTCTAGACCTATTGATAGAACTTTTTCAGAAACGTCGAGTTACATGGCTATTGATGGGGGTACCGTCCAAATGTTCTAATCGATAGACCCCATGTGGGAGGACCTCGTTGATTTTTTAGAGCCCTTCCATTTTGGTTTGAGGGGTCCGGGATCAGGCTCAGTTACCCTTTTAAGCACCAGGTCGCCGACCTAATATGAGTGCGGTTGGACCTAGGAGTTAATGTATCTTTCACTCTGTCTTTTGTTTTTCGTGATTATAGAGTTCGGTACCCCAAAACGGCATATTATTGACTTCCACATGAAATCAATCATCTTCTGTTCGGTAATGGTAGCCAGAGGTTCGGCTTCTGCCCATATTGTGAAGTAGTCGACAACGACGACGGCGTACTTCACTCCTCTTTTGCCCGTCGGCCCGATCAGGTCGACCCCTCATTTCGCAAATGGCCACGGGCTGAATATTGACTTTAAAGGTTTAACGATATTCGGCGCGAAGGTTTGGCATTTAGCACATTTTCGGGCCATCTCCAGGGCGTCCTTCTTTAGGCTGGGCAAATAGTAACCTTGCCTTAGAACTTTATGGGCGAGGGCGTACCCCCCGGAGTGGTTGCCGCACACGCCTTCGTGAATTACTCTGAAGATGTATTCGACGTCTTTTTTTGCTTGTTCACTATAGTAAGGCTTCAAAAGGAGAAGGGTTTTAGACATTATAAAAGACATATTTACCCTATTTTGAGAGGGGAGAACGTGAGGCACAAGAAGAAAAGCCCTAGAACACACAAGAGAGACAATTGGGAAGCAACAAGAAAATCCAACTACGAAGAAATCAAGGAGATTGAGAGATCGACGGGATTTCTAGTTTTTTTTTTCTTCTTTCGTTTGAACTTTTATTTATCATGTCGATTTCTAATATGTCTATGTATTTAAATTCGAACATGACTGGCTAGTTTATTTGATTCTAGGACTTGGTAGTATATTAATATGCTGGGATTTTGGATGAATTATTATTATTGATTGTCTTCTTTTGAACTCTATTCAAATATTTTGTTCTTTTTTCATGTTTAGCACTTGATCAATGCTTTTACATGTTTGACAATATTGTTTATAATTCGATAAATGAGTTCAATATTAAGTCTTTAATATTTGACACAATTTACTTTCTTGAATCGAGAGATTAGTAAGTCGTTGTGAGGATATTAGATCTTTTAATCTATTTGGAGTTAAATTGCATGTGTTGAGTGGAGACGCTAATATATGTGATTTTTTTCCCGGAATGATAGAAAGTTTTATAGATCAAAACGCACAAATGTGCGAAAGTACAACCTTAGCTGAATAATACAACCAAAAGTTGAATGAAGTGAGGACAGGTCAGAAGACCGCCTAAATCCGACACTAGCAACGCTAGAAACCGAAACAAGACTCTTGACACAACTGACAAACATAAACAACTAAATAAACGACTACCAAGCTCTCAATAGGAGAATAAACACAAAAGATCCCAAAAGGATAATAGCATAGGGGTCAACGACCCAAACCAGAAACACAAATCCTAAACAAACAACAAATCAGACAACTACACAAAACTAAAAAAATTAGCCCTTCCACAGCGAAACTACCGAGCCGAAACCAGAAGACAACTGATCAACCCTAAAGAAGAGATCGAGACCCAAGAAATCACCCCAAAAACTGTTGATCCGCCTAACAAAAGATGAAACTCGAACCCCAATACTCGAAGGAGGCTGACCCACCTCTAGCCGGAGAAACTCCGACGGGACCCCCCACACAACTGTTGTCTCGATCCCACTAACACCACTAGCAGAACTCGAAAGCACCGGTCCTCCACCCATACACAGACGACAGAGCACAAATGGAGAAGGGGCAAAGTCTTCATCTCAGCCCCAACGACGACGATACAGAGGTCGCGAGTCGCCCGAGCCACGCCCGACTCCATCCCCCTGAACCACACCCACCCAGCAGCCCCACAACACCAAGGTGACTCTCAAAGCAGAGCTCCTGCCAGAATCAGCGGAAAGGGCGAAATTTGACCTCGAATTTCATTCAACCGCCACATGCACGAAGGACGAGAGGAGATAGTGGGTTTGAGACAAAGGACCTCGAATTTCCTTCCATCCGACCTCGAGAGGGACGATAAGCTAAATTTGTGATCATCTTACAGGGTAGATAAAAGAACATTTACTTGTGTTATTTTTGAAGGAACTCAACTATTAATTGAAACCATGTTCTTAGAATCTATCATTCTCATATATTTTGTTACGTGTTTTTTAGCTAGTTCTTTATTTTTACTTTATTTCCTTTGATTCATTTTCTTAGTTTAGTTAATTCATCTCATATTCGATCATCTAAATAAACTTGACACTATCATAATCTTGTATTTGATATATTAATTATTTGGTCTCTTGGGATACGACATTGTTTGCCACATACTACAAGCGAAGCCGTACCTTTGCGGCCGAGCTTTAAAAGTATACGCGAACACCACCAGAGTTGCGCTTCGTTGTCATCACTCTCCTACTTTTACATCAAATCAACTTTATTATTTTAATTTAATTATTATTTTCATATTAACTCTAAATTCAACTTACAACTGAACATACAATCTTTTTCAAAATTTACTATGGTTAACCAAAAAAATCTGAATATGTTTATATTCAAGCACGGCCTTAATATACTATTTACACGCTCATCATACAACTAATTAGTCACTTGCTAAGGGTGTCTCCAATGGTTAGCTATTTGGCTAGTTATTATGACGTGGACAGGGGAAAAATAAGAGAGAGAGTAGTCACTAGCTACTAACAAATAGCTTATCTATTTCACGTAGCCCAATATTATGTGAGAGGAGTATGTGGGTCCAATAGTATAAAATAGTTATTTTTCTTATCTTTCATATCCATGTCAGCTGACTATATAGCTAGTAATAGCTATTACCATTGGAGATGCCCTAATAATCCAAGTTCCGGACCAAGGATCTAGCCTTATACCTCTCCTTCGGAATGGGAGGAAGCTTTGTAAGCCTCACGAAACTATCTTTTTCGACATCACACGAATGCTTGCATGAGAAGACGCCGGCCCTCTTCCCGATTACATTCTTCCCCTTACTCGGCTCCTTTTCCGGAACACCTTTTGTGCACGAAGTTAAAGCGGCAAGAAAAGGGTCGTCCAGCCACCACGACCCCTTTCTTGAGAAGCTTGTAGTCGACGGCCGAGAATTGCACGGAGGAGGTGGGGTGACTTTAATGTTGTGGGCCCCACTGGAATTTTCGGGCAGGAGTTTCATATCGGTTAGGTTCACGTCCGAGGACGTCTTTTGGTGGTTGAACTTGGAGATTCCGGGCTTCTCTTCCCAGGAAAACGGCACATAACCCTGTGAATGAATCTTCCTGTGGCTCATGCTAGCTTTGATTCGAGACCAAATTATGATGAAATAATTTGGAAAATCATGCTGTTATGACAGTTGTGTGCGTGTACATTTTCGGAGAATTTATAGATTCGTAGGTTGTTCAGGCATTGATAAGGTACTAAAGAAGAATATAATGTCTAGTTATTGTTTGGTAATAAATTCATTAGAGCCCGTTTCAGGGTAGGTGAAATGCATGTTATTCGAAGATGTGTAGGCCTCAAGGCATTTGTTTTTTTTACTCATTTTGTGTGAGAAAAATAGGTAGGGATGTGTTGAACCGTCAAGATCATTAGGATTTATTAATTGGAGAAATTATGACAAAAGATTTATTAGAACCATTAAAACAAAGTCCCCTGCACTTATAATGATGATCATGGTGCATTAACAGTATAAACATACTTGTTTACTAAGGAAGTTAGCTAGATTTTATACTTTGAGAAGTTAATTGAGGAAAAAGATGCTCGGCTAGTAGAAAAAACGGTTTTTATAACGGGTAAAAAAGACTTTTTATAACGGTTTTAAACTCGTTATAGTTTCATAAACACCCGATATAAAGAGAACAAGATTAATACAAAAATGCCACCGACGGTATTTTTATAGCAGGTTCAACAGAACCGTTACAAAAACTCTGTTATAAAAGACGTTTCTTCTACTAGTGTATAGTCATACAGGCATACATAATTATGACCGAAACAACAATCTCCGCTCCCAATCCGACTATGGCCACGGTCGACCCGGGCGTCGACCCGCCGGACTCTTTCAATTCTGATTTCCCGCTGATTGGGCAGCATCTCCCTCCGGCCCCGAAACGTTCCAGAATCCGTAACCGCTCGGGAGAGTTCTTGGCGCAACCAGCCCAAAGCCCTAAACCGACATCCTCTGCAATTCCGCCCCCCACACCAGGGAATCCAAACCCTAATTGCCGACCGATTTCGCTGCGTGCTGCCCCGCCACAGAGATGGTCCTACCGCGACATGATCAATAAGCACAGGCACCATGTGGATAATGAGGATGACAAGGAAGACGAGGCCGGTGATGAAGAGGTATCTGTGGACCTTTCTAGTCCGTCGCCGGATATCAAACTGCCGCAAAGCTTTTTTGATCGTATGGCCCTGGAGTGGATGAATGTGGTGGTTGTTAAACCTTTTGATGAAGCACTAACGATGGCGTCCTTGTATAATCGACTAGTTAAAATGTGGCCTTCCATGGCGGGATGCAAAATGATGGACCTCGAGAATGGCTTCTACCTTATACACTTCCGTACCCATGATGATGCGACTCAGGTTATGACTGGTGGGCCCTATGTCGTTGGTAATGGCTATTTGCACGTTCAACCATGGAGCCTCGACTTTGATGCGATGAATGAGGAAATCACGACTACCGTAGCGTGGATTCGGCTTCCTGGGCTGCCTGCTCACTATTACCAAAAGAAGATATTTTAGACCATCGGTCGGGTCGTGGGGAAGGTTGTCAAGATTGACCAACAGACGACATCACTTACCAGGGGCAAATTCGCTCGACTCGCAGTCGTTGTTGATCTTACGAAACCCCTATGTGTCAATTTTACTATTAATAAGCGGCAACAACGTGTGGTCTACGAAAGCCTTCCGACTATTTGTTTCCAATGTGGTCGGATTGGCCATTCGAGTAGTTCCTGCCTGTACAGCCCGACCCCACAGGAGAAACAAGCCCAACAAGCTACACCACCTACCTCTGCTCCTGCGAATGAGGAAGGTCGCGATGGGAGGCCCCGCAATAAGACCTCACCATCTGAGGGTGCCCCGGCGTCCGAGTATGGCCCTTGGATTCAGGTCCCACAACGAACCCGCCAACCTTACACTCGCCGCAGCAAAAGTGGGGCCCCGGGACCCACGAGTCACAGCACTAACCCGTCTTCTAGTCTGGGCACACGGTTTGACCTGTTGGATCGGGGCGATCTCCAGGAACAACCTCTGAGCTTCACCTTTAGTACACATAACATAGGGACTACCGGGACACAAATGGCTGCTCCTTCTTCGACAGCCGCTAAGCAGGGTGAGAGTGATTGGAGGGTGGTCGTACGGAAGGGCAAGAAACCAAAACAGCCTCCGGCTACCAAGTTTGGCACCGCAGCGGTTGGCATGAGTACCGAGCCTATACGGGAGGAATCTGTGATCGAAGACTTGACCGAGATTCATGTTCATAGCTCGAGGCCACGATCGATAGTGATCTGTAATGGGTCTGTAGCACAGGTTGAAGCCGGTTCGAAAAGGGAGTATATTCAGGTGGGAGCGGGCCTTGACCCAACTAAACAACAAGCTATTGTCATTGATGAATTGCGGATCCCACCTGGTACTGTTCATACGACCCATGCACGTCCCCCTGATGACGTTGTTGTCGATGATATGGTACTGGAGGGCACGACTGGTGGAGTGCCCCGCGAACCATGGCCGGGTGAGGATTCTTTGAATGTGGACCCGACCACTATGAGCCAGCCCATGGGCATTGATGATGCACAGGAGTCTCCTGACCAGCATTGACCGTATCCGACTCGTCTTTTCCTTCATATAGTTTCCTTATGAATATTGTTACGTGGAATGTTCAAGGTGCAGGCTCGCCTCATTTCAAGGGGGTCTTATCTACCTTAATGAATCAAGTTCATCCTGATGTAGTCGCCATTTTTGAACCACGCATCAGTGGAAAGAATGCTGATAACTTTGTTCGTTATAGTAAGTTTGAGTTTTCGTTCCGGATTGAAGCCCAGGGCTTCGCTGGTCGAATTTGGCTTTTGTGGACGGAGGCAGTTATGGTCGATGTTCTCTTTTGTACTAAACAGTTGGCCCATGTTCGGGTGACGAAGGATGCTGAGACATGCTTAGTATCTTTTATTTATGTCAGCCCTAATGCGACGACCCGTAAGCAGTTGTGGGCAGATTTGGGGACGTTAGCGTCCAGCATCTCGGAGCCTTGGCTGATTGGAGGTGATTTTAATTGCCTTCTGCGACGCTCGGAAAAACTAGGGGGTTCCTCCACTTTCTGCAACATCAGCCAGGACTTTCGTGATTGGCTTTTTAATAATGGCCTACAGGAGGTGGATACGGATGCACACCTCTACACTTGGTTTGGGGAAGGACCGACTGGCCGGATTGCCGAAAAGCTTGACCGCTTTATTGCTAATGTGGAGTGGCTTGAGAAATTTAGCATTGGGCGGGTCCGTCAACTTCCGCGGGCTCACTTCGATCACTCTCCTCTGTTAGTTGACTTCGGCCGGCAGTGCGTTCAGCTGTCGGGAATGAAACCTTTTCGCTTCCTTGCATCCTGGCTTCTACACCCAGGGTATCGGGATATGCTACATGCTGCGTGGCAACCTTCTGAGTCCTATGAGGAGGCGGCGGCGAGGTTTGTGACAGCTGCGAGAAGTTGGAACTCTGCTGTCTTCGGCAACATCTTTCAGCGGAAGAAAAGGCTTCTAGCTCGCATAAGGGGTATTCAACGGAGTCGCCAATATTATTCCAGCAACAAGCTTACTGTGTTGGAACGAGAGCTTTGAGCCGAGCTAGATGAGGTGATTATGCAAGAGGAACTGCTCTTACTCCAAAAATCTGCTCGGGACTGGGCTTTCTTGGGGGATAGGAACTCCGCCTACTTCCACCGGCAATTGAAGTTTCGCCGGAGGCGTGGGCGAGTACTTGAGCTTGTTGATGATGATGGGTACAGATAACAGATCAAACCGCCCTCCGGAGTTTAGCGACGAACTATTTTAAGGGTATTTACACTGACACGAGGGACACTCCATGCTGTGGTCTAGTACCAGGTCTCTTTCCCCACAGTGATGAGGCTATGATGGACCCGCTTGCCAGTGATATCACCGACGAGGAAATTTCCATGGCCCTGCGGGACATGGGCGCTCTCAAGGCTCCTGGCATTGATGGGCTTAATGCTCTTTTCTTCAAGCAGAATTGGGAGGCTATTGGCCCTTCAGTTCGGGCGTTTCTCCGGAAAATGTGGGACGACGGATTGGTCCCTCATAGTGTCAACAAGACTTTGATAGTCCTAATTCCTAAAGTTGAGAAGCCGTCCACTATTAAGCACTTCCGACAGATTATTCTGCTTAATGTCGTGTATAAGCTGTTTACCAAAATCTTGGTGAACCGTATGAAGGGGACCTTGTCTGACTTGATTCATCGAGCACAGGTCAGTTTCGTCCCAGTGAGGCAGATCTCCGATAATATTATCGTTGCTCAAGAGTTGATTCATTCTATGGGCACTCAGCGAGGGACCAAACGACATATGGTTATTAAGGTCGATCTGGAGAAGGCCTACGACTACCTCAGATGGGATTTCATTGACGAAACTTTGCACCTTGCAGGGTTCCCTGATAAGCTGGTCACTGCTGTTATGGCCTGTATTCGCTCATCCTCCATGCAGCTGTTGTGGAATGGCGAAGTCTGTGATGAGTTCAAGCCGTCGAGGGGGATCCGTCAAGGCGACCCCATGTCCCCTTATTTGTTTGTCCTATGCATAGAGTGACTGGCCCAGTTAATCGGTCAACAAGTCGATGCGATGCGGTGGCGGTCTATTTCCGTGGGGAGAGGAGCAGTCTCGGTACCTTTTTTGATGTTTGCTGATGATCTCATGCTTTTCTTGGAGGCCTCGGATGATCAGGTGATGCTTCTGAATCATGTCATGCGTACCTTTTGCGAACCGTCAGGCTTTAAGGTAAGCCCGGAGAAGACGCAAGTGTTCTTTTCCAATAATGTTGACCCCCTAGGAACAAGCTCGGTTAGCTGGTTTGCTTAACTTTAAGTTAACAGACCATTTGGGCAAGTATCTTGGTATGCCGATGATTCATGGGCGAGTAACTAAGACCACGTATGCTCATATTTTGGATAACGTGGAGTCACGTCTCGCGGGCTGGAGCATTAAAACGCTCTCGATGGCGGGCCGAGTGACCCTCACTCAATCGGTGCTGAACACTCTTCCCTTCTAGGCCATGCAAACATGTCGTTTACCTTGTGCTATTACGGACAAACTTGAACAACGGTGCCGGGCGTTTATTTGGGGTGGTTCCGATACCGTGAGAAAGGCCCATCTGGTTGCTTGGCAGGATGTTTGTCGAGCTAAAGCCGAAGGTGGGCTTGGAATTAAAAATCTCCGCTTAATGAATAGTGCTCTATTGATGAAGTTGGGTTGGGGAATTTTAACGAAGCCCGACTCATTATGGGTACGGGTTCTAAAAGCTAAGTACGGTCTCAATCCGACACCCGCCACGGAGACTCTACGCTGTCAGCAGGGCTCGGCGTTGATGCGAGCTATTGTTGGAGTCTGGCCGAACGTGGTGAATGGCGTGCGTTGGGCCCTCGGAGATGGCACGTTGGTTCACTTCTGGCTTGATCCGTGGTTGGGTATGGCTGGCCCCTTACGGCTCCTTGTTACGACTGCACTGTCTGCGGAATGCCTCTCGTTGACGGTGGTTGAGTTGGTCGACGATTCTGGGGACTGGAAATAGGCCTGTTTTCAACATTGTCTTCCGACGGCGGTCCTTCTTCGCATTGCCGCCACGCTTCCTCCACGTGCGTCGGCTGGTGCGGACCGGTTGTTATGGGGATTCTCGACTGATGGTCGTTTCACGACAAAGTCCGCCTACGATTCTCTTTGCCAGCATGTGAATGGGCCCACGGTTGCCATATAGAAACTCGTTTGGCGAGTGTCGGCCCACAGCGGGTCCGAAATTTTCTGTGGCTCGCCTGCAATGAACGATTACTTACGCAAGTGGAGAGGACTCGTCGTCATTTGACCAATTCTGAGGATTGTGACTTTTGTAGCCGTCGCGAAACTGTCCTTCATGTTGTTCGTGACTGCCCGTACGTGCGGAATGTGTGGCGCTTGCTGCTCCCACCTGGTAGTGCGTCTGACTTTTTTGAGCAACCTTTGAGGCCGTGGTTCACGCGTAACCTTTCACAGGTTCGGTTGGATTCTTACGTGAGCTGGAGTAGCCTTTTCGCTATTGTGGTATGGCGAGCGTGGGCTTGGCGCAACGATCGGATCTTCAATGATTCTTCTGCGGGCTGCGAGGTACGGATACATGAAGTTCTTGACTGTTTACAGCATTATACTCTCGCAGCTCAGAGCTTCGCTAAGGTGGGGGCTGATTTGGACCGTTTTGAGTCCCGATTAATTTATTGGTCCCCGCCAGATCCAGGATGGTTGAAAGTGAACACGGATGGCGCGTTTGACAAAAAGACTGGGCTTAGTAGTGCTGGTGGGATTATTCGTGATGCGATGGGTGGATGGGCTAAGGGTTTTATTATGAACATTGGACACTGTACCATTACCGGTGCTGAGCTATGGGGCCTATTTCAAGGTTTGCAACTTGCGTGGGATATGGGGTTTCGTCGAGTTGCTGTGGATGTTGATAGCCAATGCGTGCTAACAATGATAGATGGTCAGGACTGCACGTTTGGGGTACATGACTCTTTAGTCCGCGCCATCCGACATCTAATCCACCGGGAGTGGAATGTCCGACTTCGGCATGTGCATAGAGAGACCAACTTTGCGGCAGACCATTTGGCGAGCTTAGCGTCGTCTTATCCGATTGGCTTTCATGTCTTATCTGATCCCCCACCGAGTTTGGCCGAGTGGCTCGAGCATGATATTATCGGGGTTTCGTACCCCGTCGAGTTCTAGTTTAATTCTTAGGCCTGTGGCCTCTTTCTTTGTACCAAAAAAAAAA
>CACSLK010031421.1:27282437-27324724 GCA_902706635.1 Striga hermonthica | reverse complement strand
AAAAAAAAAACCTCTTGAGACCACGTAATAAATAGCATTTCACACACATGATCAACAACTTGGATCACTAGGCTACATTAATAATTATTTAATACTATATATTTTATTTTATTAAAAAAATAATTAGCATTCAATCTAGAAGGAGGGGCAAATAAGCGTTTTGGTAAATTGCTTGCTAATTCATAATTTAATTTGACTAAGGGTATTGCGTATAAATATATATATAACGTGGCCGCCATTGGTAAAGAATAATGGTCTTTGGATTGTTTATTAAGGAAAACTTTTGTTTTACTGATGAAGCACGAAAATATCAACGCTTTAGTCAACCTACAACATCATCATTACTTACAATGTCTTCATCATTACTTACAATGTCTTCGGCAAACTTTGCTCAAATCAGTACTTAATTGTCAAAAACTTGAATAAAAATAGCATCCACAAGTCCACAATGTTGGTGGTGTATGATACGCGATAACAGACTGGCCGGTTCCGACCCGGCCCGCCGAACCGGCCTGGAACCAATCTCAGATCGGCCCGAACCTGCTCCAATTTTGCCTGTTCATTGAATCGAAATCTTGGCCATGTGGATTGATTCCGGTTTTTCATATTTTATTTCTTGTCCTGGTGGGTCAGGTTGGGTCGGGCTACGGGTTAAGAGGCAGGTCATGGTTGATTTTTATTTATTTATTTTCTATTGAATAAAAACCTGACAGTTCAGTGAATTGCCGGGTCGGACCAATTCACTTGAACTAGCCTATAAGAATAGCCGAGTTACGGGCCCTACGTACACTACGCCAAAAAAGACTTTAGAGAGCGCTTTTTTTTGCTACAGATAACGCTTTTAAGCGTTATCGGAATCAGTGTTATCTGAAGACCGATCCTTCAGATAACGCTTAAAAAGCGTTACGTGAAGAACCTTACACATAATGCTTTTATATACTATGCGTTATGTGATAAGCCCTTCACATAACGCTTTTTTACGCTAAGCGTTATGTGAAGAGTCATTCACATAACACTTTTTATGCTAAACGTTATGTAAAGTGTTATCTATAATATTAATCAGATAACAATTTTTAACAAAAGCGTTATCTGAGATAATGATAATACATAACACTTTTTTTAACAAGCGTTATCTGCATAATTATATATATATATATATATATATATATATATTGTCCATGTATTTATTAAATACCTATACCAATAAACAAGATCCAGATAACTTAAATCATAACCCCATATACCAAGCAGCAAGGACCAACAAGAAAACAACACAAACATAATATAACAAAAACTTACTAACAAAATCCACCAATTTCAATTAACATTGTACTCGTGTATTTACAAGAGAATAATGTAGCACAGAATTATGAAAGAATCTCCAATTCTTATAAATGAATAAAAAGACTAATATGCCTAGTAAGAAATACAACCACCATTAGCCAAGACCAAACAATTTTGATTGCAACCTCCTGCATCGCAAAATTATACATATATTGATATCAAAGTTAAGTCATTCATCACATATTATAAACAAGATATAAAAGAAAATGTAATAAGAGTATAACAAAATACATACCTGTTAAGTAGGAAGAGAATGCACATGTATATGCCAAAAACTGAAAAGAAACATCTCAATCTCATTACTGATAGGAAGCATATCTTTTAATAGCTTTAATAATTCAATGACCATCCACTATTACATTTCAAATTATATAACTTCAAGACAGTAGATAATCTTGTGAATTTAGTGCAACCATCATACAATGGTTTGTGAGCATCACTTACCAATCTATCAAACATCTCCGGACAATCACGAAGATCTTCTTCGACCATATCCGCTATCTCATTAAGCTGGTCAGACTCGTAATCCACATCTGCATAGCATTTACTTGTTGGATAATTCACATATAGTTGGAGTCATGAAAAGAAGAAGAAGAGGAAGAAAAATTGGTTTATATAATATTTTCTTTTCTTACATATAGTTGGAGTCAATTTCTTTATGGGATGATTAGAAGAAACAAAAAACTTGTTTGTGAATATTGTAAGATTAATCAGATACTATTGAGTTACTTTTCTAGTTTCTACGTGTTGGGGAAGATACTATTTAGGCTAGCATACTGATTATGTTTCTGTGCTCTTAAAATTCATTTTTCTGTCCTGGTTTCGGTCTGTGCTCCAAGTAATGTGGCTGTTGATCAACTTGCTGAAAAGATAAGCGCCACAGGTTTGAAGGTCTGCATATTGCTAATCTTTAACTGATTGTTTAATCTACAACCAATCAATTGCACTCAGATGTGAAATATGCTCCTTCCTAATATATTTTATCCTTAAATGGGTGACCAACATCCATTTAAGAAAATCATAATATTCGCCATCGAGTACAAGCATGCATCAAGTATCCTCGAAATTTCACATGGAAGTATTTCTGGTAATTGTCAAATTTTATTTGAATTCTTTACTTAAAGTTTCGGATGCATTATCAACTGTTATACTAAGGCATCTTTTGTAAACTTCTGTTGGGAAATTAAACAAAGAAAATGCAGATACACATTATAGATTTGTAGGTTTAAATGCATGAAGGATATTTTTTTTTTATTTTTTTTATCACTAATTATTTGATATCAGTGGACAAACATTGTATGCTTTTCTCATAAAATTAAGTACCAATCCGTTTTTTATTTTACTAGTATGTCTGGATTCTAGAAGAATGAGGAATGGGTATAACCTACAAAGGTAATTCCTAATGTGAAATAGGATTCTTCGATTACGATAGGTTGCATTATGTGCCTAGATAGATTTTAACTAACTGAAAGGTCCAGCAATATTCAAAATATTTAAAAGGCTCAAACCCACAGTAACGAAATACATAAAAATGTAAAATAAACAAGAAAATACCTTGTTCATCTTTCACTTGCTGTAACTTGTGAAGCTCACTCTTTTCAGATGTATCTAGATGTCTGATCTGTTGACAACATATTGTAAAGCATCCACAATTATCCATAACTGGAAATATAAGACTTAAAACACAAGACACAGACTTTCTACTATTTACACTACCTGATAATGCAATGTTAGATGCTCAACAGGAGAACTAACAGCTTCCCTTGATTTTGCGCTAATCTTACCACCTTAACATGTATAAAAAAATTGTTAAAGAAAGTCATCTGATCTCTATAGATATCTAATTTATAGAATTAAAAAAAAAAAAACTAAAAAGGTGAGAAGAATTAGAGCAAGGTTCAAAGTCACAAGTGATATCATCAGCCAAGTAAATTGCCATAGAAAAAACAAGATAATAACTGACTAATGAAACCTCTCAAGTAAATAAAGGAAAAAAGGTACAAGGATGTGGAAGTTTATCCCTTACAGTGGGTACATTTCATAATGATAGAGAAAAAAAGGGTTAAATTGTCGTCTACAAAACGAGAATGGATCCACATAATGCAAATGAATGCAGGCTAATAGTTCAATGACGACAGTTGATCTGGCATTCTTCAGTTCATAATTCTTACGTAGTATCAGAATGAGATACCATTTTTCATCGGAAGTAAAAAATCCTCTGTGAATACAATTTTATGTAGGAAGAATATACAATGACTACAATTGACAAATGCAGCAATGTTTTTTGTACTATTGAATTGCAATGTAAAGGTAAGATAACAATTTAACCCTAAACAATCATACATTTAGAGCAAGTTTTCTCTCACCCAATAAAAAATTAGAATTTTCATGAGTGAGCAAGCCAACATCATCCTCTAACAAACCTTTCTAGATCCATACTACACTTTAGATTACATAAACTCAACAACCATTCTAAAATATTAATAGCAAAACAATACAACTCAGTCTATAATTCTGAAACCCATCAGCAACAATTCATTCAAATATTTCCAGAAATATACTCCCTCAATGCCTAGAGTTCGTGAGTTTAACAGAAAAAAATCATCATAAATTATGTGAAAAAACAAATTACATGTTCTATTTAATGCATACTTCACAATATAAGGAATAATTCGAGTACCTGAATCTGAAATTGTTCTTATTTTCACTCGATCGAAGATGAATTCACCAAGAATTGGTCTTGTTGCAGTAGCCGAGAAGTAGGGTTCACACTCTATTTGTTCTTCTGAGTTTTTTTGTGTTTGCTCGTTGAAGATAAAATCCTCCAGAATTATTCTTATTTTCACTCGATTGAAGATAAAATTCACCGAGAATTTTTCGTGTTGCAGGCCGAGTAGGGTTCTCTATTCGATCAACTGCTTGTTCGGGGGAGATTTTAAGTGTGATAAATTTATTATAAATTATACTTTTGTTTTTCTTATATATTGAAGTAGAGAACAAATAATTGGAATATGATAAAAGTGTTATGTAACACTATATAAGTGTCGTGACTTAGATAGCACTTAATAGATGAAGTGTTATAATATTAATAAGTGTTATAATTTATATAACACTTTTAAAAGAAGTGTTATGTGTTTTAACTCTTCTTATAGCGCTTGTTAAATTAAGTGTTATCTAAGAGTTAAATGGTTTTTACATAACACTTATTTAAAAAAGCGTTATGTAAAAAGTGTTATCTGAAGCCTTTTTTGGCGTAGTGGTATGAGGCCCACATACCCGGCGGGCCGGGCCGTTTCACCTCAAAACATTTGATAATATTAAGATTTTGGATAAGGCTTGGGGTTCTAGAACACATGTTGATATCTTCTAAATTTTGCGCGGCTGAAATAATTTTTAGATACTATAAAAATAAAAATAAAAAAATGTGTCAAGATATTTAGCATAGATTAATTAAGATTTTGATGTAAACGATTATATGAGTACTTACGCCCAATATATTTTTCACACTTATTAGAGCATCTTCAGTGATGCGCTACTCTAACGTAGTAGAGATAAAAGTGCTCTCCAACACTACATCTCTGCGCAATACTCTAGAGTTAGGGACAGTATCGCACTACATCTGGCGCGGTACTATTTTTTACTCTACAATTTTTATATTTTTTATTTTTTATTATATGCAAATGATTTCTTAAAATTTATTATTTGACAAAGTTTTTACCTGTAAATTTATAATTTAATTTTAGAATTATATAAAATTATTATTAAAAAATATATTTTTATATTGAATTATTATAAAATGAAATAAAATGAATCAAATATTATATAAAAATAATAATTTTTTGTGGAACAATATTTCAAACCAGTGGAAGACCAACTAATTCCATGATATATTTTTTTTTTCCAAGACATCATCACTCATATTACTAAGCCAACCGGCCAAACATACAATAAAGTTCAGAACAAAGCCTTAATAATGGGAGGCTACACTCACATACATGCAACCTAACTAAGAAACTACACCGAACCACTAATAAACAAATCAGCTAAAACCAACGAAACAGACAATACATATGATCCGAAAATAAACTAGTAATCAAACAAGAATACACCACTGACTCTAGACCTAGCATATCCCGATTTGCATTCACTAGCCTTGATGATACTCCCTCCAACCAAGGACTGCATTGTCTATTACTGTTTTAGCTGCGACATCTATGCCCTCGAATACCCACAAGTTTCTCGCCTTCCATAGCCACCACAATATGTACGTGCTTAACTGAATACGCTCTTCTGAGGTCTCCTTATGATCTAACATACTCAGCCACCACCACCACTCTTTAAACTTGAAATCCTCATCCTCAGCCGGTTTCCTCCATTGCACAGGGGATATTCTCCACACTAATTTTGCTCTGGAACATAAGAACAAAACATGCTCCACAGTTTCTTCGTTTTCACCACAGCATTTGCAGGTAGACTCAATCACCATTCCTCTGTTCCTCATGTTACAGTTAATAGGCAATATATCAGTAAAACATCTCCATATAAAGATTTTCAGTTTACCTGACACCTTGAGGTTCCAACACCTTAACCTTGCTCTCTTGTTATTCTGGGCTAACCTGCTAGATTCTGCCACACAGCTATTTCCCCTCTCCAGTCTACAGAGCTCCTCATAAGCTTTCTTAACAGAAAATTTGCCTTTATCAACAAAAGAACATTTCCTCTGATCAGCAATGTTGGGGTTAAGAGATTTTATTGCCATTATTTTCTCAGCAACAACAGATGGAAATAAAACATTCACCAGCACTTCATCCCAATCTTTACCATTGTTCCTCAGCAGGTCTCTCACTCTAAACCGACCACCTTCAATGTTCACCCGAAGATCAGGCTTTTCCCCTCTCATCAAAGGAATCCATCCAAAATCATCAAGTCTAGTATCAACCCCATTTCTTATCACAATACTCATATAATTTTTCAAACAGGGAATAAAAGATGTCCAAGAACTCCAGAGCCAAGATACACCAGATTTACTTAGAATAATCAAATAAAGAACAAGAAGGAAAGTACCTGGACTTCAACACTTTGCTTACCAGCAGCTCTGGGTTCTCACATAACCTCCATAGTTGTTTCAAAATAAGAGCTTTATTACAGAACTTGATATTCTGAAAACCTAATCCCCCGTTCTGTTTTGACCATGTCATCTTATCCCATGACAGCCAGTGAACCCCTGAACTATTTCCCACTCCTTTCTTCCACCAAAACCCAGCCAACAGCTTACATATTATCTTGTAAATCCCAGATGGCAACACAAAATAGGACATTACAAAGATAGGAAGAGCATTCAAAACTGCTTTGATCATGACTTCCTTCCCAGCAGTAGATAGGAACTGATTCTTCCAACTATTAATTCTGTTCCGAACAGCAGCCACCACAAACTGAAAAGCTTCCAGTTTTGAAGCCCCAATGCCCAAAGGAAGCCCTAAATACCTTGAAGATCTCTTCACCATCACACCAGGCAGAATAGAGGAAATCTTTCCCTTCAAATCAGCAGAACAATTTTTGCTATAAAACATAGAAGATTTGTAAAGATTCACCTTTTGCCCCGAGAAATCTTGATATTTCTGAAGCACTCCCATCAATATGTTAGCATGGTGTTCATCAGCCTTACAGAAAAGAAGAGCATCGCCCGCAAATAGTAAATGAGTGAGCATTGGACCCTCCTTAGCCAGTTTGATCCCTCTGAATAAGCTCTGGTTCACCAGATTAGTAATCCCACGCGAGAATACTTCAGAAACCAACAAAAAGAGGTAAGGTGATAATGGATCACCTTGCCTAATTCCTCTTGTAGGTGTGACATAACCACAGACATTTCCATTCAGATTAAAGGAGAAAGTAGATGAAGAGACACATGCCATGATCCACCTTATAAATTTTGAGTGAAATCCCATCTTTTGCATAGTCATCCTAATGAAGTTCCATTCCACTCGGTCATATGCCTTCTCCATATCAACTTTTATAGCCATAAACACATTCTTGCCTGATGTGTGTCGATTCAAAAAGTGAAAAATCTCGTGAGCTATTACCACATTGTCTAACAGTTGCCTCCCAGGTACAAAAGCTGTCTGAGCTTCACTGATACAACCATCTAGGCACACTTTTAATCTATCAGCCAACACTTTAGCTACAATTTTATACAAGACACCACATAGGCTAATTGGTCTGTAGCTACTTAAGTGTTCAGGAAATAAACATTTTGGAATCAGAGATATAACCGAGTGATTCCAGTTTTTGAGCATTGTACCTGTTTTAAAAAAGTGAGACACTGCTTTACAAACATCAGCTTTCACCAGATGCAAAAAGTGCTGGAAGAATATAGCAATCATTCCATCTTCACCTGGAGACTTTTCAGGGGCCATATTAAAAAGGGCATCATGAATTTCATCCTCAGAAACAGTTCTAATTAGATCATTATTAGTAGCATCTGAGATATAGTGGGGAATATGCCTGAGAAGCTCCTCCCCTCTACCTGAGCCTTCGGATGTGAATAATGTCGAGTAAAAGTCCACAATATGCTCCTCCAGCTTTTGCTTCTCTGTAATCACCACTCCTGAACCAGCCACCAGTCTCAAGATTGAGTTTCTCTTTCTCCTCTGTGCAGTAAACGCATGAAAAAACCGAGTATTTTTATCGCCCGCTTGAATCCACAAAGCTTTAGATTTAGCCCTCCAGAATTGTTCCTCCTCACAGTATGCCTTGTCCAGATCAAGTTTTGTTGTGCACCATGTTTCCCAGTCCTTGTCCTTCCCCTCAGCTCTTAAGGCTTCCATTTTGGCTGTAAGAATTTGAATCAGTTTCTCATTATTTCTCTTCATATGATTATACCAGGTTAAAATCTCTATTTTAGTATTCTTCACTTTCTGGTGAATTTTGAACATATCAGAGCCCTCAACTTCCCCTTCCCACCCTTTGGACACTGCTTCCTCAAAACCCTCCATCCTCAGCCAGTTTCTATCAAACACAAATCTCTTCTTATGAAAATCCTGCTCCTTCTCTGTGTCATAGAATATCACATTATGATCAGATGCACTTCTGAAAAAATTATACACCTCTATTTTTGGGAATTTTAAGAGCCACTCTTGAGAAGTGAATACTTTGTCCAATCTCTCCTCAACATATCCATCCCCTCTTCTGTTATTCCCCCAAGTGAAAAAAGCTCCTTTCTGATCTTGTTCTTGCATTTCCATACCCATAATGAAATCTCTGAAAGGAAAGAAACTGTTCTCTGGTCTCACTAACCCACCTCTTTTCTCCTCATTACACACTATCTCATTCCAATCCCCTGCAATAGCCCAACAGATGCCCCACTCATCTTTCTTCTCCAGTAAAAACTCCCATTGCATCCTCCTACTACTTCTGTCTGTACTGATGTACACAAAAATAAGCCAGCACCAGTCATTCATACCAGGTCCTCTGACTTCCACTTGAATGCAGAAATCATTCCCCTCAAGCTTTCTGATTTCAACATTATGGTCCCACATCAACAGAAGACCTCCTTTGCTCCCATCAGGCTCCTGAAAGAACCATCTATCTGCAAAACCCAATTTATTACACACCGTTCTTGTATAGTATTTGTTTTTTTTTTTTTTGTTTCTGATAGAAAAATAATATGTGGGTGGTGGATTCTCCTTGAATCCTTGATTTGGGAAACTGTAGAGGGCCCACCCAGCCCTCTACAATTCCACATCATGGCTTTCATTTGTCACATTGGGGCCATTATAGGCTGGCCTTCTCCACCTTTTTAGTGTCTATTTTGGATATTTTTCCCATCTGCTCCTCCTCATTGAATTGGGTATTCACCATTTGCTGATATTGTTCCTTGTCCCTCTCTCTTTTCCAACCACTGATAACCCCAGAACTTCCTTCCATCAATGGACTTCTCAAGAGTCTACCAGCCTTTGAAGCATCTCTCCTCCAAGTTCTTCTACTTTCTGTCAGCAGCACATCAACCCCTTCCTCTGCCTCTATCAACAAAGAATCATCCTCAACAATCACCATAGCATCCCTTTTCTCTATATCATCTCCCCTGCTCTCCTCTGCAACTAACTCCTCTTCTCCACCGGTTTGAGACACAATCACCAAGTCCAGGGACTTTCCTTCCTCCATACCACAAGGAGCTTTGCCAGACGAGCACCCATCTCTATTGTCACCTTTCTCTGATTGTGGATGTTGTCTTGATGAGCTGGTTGTTTCATTGTTGTCTCTCGGGGGATATCTGGTAGGAGAACTTTCTTTTCTATCTGCACCACTATTGCCCGATTGTCTGTTACCATATATAAAATCAGCTGCTTTGAGCCAGTCCCCAAATTGCCCTTCTTGCAAACATCTGTTTTCAATATCCATCAATCGCTTTTCACAGTTCTTGTCCATATGACCTATACATCCACAGTAATAACACAAATTGACTAATCGTTCATATTTAAACTGGACCATCGTCTGCTGATCTTCTAATTTCACCATTGTGCAGCGAGGCAATGGCTCCTTCGTATCAATGGTTGCCAGTAACTTTATATAACTCCCTTCGTCTCCTCCCAATCTGCAAACTGTGACATTCTTCACCCCTTCAAACACCTCCCCTATTTTCAGCCCAACTTCACTACTCATCCAGTTAAACGGCACATTTAGCACATGAACCCATAAATTCACCTGATCGAAACTTCTATGCCTACTAGTTAATCCCCTTCTCCATTCACGCAGCACCAGATATTGATTCTCAAATAACCAACTATGCCCCACCATAACCCTTTTTCTATCCTCCTCCGAAGCAAATATAAATTGAAAAAAGTTGGTTTCCAGCTCACGTACCTCCAATCTTTGATGCAGTCGCCATATCGAACTCATAGCTCTTTTTATCCCCAGAAGTGAGGCCTTACGATCTCCAATCACTTCCCCAAACAAACTACTACAGCATTCCTCTTCACTCGCCTCAATGTCCCTTCGTTGAATTTCTACACCACCAGATTTCTTCGAAGACAATGAAAATTTCTGAAGTTTTTTTGTTACCTCATCCCCCAAATCCCCCGAATCAGCCATGAACCTCAACCGAACCCAGAGAATCACAACAACCGATCTGAAACACGAATGGAAATCTATCTCCTTCACCAAAGGAATGAAAATTTCTCTCACCAAGAGAATCGCACCCGCTCTCACATGAGAGAATTCCCGATGTTGTTTTATTTTTATTCCATGATATATTTCATTTCATAAAATAACATGTCCATTTAAATAATATCTTGACATATTAAATAAATAAAAATAATATGAATTATATATGTGGAGTAGAATGTAGCGCGAACGGTTGGGGGCCGAATTTAATTTTTTGTTAACTCTAAATTTTGCACTATAGTAGAGATAAGAACTGAAGATGGTCTTATATCTCCATACTTTCGTGTTAGCATCATTAATTTACTTTAACATGAAGATGACCAAAATAATGTGCAAGTTTAATAGTTTTTGATTTTAAAAATAGTGTGATATATAAAGTAACAAGATCAAGTAACAAGATCGTGACTATGTGTGTTATACCAAACGTTATGTCGTCTCGTTGTTATTGTAACATATGAAACAATGTCGTAAATAATTTGTAAGCACACACAATCTCGATGTTTAGATCTATTTTATTAGTTAGGAGAATATTCACCGACACTTTAATTAGATTTTTGAAGTGAAAAATTGTTTATAGCACAAATAAAATATACACAATCCAGTTGATGTGATATGTGAAAAAATATACACCAAATCTTAAATAAACGGAGTTTCAAAATTACGGTAGACCAAATAAATCACTAAAAAAAAATATATACAATTCCATTTTTTATTTGATTAAACCTGATCGTGGATTCAATTTTAAAATTTGTGTTCTAGTTTTAAACTTTGATAAAACGATATATTAGTACGAAAACTAACAAAAAAAAAAATAAAATAAAATAAAATTCAATACAAGACCTGAAAGATAGGTAAACTATCACTTCGGGGCCTGAAAGATTTTTTTCTCAATTTGGGACCTGAATGTTATAAAACTATCAAATTAAGTCCTACAATTAACAACACTCATAAAACTATTAAATTGAGAGTTAATTTTAAGTTTTAAAACACTAAATTTGAAAAAAATAAAAAATTGTTGCTTACTCGTATAAAATAATAAGTAAACATTTGCATAATATTAAAAAAAAAAAAAAGCATATTTGGTGTTTTAACACTTAAAATTAACTCTCAGTTTAATAGTTTTATGAGTGTTGTTAATTGTAGGACTTAATTTGATAGTTTTATAACATTCAGGTCTCAAATTGAGAAAAAAAAAATCTTTCAGGCCCCGAATTAATAGTTTACCTATCTTTCGGGTCTTGTATTGAAAAAACTCCAATTAAATTTTTATATCAAGAAATAAATTTATACGCTAAAATTAAATTTTTATTAGTATAAATGTTTTAGTGAGATAATAATATTAATTATTTTATAACATAGCCCTAGCATGCTCATATTTAATGTTCGGGTTAAAAAAAACAACGCTGATTAAAAGATGTGGAAAGAAACTTATAACACTATTGTTTTTTAGATTTAGCATTGATTAAAAGTGGTAGAAAATAGATAATAGTCCTATTACTTTTAGACTTAAACTGACAAGATTGTAGAAATAACTCATTTAATATCTCTATCCGTGCATCGCACGGGATACGTACTAGTTAGTAAAGAATAATGGTCTTTGGATTGTTTATTAAGAAAATTTTTGTTTTACTAATGAAGCACGAAAATATCAAAGCTTAGTCAACCTACAAATCATTACTTACAAATTACAATGTCTTCGGCAAACTTAGCTGAAATCAATACTTAATTGTCAAGAACTTTCATAAAAATGGCATCCACGATGTTAGTGGTGTATGATGGCGATAACAAACATTTAGACATGACTGGTTCCGACCCGGCCCGAAACCGGTCCCAGACCGGCCCTGATTTTGTCGGTTCGTTGAACTAGAACCTTGGCCATGCAGGTAAATTCTGATTCTTCATTTTTCTTTTTTTGTCCCAACGGTTCGGTCCGGTTCACTTGAACCAACCTATAGGAATAGTCGGGCCGATTATGGGTCCAACATTTAAGGCCCACATACCCAGCATTTGGCCACCTCGAAACATTTGATAATATTAGGATTTTGGATAAGGCTTGGGGTTCTAGGACAAAAGATGATATCTTCTCAATTTTGCGCCACTGAAATAATTTTTAGGTACTTCAAAAAAAAACAAAGAAAAAAAAAAAAAGAAATGTGTCTAGTTATTTAACATAGATTAATTAAGATTTTGATGTAAACGCGCTTATATGAATACTTACCTCCAACATATTTTTTATACTTCTTATAACTCTATATTTTCGTGTGAACATCATTAATTTACTTTAACATCATTTGGGGGCATTAACATTAATGTCGGCCATTAACGGGGACCTAAATCTCTCCGCGGATAAGGAGTAATGGCGCGAGTTGCGACTAGAAATTTCTTGAGGTCTCTCGAGGCGAGAAGATCGTCGGTCGAAAGCTCTATTGTTCTGATAGTGAAAAAGAGTTTGCAAAATTCGATCAAATCGATCGAGAATCTCATCATCTGTTAGGCGGGCCAACCGACTTATAAAGGAAAAAAGAAAGGGCGTCAATGTCACAGAACCTTTCTTGACTGACGCCAAGAATCCCATTATTGATCGAATCGGCATTGGTCAATTCCAAATCTACCGTTTTAACACTCAGAAAAAGACAAGAGCTAGGTAAGCATGGTCAGATACCCCCACAATAACGTATAAATAGTGGTCGTTCACGTCAGGAAGGAAAAGAAGAAGGAGGGAGGACGGATCCCAAGGGTAACTTCAAAAGCAAACATGCTTACCATATGGCTGCTCATCAGTCTCACTTTGCTCTCCTACGCTCCTAGTGGTTCCTCTAGTGAGTCCCGTTCTAATGGTTCTTCCATTCAGTGTCATCACTGTCATAATAGGGGTCACATAGCTGCTCGTTGTCCTCAACGTGTCCTAGCCCTAGAACATGAGTGACGCAACCTACCAGAGAGTGAGGAGGTCGTTACGTGAGCGTTACATGACCGCGAACATTCCATTTCTTATGGAAGGAGAAGGGACGCCCTATTAGTGAGGATAGATGTAATTTAGTGAGGCTTAGTTACTGCTTCGAGATACGAAGAAGGAGCTCAAAGCCTTTCCTTCCCCTCGATCTGAGAATGCCCGATTCGCCGAGGGATATTCCAATCTAAGCCGAGTACTAGAAAGCCAAAATAGCATACGGTCAGAAGCGTCCGCCTTAGGGCAGGATGACGAAACTTCAGGAACAACCAGCCAAGAAGTTTCTACTGCCACAGATTCTTATCCGGTCATTCGACCATTTGGTATAAGATTTTGGGCTATTAACATAGCGCCTTCTTTCTATTTCTTGCTTCTTTCGGGAAGGAATCCTACATAAATTCAAGTAGTGGCCTGTGCGTCGTAGTACCTTGTTCTCTATCCCATTTCTATATTAGTAATCAAAGGCTTTTAAAAGCCTCTGAAGTCAATGCTCCTTATCTTAGATTCTTCGTCGAATTAGCTTACCTGTGCACTCTTTAGACTATTGAACTACTGGACTGATGGCCCATTTAGGAACATATGCAAAGGGGTAAAGAGAGTATTTTTGGCGCTTTGCTTCGTTCGTAGGATCGACAAAGTTGACCTCGACTATAAATCCGAGGAATTCAGTAGTAAACGCGCTGGGCCGTAAGGCGAAGGGTCCGAAGGAGATGAGCTGCGCAGCAGCGAAGAGGACATATATAAAACATCCTAATAGCAGCAGAAAGGAATTGCATTTTGAATGGTGAAATACTTGGAACGAGCATTAAAAGTCCAAGTCGAAATTAGTGTGATATGTAAAGTAACAAGATCGTGACTACAACAATGACCGAGCGTCGCAACGCGGCAAATTTATATTTATAAAATTTTCCTCGACTTACCCCTACCAACAAGTAGTAGTGATGAGCAAGGGTCGATCCCACAGGGAGTGTGGTATAAACCGTGATTTTATTATATTAATTAGATAAAAATAAAAGGGGGGGATTTGATTTAACACGAAACTACTAGCAAAAACGATAATTAAACTAAAACTAGAGATTAATGATTAAAATGCAAAGATGATGAAATTGAAAATAAATAAATAATCTAGCAAATATGAGAATGAAATCGGTCCTAGGTCGGTTTACACCCTCGATTAACAAGTCCAATTAATGCATTTATCAAGTTTCACTCGTCTTCTAAAACTACCGGTCCTAGATAGCAATAAGCTCTGCTACCCGAATTTTCCCTTAATTATACTTAATCGAAATAGGCTCTTCAATTAATTCTAACTAGCAAATAACTCGGAATAAGCTCTCCTAATTTAATCCACTAGTTGCATTAGAATCTAGAAAAATAGACCGATCTAAGCCACAAACAGACAAGCTCGGTTCATGTAACTTATGTTGTGTTATCCCTAACAATGCACGACTGTTAGTTGCTACAAGCGAAATAAGAACTACGACAATTACACAGATCGAAGTCTTAAATCTAGCAATTAACATGCAATCCTCAACTTAGGTGATCAAGCTAAATTAAAGAACACATATTATGACATGAAACTAGAATAACACAATCAATTTTATACGACGAGTAAAACAAAATAAAATTGCATTAATCAAACATAGTCACCGAGGGTTCAACGTCTCTAGAACCGAAATAGTGTTTAGCTACTCATAGCTAAATGATAAAAACAAATACTAATATCCATGTTCTTCAATAAAAATAAAATAAAACAAATAAAAAATAACTCCCTTAATCCTTAAAATAGTCCACGACCAAATTGTTGTCTAGCAAATGAAGAATGCTTCTTCTTCAATTTCCTACAGCCCTCTCTTTTCCTCTCTGTTCACGTGAGAATGATAAGTCCCCAACAAGTTTTTGATTATTTCATTTGCAATGCCAAATTAAGAATCCAACTCCCACCAAACTCTCCAGCACAAAAATGAGAGTCCCTCCATTCCAAACTTCTTTGCCAAGTTAACCAATCCAAATTAAAATTCCAACTTAGCCTGCCACGCATGTCACCAAAACAAAAATTCCACCACATGATTTGAGGGCCATCTGCGTGCATGTGAGGCAAGTACTGATAATCCACGTCATTACTCATTAAGCAGCTACTTCACAATTAGCTATATCATCAATTAGGGCCTAAACTGCAAAATAAACACAAAATCCGATTATTGGTGTATGCCCGTTCATAAAATAAAATACGTGAGAAAACTTGAATAATACAATAAAATCCAATACTCAAATATATGAATTAAACCCCAAAATAGTACAAGATTTCTCACGTATCAAACAACAACAACAAAGCCTTTTAGTCCCAAACAAGTTGGGGTAGGTTAGAGATAAAAACCCAATAGAAACAGTGGTAAAAAAAAAAAAAAAGAGCAAAAGTCACGGTTCCGGCACGTTGATCGCTAGCCTCCAAGCGCTCCTATCCACCGCTAAATCCTTGGAGTATTTAAATTTTTAAGGTCTCTCTCAACCGACTCTTCCCAAGTGAGTTTAGGCCGACCTCTACCTCTCTTAACAACATCGGTCCGCTGTAGAACTCCTCTACGCACCGGTGCATCAGGAGGCCTCCGTTGGACATGTCCGAACCACCTCAGCCGATGTTGAACCAATTTCTCCTCAATTGGAGCCACCCTGACCTTATCTCGAATATCCTCATTTCGGATTATATCCCTTCTTGTGTGCCCGCAAAACCAACGCAACATCCGCATCTCTGCTACACTTAGTTGTTGGATATGTTGCCTTTTTGTAGGCCAACATTCAACACCGTATAGCATCGCCGGGCGAATCGCCGTCCTATAGAACTTACCTTTTAGCCTTTGTGGCACCCTCTTATCACAGAGAACGCCCGAAGCTTGACGCCACAACCAACCGGCTGCAATTCTATGCCTAACATCTTCATCAATGCCGCCATCCTTTTGTAGCATCGATCCTAAATATCGGAAAGTCTCCTTCTTGGCCACCACTTGCCCGTCAAGGCTAATGTCACCATCATCATGAGTAGCCATGTTGAAAGCGCACGTCATGTACTCGGTCTTCGTCCTACTAAGTCTGAAGTCTTTCGACTCTAACGTGTCCTTGCACAGCTCTAACTTCCTATTTACCCCTGTCCTACTCTCGTCAACTAGCACCACATCATCAGCAAAAAGTATACACCAAGGGATATCACCTTGTATGTCCCTTGTGGCCTCATCCATCACCAAGGCAAATAAATAAGGGCTCAATGCTGACCCCTGGTGTAGTCCTATTTTAATTGGGAAGTCGCTGGTATCGCCCCCACATGTTCGGACACACGTCATCTCATCTTTGTACATATCCTTGATGAGGGTAATGTACTTAAATGGGACTTTGTGCTTTTCTAAGGCCCACCACATGACATTCCTCGGTACTCTGTCATAAGCCTTCTCAAGGTCGATAAAGACCATGTGCAAGTCCTTCTTTTAGTCCCTATATTTCTCCATCAACTGTCGTATTAGGAAAATCGCCTCCATGGTCGACCTTCCAGGCATAAACCCAAATTAGTTTTGGGTCACACTCGTCACTCGTCGTAGGCGATACTCGATAACTCTCTCCCAGAACTTCCAGGCATAACAAGATCGTGACTATGTGCGTTATATCAAACTTTATGTCGTCTCTGATGTTATTGTAACATGAAACAATGTCGTAAATAATTTGTAATCACACACAATCTCAATGTTTAGATCTATTTAATTAGCTAAGAGAATATTCACCGACACTTTAGATATTTAAAGTGAAAATTTATTTATAGCACAAATAAAATATACAAAATCAATGTGTGAAAATATACACCAAATCTTAAATAAACGAGTTTCAAATTTAAGGTAGACCAAATAAATCACTAAAAAAAATAAATAAATAAATAAATAAATAAAAAATTATACAATTCCATTTTGTATTTGATTAAACCTGATCGTGGATTCAATTTTAAAATTTATATTCTAGTTTTCAACTTTGATAAAATGATATATTAGTACCAAAACTAAAAAAAAAAAAAAAAAAAAAAAAAAAAAAAAAGAAAAAAAAAAGGGCAACGAAGAGAAGAACAAGGGAAAAATTGAAACAGAAGACTAAAATAAATTCATAAAAAAGGTGGTGGCTTGGAGCCTCGTGCGGGCGGCGTACGGCGAGAGAGGTCGTCGAGCAATGCCGAGACCCAGTAACTTAAGTTGAATGAGCTTCCTATGCTAATCAATTTCAAGAATCTAGGACTACTGTCCACCACAAATTTTGAAGACAGAAACAAACATGAACATTAATAGCTATCACTTCCGTCAAGCTAAAGCGCAAATTAACTACTGTTACAGGTACACGAATGAAGCTACAAACCAAGTCCAACAACACAACGCAAGGATGAAAACAAACAAACTTCTAAATCAGACACGCTTACGGTTTTATTAAAAAGGTCCTTCCACTCGAACACCCATCCATGTTTCTCTTATCCATTTCACCTCAGAGTCTGAGAAGCTGCCGAGCTCAAGAGTGCAGACCCAAACACATCATTACAGAGGCTGCCATTATCGGTCAAACCCTTCTTCTGGTCCCAGCTGCTTCTCGGGCTGCTCCCTGAGCCCGAGCTGCTGTTGGAGAGCGAGACAAAAGTCGACTTCTGCAGCACGCCTGTAGGGGATGAACCCGAGAGCTGCCAGCTCAGCACCTCCCCCAGAGGTCCTCCTAGCTGGTTCCCCCACGCGATGGGCTGCTGCTGTTCCTTGTGGACCGGCCCGTCGAGATCACGGCCCACGCCCAGGCCCATGTGGACTATCGGGTCCAGCTCATGGGGGCCCCCCAGGAATGGGCTGGTTTTGGCCCGTGCTGGGGAGCATGGGAAACCTGGGTCGGCCATTGGGATGGACATTGAGAGCTGGGTCCAGTCGGGTTTGAGCGGTTCGTGCCATGGAGCTGAGGTGGCGCGCTGGGATTGGTCCTTGGGGCAGTCCATGAAATTTGAGGAGATGACTCCAAATTTCGAGTCAGATGGCTCTTCGAACGTGAGGTGATCCTTTTGAAATGGGAATTCTTGTTGTTGTTTGGGCTTCAGAGTTGTCGTGGGAGGTATCAAGGAGAGTCCTTGAAATTCTTGTGGCCTGCTATGCACCAAAACCTCAAAAGTCAGAAACATTTTATTAGGAAAAAAAAAATGCCATTCTACAACTTGATTCGCATATGTAAGCTATTTTTTATCGTGTTGCACATCAAATTTTCAATAATGATACTACTAGGAATTGGCTCAGTTTCAGATTTGATTATACCAAAAACAAAAAAAACACTTTCATATGGATGATGATACATGCTCCATAACATAAAATATCAGACAGTAGTTGCATATCTTGGAGGAAATCAAGTTGTTACAAAAATGGAACACAAAATTTGGTTATGAACATTAATTTCTAAAGGTAGAAATGCTTCACCAAATTTGTCTTCTCCTCGATTACGCCATTAATGAAAGCTAGTCATTGAAAGGGTACGTAATAATCACATGTAAACCTACTACACACGAATCCATAGGGTACAAGTGGCGACTTGTAAAAAGATGCATTCTTTAGCCTCGGACATGTCGAAAAAACATGTTTATATTTTTCAAGAACATTTATTGCGGAAAAAAAAAACGACACGCAAGTGAATCCAAAATAAACTGTTCACCTGCTAATGAGATAGTCAGTGGAAATAGGCGCATTGGTTGGCAGCGGCAGTAAGGGCTTGGAAGCGGTGGTTGGTTGAGGCTGAGAGAGAGTGTGGCCATTATTTTGGCCTTCCACAGGCTTTCTTGAACGGTGGCGGCCTCGATTGATGTGCCTCTCACAGTATTTCTGATCGGGGACGGCATCTCTCGAGCACCGCCATTTTTTGCCATCTGTCCTCCTACACCTACCCGGTTCTGGGTCGTTGCTCCCGGAGATACCTAGATGGAATGGACCCCACCCCACTTCCAAAAAACAAATATGTAATTACCAAGTTACAACTCACTCATATGAACACAAATATAAGTACTCAGTCAGTCAAAAAGTTGCAACTTCAGAAAAAGAATAAAAATTATTGTCAAAGGGTAAATTAAAGAGATGATCTTACATAAGTTAGGGGCGTAGGTAGCTGGTAAAGTGATCGAATAGAGAGATCTCTTTAGGGGAACAAGTAAATTGGAAGGAACAGGCACATTCGCCACAATGTGCTTATAGATCAAAGCCTGATGTTCGAGTTCCATCCATTGGGAGGGAGTAAAGGGTCCTTTCAGCTTCGCAAAGGGTCCACGGCCACCCCCGATCAGCCCGAATCCTGACAAGCAAATAGCATGAGGCAACAAAAGAAAATTCGAATATTTTCTTTCACACGCTATTAACAGAAAATACAGTGTGAATCCAAAATTTATATGGATCCAAAGCATATATATAGCACCATAGAGTGCCATGCTGGTAAAACTACAGTAAACTGGAAAGCAAAAGGGAGAAGATACAAATCTTCAACTGTTTGCTTAACTGTTTTTGTTCTCACAATAGAAGAATCTAAATGTCTATCATATATTTTATTCTTTAGCTACTTGGTTTACCTAACATATGAAAACATTTTCTTTTTGTAGACAGACTCAATAGACAAAGGAAATAAAGAACGGGAAATGCTACGGTGTCGTTACGGTACCATCCCGTCGGGTGTTTTAACCGTTGGATCGGGATGGTACCGTAACGGGACTGTTGCATTTCCCATAAAGAACAAGGAATCTCTAATTAGTAGCACAAATGAAGACCCTCCATTAGCATCCTGTGCCAGAAGATAGTGCCAACAAATAATCTGATTCTTTAATGTTAGTATATTATTAAGCAAATAGATTTATAGACATCACATTCATCATCCAAATCTCCAGGTAACAATGGAAATAAAAAAAATAAATAAATAAATAAAAACATTAAAAATAGAATTTTTCACACTACAGCTTCAAAACTTCAACTAAAAATGAAAAATTTATGTACAAAAATAAAGCCTACCTCCCGCTCTACTGTGATGCTCATCCTGGTAGATAGAAAACGCTATACTCCGGCCAGAACCGCCGCTGCAATGAGGCTCCCCCGACGAAAACGAGAGCATTTTCTGGCCGGCGGCATCGTCCGCCGGCGGCCAAACAATGGATCTCCCGAACGGAGTACTAATTAGGCTCTCGGCAGCTTTCCTCGAAGAAAAATCAACTTCCCCAGGCCTAGGCATCTTTGACAGCCTCCACATGTTATTACCATTGTTGTTGTTATCCTCGGCAAGATCAGATCTTTGGTGCTTCAGATGTCCAGATCCATGGCCCTTGTCGTCTTTGGGCTCGTTTGAAACCAGAAAAGACCCATCAAGATTGGAGCTTTTTCTATGGCACGCCAACCCATAATCCATTTTTTTTTTTATTTTTTAATGGAGAAAAGATGAAGAAGATTTATACTTGCAGCATCCTTACACACGAGCATGAGTTCACTCCAAGCATCTTTCTTGAAAAGTTTTTGAGGGGAACAAATTAAAAATTGGAGAGAGAAAAATGAGAAGCTTTGGGGGAGAATTGAAAGAGTGGTTGTTTTTCTTTTTAGGTTTTTTTTTTTATGTTTGATGAGGAGAAACAAGATTGATACTTGAAAAGAGAAAATTATTAATAAAAAAAATGCTAAAGAGGAAACAAACGGGAGAGAGACAAAATAAGATCTCGAGCATTACCATGTTTGGCCCCAAGGTTATATGATTAAGGTAGGACCAAAGTTACTAATATGTCATTAATGATGTGATCAATCTTACTACTATTGTTTATAGAAGATGCTTACGGAACCATTCCATCAAGGTTTGTAACCGTTAGATCAATTATTTTTGACAGTTATATGATGAGTTAACAGTTACAAATCTCGATGGAACGAAACCTTAGCACTTCCCATTGTTTATACAATATTTTTGCTTGAGTCGGACTAATCTCGGATCCATTCATCATATATTAGCTCGGGTTAGACTCCGACTACCAATCCAATTGTTGGGTCATCAAATCAATTGATGGAGCTGAGTAATTAATTATATAACATTTTAAATTGTATTTATATTATTTTATCTGATAATTATACATAAAATAATAAAATAAGTTATTTATGTGCACATAATTTATTTTAAAAATAAAAAGATAAAAAAATATATTTAATGGTCTGACAAGGTCAATACCCAGATCAATCGAGTCAAGGTTGAGTTGGCCAAATTTTGATCAAGTGTAATTGGAATTTTATAAAGTCTGACAAGGATATAACTGTGTTAAGGGCTCCTCACCATTCAGTCCAAAATTCATTTCGACTAGACTCAGTCCAGGGTTGAGCCGCCAGGTTGGTCTGGGTTCCAGAACATCTTGTATGTATATTATAACAATATTTAAATTTATAAAAAAATAACGCAGTCTAGTTTGGATAACGCACCATTTATTTTTCAAATATATGGTGTTTCATTGCCTCCACTCAAATACCGCGGTATGATAGATCTTCATACTCGAGGATAGAGTTAACTGCCCACATATTATGGTAGATATAGAAGTCAAGAAATCATTTTCCAACAAATTCAGAGACCAGCCAAGGATGTGGTGGACATAGCACAAAAAGAATGGTTGGAGTTTATAGACAGAAGTTAGGCCTTAACAGAATATCAACTAGGTTCTTTGAGGTTCAGTGGTGGATCTTCTTAAGGCTGAAATGATGTACGTAGACCTGGCCACCTTAGGGTAGATTGTTATTTTGTGATGATTGTGTTGTTTAGATTTGCAGGGCTTATTGATGATGATGATGTTGTAATTGTTAGGTATTGTTTTGTTGTGATGGTGGTATTGTAGAGCAGGGCTCTGTAGAATAGTCTCTGTTGCTCTTAGGGTTGATTGTCATTTATGACACCAAGTGGTGATTCTCATTGTTATGGCTAGTTATCCATCGAACTTTGTATATTTGATGTTCTAATTTAATCTATAGTGGTGATCCTCATTGTTATGACTATTTATAATTGAACTTTGTATATTTGATGTTCTGATTTATTTTTTTGTTTCGAAAAAAAAAATGAAATAGTATATGCAATGTTATTATATAATGAAGTTGATAGAATAAAACACCTACTTTTAGGCCGAGGCAAGTATTTTTTTATAGAGAATTATCACGTAAAATAATAATGGATTTGTGTCATAATAAAATAACAATTTGATTTATTATAAATGGAATCGTAGTAAATATATATATATATATATATTATATATTTAAAAAGTTGGTATATTGTGCATGATCAATGGTGGCTTATCACACAGAGCGACGCCAGTTTTGTGGGTGAAATTAATATTACCATCATTAGTGTTTTCATATAAAAATAAAAATTGATTAAACACAATTAATGTGTTGATATGGTTCATATATTGACAAAGGGAGGAGGCAGGCTGATGCATGCGAGCGTAATGGAGCGAACATAGCGAACGTAGCGACGGAAGCGGAGCGACCGAGCAAAGTGAGCGGAGCTGTTGGGCTAGGTCGATTAGTTGGCCCCGGGGTGCAGGGGCGGAGCCCCGGCGGTATGGACGGGGTGCGGGGGTAGAGCCCCCGCGGTACGGTACGGGGTATTTAAGTAAATTAATATTTTATAGGGTTATAGTATAACTATATGGTGTATTGATGTATTTGAGACTAATGAGAATAATAAAGATCCCTCAGCCGCCGTGGACGTAGGCACATTGCCGAACCACGTAAATCTTGTGTTGTTCGCTTTTCTCGTTTTTAATTTATATATCATATTGTCATCTTCTTTCAAGATAATGTTATAAAGTGAATACATGCCACTATGCGGCCAGTGGTAAACTACAGGTAGAATATGAATGAAGACAAAATAAAGGGGAAACGAATGAAACGGTACTTGAGCATCAATTTGATGACATGAAATAAAAAGGGAATAATATGGGTGTTTTGGGGAAGTCATAACTTTTATTGGGGTGCAATAATTTAGGAAAAATAACTAATGGCCTTGTTTGTTTAGTTGTTAGCTAGTTGTTTTGAATAGTTGATACTGTTAGCTGTTTTGACTAATTGATTATATTAATGATTTATAAAAATATATTTTGTAAAATTAGATATTTGTTGTTGGCTATTAATATATAAAACTATTTATAATTTACTTTAATGTCTTTTTTTTAGGTTATAATCATAATCACCTTAAAATATAAATTATTTACATATTTAACATATTGAAATTAATTATTAATAATAATATATTGGCAGAAATATTATTTTCTTGCCTTGAATATTTGAGCTGACCGAGTTCGGGCCAGTGGTCACCTTGACTGTTCGGCTCTAATCTCCTCCGTCGTGTTGTTCCGCCGCGTATGTTGGATTTTGAGGGTCGGGCCAGGGTTGTGGTCGGGTCTGATGGCGGTGAGCCCCAACCTGTCGACAAATCTTCGGCTTGTTGGTGATTGGCGACTTCTCTTTCGGTAAGTCTTCGATTGACGATGGATGACCCTCTATCTATTTTAGGGTTTGTTCGTCGGCGGTCGGCTGTGCTTATGGTGGGGATGTTGGTGTGTTTCTCGGTTCTCCGGTGGTCTTCGGTGGTGCTCGTCGGATCGATTTTGACTTCTGTTGGAACTACCGGAGAGGACTCTGTTTGGACTGTCGGTCGTTTTGGGTATGTGGGGTTGGCCGTCTGTTGGACTGTTGATGGGTATGCTGGCGTTTTCCGGGGTGCAGGGTGGATTGAGGGTCTTTGGGTGGGCCGAGGCTCCAGCGGTTTTGACCTCATGGGTGGTGGCTGTTGCAGAGGGGGACTGAGTCACTCTCTCCCTCCTGATTCTCTTGTGTTGGGAATTGCAGGGGTGGTTTTGGCACTACCGAGCCCGACTAGTGGTGTTAGGCGAGCTTATGTGGGGCTACAGTGGGAGCTGGCCGCTTGTCCTCCCGGTTGAGGTGGATTGATTTGGGTTAGGTTCGAGGTCTGAGTTTGGCTTCTGTACAGGCGTTCGGCAGCATTTTCGGAGGTCGGGCTCGGGCTTGGAATCTTTCGTGGATTCTTTTGTTTCTCCGTTATTCCAACTCGTTTGATTGCTTAGGAAGGGCTTTGTTATTGTTTTGTTGCTTTGTTGTTTTTTGGTGTGTTGGTTGGTAGGATCGTGTTTTAGGTTTGGGTCGTTGGTCTCGGTACTGATTACCCCGTGGGGCCGTTTCTATTCTCCTGTTGAGAGCGTTCGTAGTTTGTGTTTTGGTGTCTTTGTGTTGTGTGTCATGTGTTTTCTTTTCTAGCGTTACTAGCGTGATACCCGTCTGGGGGTTATCTAGGCCGCTTTATAGCGTGACCTCTCTTTTTTAATTTTCGGCTGTTGGCCCCGTTTGTATCTGGCTATGTTTTTCTTTTGAGTAGTATTATTACCCACTGTTCTAAAAATCGGCTAGGCGGCCGCCTAGGCGCTAGGCGGTGTCCGGGCGCCTCCGATTTGCACAAATCGGCAAAAAAAATCGGCCAGGCGACTAGGCAGGCCTAGGCGCTCCTAGGCGGCCTTGGCGGGCTCGGCGGCCAGGCTGTTAGGCGGCGCCTAGGCGGACATAGGCGGACCTAGGCGCTCCTAGGCGGGCTCGACGGCAATTTTTCAGTTTTTTTTTTATTATTTTTTTAAATATTAATTACATTATTTTGTTCTCATGTTTTCTTTAAAATATATTAATTTGATTATTTGGACTTAGGTGTGTCAATTTATTATAAATTGAGATAATCTTATTTTGTAGGTAGTTAAAATAAATAAAATATAAGGTATTTAATATTGATTTTTAGACCCCGACTAGGCGCCGCGTAGGCCCCGCCTAGGCGCTCTAGGCGCTAGGCGCTGGTCGAGCGCCTAACAGACGTCTAGCGACTTTTAGAACGCTGTCATTACCTCTTTTGTTTCGAAAAACAAAAAAAAAAAATATTTGAGCTAACGAGTGAAAAAGTAACTAAATAAAGATTAAAATAAATAATGACAGTTTTTCATGTTATAATATTGTTATTTACAAATAGGAAAGAATAAATACTTTACAATCAACACAAAAAAAAAAAAAAAAAAAAAAAAAAAAAAAAAGAAAAAGAAAAATGAAAGCATGATAGTGTTCAGCCACTTTAAACAATAATATGAATTAATTAATACTTTACACTCCACACAAAAGCAAAGAACAAAAAAAAAGCATGCGTGTTAAATCACGTAATTATATGCCGTTTTGGATAAAAATGTTGCATCCATGACCATGAGTTAGTTTACCAAACATCTGTTTTTTAACTGATCAAATTGTCAAAACAAGCTAATTTTAGTCATAAAACTAAAAATTGGCTACAACGCCATTATCCAAACAAGGCCAAACTATGATACACTGGTCTTTACCACAGCCGGATTGGGTAAAAGTGAACACGGATGGGGCGTTCTCGTCCCATATGGGATGCGGTTATGCGGGTGGTCTGGCTCGTGATTCCTGGGGCCGCTGGCTTGGGGGATTTTTTATGAATATTGGTATTTGCTCCATTACTGAGGCCGAATTGTGGGGCTCTTCCATGGGCTTTCTCTTGTATGGAATTTGGGCGCTCGGAAGGTGGTGGCGGAAGTGGACAACAGTAGCGTCATTAACATGGTTATGGGGCGTGAGGATGTGAGTGGGATTCACGACAGCCTTGTTAGGGCAATACGAGAGCTCCGGGATCGCGATTGGACGGTGGAACTTGTGCATGTGTTCAGGGAAGCAAATTACGCTGCGGACCATTTGGCTTCCCTAGCGGCTTCGGAACCACTCGGGGTACACCCACCTCACCTCCGTCTGTTGGCAGGTGGCTTGAGCATGACATTATTGGGGTTGCTTATCCCCATCGCGTTTTAGTTTAGCAGTAATTTGGCTTCGGCCCCCCTTTATTGTACCAAAAAAAAAGTTTTTATTTTTTATTTTTTATTTTTTTCAATTTAGCAACCATTTGGAGAGGAGATGTTCAAACTTCAAATTGCCTGTGAATGGCTAAAATTGTCCGTGACAAAGAATTTGCCTAATCATCATTATATGTAACATAAATTTTGGGAAACTACTCCAGTTCTGTTGACGGAATGGTTTTGTCAGTATTGGTTATCGTAAATCCACACAATATAATTTATATATGTATCAAATGGTAAAAAATACTGAGGGGACCTTAATATTTTCCTAAATTTGTTATCTCGTAAGTCAGCCTATTCAAACAAACTCAATTTAATAATTCAAAGTTTCTAACATAATAGTAATTGAAATAGAAGAATTAAATGCATATTCCAAAATCATTGAAGTAGAGTAATGCCCATGGTGTAAAAAAGGTCAAAATAACAACTTTTCCAATAACCAAGATTTGCCCCCGCATTGATTAGAACAATACATTCACGCCATTTCCCAATATATGCATTCGGCAAGCTCATAAATTTTCTAAATTCTTGGGCTAGCAACAGTGACATTACTTAAAATATCATATAGTACGACTAGTGTTGTAAACGAACCAAAATTGAGTTTGGGGTGTTCGAGTTCGTGTTCGTCTATGTTCGAACAGTGTTCGTGTTCGTTCGTTTATTTTTCGAGCAAAAAATTGTGTTCGAGCTTGTTCGTTTAATTGTTCGTCAAAGTTCGAGTTCGAATAATTTAATACATAAACTTTTTAAATATATTTGATTAACTCGAAATTTGTTCGTTCAAACTCGAAAATAAAATAATAAAATATAAATATTTTTATATTTTAGACTTTTTATTAAAAATATATAAAAAATAAATAAAATATAGTAAATTTTATATTCTTTTATTAGAAATATTATGTAAATATATAAAAAATAAAAATAAAATTATACTCTAAATAAATGTTCGAACATAATCAAACGTTCACGAACGAGTTTGTGTTCATTCAATTATAAATGAACTTAATTTTCTGTTCGAACTCGGCTCAATCAACAAACGAACGAGTTTTTATCGAACACGAGCAAGCTCGAACGAGCTTTTGTTCGCGAACGTTCAATTCGTTTACAACTCTAATTACGACCCCGACACTAAATATAAGGAATTGAAAATAATTTTCCAAAAATACAGCACACTAAATATAAGGAATTGAAAATAAATTTCCAAAAAAACAACAAGCTTTTATACAAATAATTCAAGTTCAATATCTATAACCTTACAACTAAATAGTAAATAAACTCCTGTACCAAAAAAAAAAAAAAAAATAGTAAATAAACTAATTATTATTTACTTTTTCTTTTCTTTTAGAAAATAGACCAAGCATCAACTAAGTTGCGTCATTTTACTCGGTACTCTTTGTTACTATTAAAACTGAAGAATAACATCATGCAAAACATATATAATTTGTTGGTTTATTCTAAAATTAATTTAAATAAATTGGGGTAAATAAATTTATCATAACCTAAATTATTGTAATATGAACTAATATATTTTTTACTACTATATATTTAGAACACACAGAAAATTAAGAGTGGGCTGGAGCCCTGGCGAGCCTACCCTTGACGACGCCCTTGAACTATACATTAAATTATTTTTGACCCAAACAAAAAGGATCACAACATATTATCATTAACACTTATGCATGTACACTTCCATATAAAACAACATATTATCATTAACACTTATGCATGTACACTTCCATATAAAACACGAGGAGTAGGTTTGAACATCCGAAACCGTGCATGTATATTAGTCATGTCCCATCAATTCAGTCTACACAATAAATGTGCATTAAAATGTCTAAGGCGGTAAGGCCATATACTAGCATACTCTAAATGTCAAAAAGCTTATGGATGGAATTATGAGAGCCCAACCCCACGTAGAACATCCAAGAAAAGTAGTTGGGAATATCAAATGGGATTGGAGGTACAAAGAGAAGCTTGAAACATATTAAAAAAAAAAAAAAAAAAAAATTACCATCTTTCTAGCTAATATACTTTGTACCCCACATATCTTACTACTTTTCTGGCCACGACGTGGACTTACGCTGCACATATAGATATCTCAAAGCAGTATGAAGATGATCGTCTCAAGCAACAAATATAAAAGAAAACAGACAACTCGAATTACCAACGATAAACCATCATGCTGAAATCCGACCACACTACAATATCTAAACAGAAACTAATTATCGAGCTCTCAGTGATTAAAACTCTAAACTATATGAGAGAATAATAGAATAGCTCTACCTCTTGTCCTCACTCGTGAAACTAATATATACAAAACTATATACGGTATGCATGTTCATCAAAAATCTGGAGTTTTTAAATCTTCTTGATCTTCTCGTTCTGCTTTGAAAACTGAATCTACATGCCTTATAGGTCACGGGTCACCATGCAAGAATACCTTGCCCAAATTTTTCATATTTAATCGTCTCTCTCTCTCTCTCTCTCTCTCTCTCTCTCTCTCTCTCTCTCTCTCTCTCTCTCTCTCTCTCTCTCTCTCTGTTCAATCTTATGAACATTCTTTTCTTGTTTCAATGCCAAGTTTTGGAAATATCTTCTTGCCCAATTTATTTTCTTTCTTGTTCGATTTTTCCGGCTTTAATTCTTTCTCATGATTTTCAGCTCTTAAATCTCACAATAGTATCTTCTTTTTTTATCATCATTGCTCTTCATTTCCCTAAAAGTAAAGGAAGACAAATTTCATACCATAAGTTAGAGTAACTGATATCACAATTAAGAAAAGAGAATATATATAAAATCTCTAATGAATCTTGAAACGTATATTTTGATACGGAGTGCGCTAACAATGTACGAACTTGAACAAAAATTGTAAAATGCGGAAGTAATTGAACCGAAGATTTAAAAACTCTTCAGGGAAGCTTCCCACTTCCCCTCAGAGCTCTTTCATTGATAAATCGCATAAAGACATAGTTTGGACGTACAAGACTCGAACTCCCTTCTAGTCTAGCCAACACTATTCACGATCCTATCAACTAATTCTCCGGCCACGTCCCGTGGACTTTTTAACCTACACTTACTCCCTAAGTGTAAAAACAAAAGATAGTTTTGATGAAATAAAGAAACTAAACAAAAACAGCTTCAGTCCTTGAGCGCGTAAGAACTCTCAAACTGAACTGTGTACAAAACTGAATAGAATAGAAAATATGAAGCTGTATTGCTCTAAAAATCTCTCAAACTTCAGTAGCCGCAATAGGAGCTTCTCCTAGGGTATTTATATGATCTCCTTAGTGTTGGAGTCTTCTTCAAAGCATATGACTCCTTGTGATTTCCTTCCATATTTGTAGCATGTATTTAGGCAAGTGTGAATCCTCTTTTCTCTCTCTTATATCTCCTAGCCACGCAAACCTCTCTCTCTTTCTTTCCATTTAAAACGATTCCCTACAATATAAAATACCAAGATAAAATCAAAGCAATCTTATATTATGGGATATAAAATAACCTACACAAGGAAATAATATAATATGAGGATCTTCCCTTTTTCTGTGGTTCCAGGTGCTTGATCGAACTGACGAACTAATGCCAAATAAAATAATCTTTCAATCTCCCCCTTTGGCATCTAGTTCGAAAACCAACAGACTCAGAAGTCTCCTGAAAAACAAAGCAACAAGCACCAGACAATAAAGCCACATCAAGGGTTAATTCAATTAATCACAAGCAAATTATGATTGTGTACAAACACAGTTCTCCCCCACAGTTCCTGCAGCCATCAAAACTCAAAGCTTCCATTCAACCAGAATAAGCAGACAATCATCAAAGTAGCAAAACAACCACACCCATAATAACTACAATCAGTAGCAAGCACACATCATAAAAGCAGCATAAAATATGAGGTTTTTTAATACATAAAGACCTCCCTACATCCCTCAACACTCAAAAGAAACAAACAAACTACTTTCCAGCTTCATATTTGTCAATTGCCTCATCAGTGGAATCTCCCCCAGAGTTAGAATCTTTATCACCTTTGCCAGCAGCAGCACTACTCTTCTTCGAACTACGGGATGCCGAAGGACCCGTCCCCGTGTTCTTACGCCTCGACTGTTAGAGTAGGATACCCGGCGTTCCAATCGAATTGGACGTATTCTACTTGTAAATACAATCTATTGGAATTATATTAATTAAAAGGCATTACTTTATTTTAAGAATAAGCATTTATCTTATATTTGCACTTAAGATAAAGTCCCTAGATCACTTATAGCTATCAGGTATGGTTGCGCATAGAGATGGTGATCATGGAACATACCTTAAAAGTTGTGATCTTAAATACAGTTCCAAGTCGTTGGATGTTTCGAGATGGGATATCAAATAAATCCGGAAAAGACTTGCACATATGATGTATGCTTGTTGGACAAGAATGTTGCATTCCATCAACATTAGCGTGGGACGCAAATACATATATGTGGGTTCTTGTTAGAGAACAAGTTCACTGAACATGACCGTATGAAAATTCTTAATGAGAATTTTTCTGTCGAATAAGAATTTTCATGTTACAATAGTACATGATTAATCCTTAGACTTGAGGCACGAACTTTGTGCATATTATGTTTTACTTTGATTTATCTTTTTGATTGCTAGCACAATCGTATAAAGAGATATTTTGGGTATTATATTAATATGTATGGAAGTTTGTCAGTGGCCAATAAAGGATTCGACACTTATGAAGATAAGTGAATTTCCTATGTGTTTCATAGTTAGTAATTCAAAGTCCTTGGCCAAGGCGGGATGAATAGAGATTCATAAACGAATTACTAAACTTGAAATGGAATCATAGTTATTAAATCAATTTGGGTTTCGATAAAATCATACCCAAGATTTAATCGGGAAATTGGACGTCGAAAGGATTTTACATGTATGGACTTGTAATCGAAATAGGTTTACCCGCTATTCACTTAATACTAGATTCATGCTACTTGCTAGATGTTCCCATGATATGTGGGTTCTTGAATTAAGGAGTTAATTCATGAATAAGAGTTAATAAGGTTAACTCAAATTATAAAGAGTTGTAAGCCCACTACTAGTATTAATTGTGAACCTAAAAGGTCACACCAATTTTTGAATGAAGGTAAAATTCAAATAGTAATTATAAAGAGTTAGAATTAATTGACAAATTTAATTTGATTAGATGTCAATTTATGGAATATATTAAATTAATCAATTGGATTGATTAGTTGAATTTTGGATATTAATTTAGTAATTAATGGAATTACTAAATTAATAGTTGGAATTTAAAAATTGGATTTTAAATTTCAAATCCAAATAATAATATGATTATTAAATGAGGAGATGGAAGAAAAGATTAAAATAATAAAGTCTTGAAAAAATGTTTTTAAAAATTATTATTTTATTATTTATCTTTAATATGATTAAAGATTAAATATTAATAAGAATAAATTAATTATAGTGGTTTGGAGTTGTTAACCACTTCACATAATTAATTTTATTTTTATTAATAGAATATTGGGTGGGTAATAGTCTTCTTCAAGATTTAATATTTTATGAAATTATTCTTGAAGACTTTTTATAATTTATGAAAATATTCCACCTAATATTATTATTTTATACTAAAATGTTTAGTATAAATATGGACATATTTGATGCAATTAAGCTAAGTTTTTGGCTAAGTTTTTCAAAAGTTGAAAAGAGAGAAAAGAAGAAATGTTCAAAATATAAAACAAGAAAGAATTCTTGTAAAAATCTCCTCAAAAATATATTCATACTTATTGAATAAAAACTGAGTAGTTTCTACTAGCGAAGAAACTAATCCAGAACCGGATTTCAAAAGGTGGACACGATTAGAGGAAAAACATTTGGATTCCTAAAGTGAGTAACATCAAGAAGTGGACGTTACCAAACCGGGAATTGATTTCCTCATCCATCGTCAATTTGAAGGAGTTCAAGAACAAAGGTAAATTTTAATTTACTTATAACAAATCAAAATTTGTATTATTACATGTTTTTAAATGATGACGATCTATGCATTCGTTACATGTACGTATGGGTTGAGTATTTATACGATAAATACTTGTTTTGAAACATAATTTTTCTACTGCGTATAACCCGTACGGTACATGTGAACCCAACATCGACCCCTTGACTGCTTGCAACACTTGACGAAGGTAGGCCTGTTGAGCAGCTACCTTCTTAGCTAGATCATCCCACTCTCCAAGTTGTTGAGCAATGAACTCATCCCAGTTCTTAGCGACCAAGGAGGGAGAAAGTTCCCTTGTAACCTTGGTTGTCCCTTTCTCGTTCAGAGTGCGAGCACTCACAGAGAGTGCTTTGCCAGGATTCTCGAGAGAGTCTTGGTAGCAGAGATTAACAGAAAAATTGTGGGCAGCCAAGAAGGACCAAATAAGACAAGGAAAAGGAAGGGTTTTGCGAGATTCAATATTAGTGACAAAGGTTTGAAGAATTTCAAAGACAAGATCCCCAAAGCTGAAAAACTTCCCAATCATGACCCAATAGATGACTTTACTCTGTAACTCAGTGAGAAAAGTTTTGTTGGACGTAGGGGTCCAGTTGCCAGCACCAATTTTATGCAACAGATTAGCAACTAAACAAAGGGAACTCACAGGCAGATTTGAACCAGGCCATGTGTCTAACTGACCAGAAGTAAGAACTTTGGTCATGGCGTCCAAATCAACCTCAGTGAGGGAAGAGTTATCAAGATCAGAGGGAAAACCAAGATGAACATTAAACAAAGCAGGAGACACATCAATCACACGATTTCGAAGAAAGAGCTTGTGAAAACGAGGGCTATCAGAATCAAACACGGCAGGGGTGAGATTAGCATAGAACTCTTTTACAACTTGACCACAAAAAGGCTGGAGTTCAGACACAGTTTTAGACAAACCGACAGACTCTATCAGGCGGAGAATACCTAAATCAGCAAACTTACCGTCTTCCACAGGATGTTCGGACCAGAACCCATAAGAACCAAAACTGACAAAGCGTTCATGAGCAGCCTCTGTATAGAATCGGTTGGTAAAGGTGTTCTCAAGGTCATACGCATCATCTTCAGGTTCAGGTTGGACAGGAGGCTCATCGATGGATTCTTTGTCGCGACGACGAGTGGAGCGACACACCGGAATCTTTGATGGAGGCGTTGGCTGATCAGAATGGACTTCAACCAGAGTTACTGTTGTGTCCTCCTTTTCTCCCTCGGTAGTCACTGTTTTGGTAGCGGATCTCGACGCAGACTTGGTCGCAGACGTTGGAACTGCAGACGACTCCCCCTGAGTCTGAGCCGCAGGAACTTCATCGAACCCTGAGAGACCAGGTACTCCAGTGGCCAGCGGAGAGGGTTCAAAGTTCTTGCCGATGTTGTCGGACTTGGACGGAGAACCAGATGTGGTTGCAGACAGGGAGACAGACTTTTCGGGTGGAGGCGATTCCTGAGATGGAGACTTTGCCGGCAGAAAAGACTCTCGCTGAGAACTCGCAGAGATGGAGAGACGGCGACGCTTCAGCCTTTTCTCCTTGTGCTTCTTCAACCGCTTCTTAGATTTATCTTTACTTCCAGCTATGGGAGAAGAAAGATGATTGAGTATCAAGAAATTAGGGTTTCAGTAGGTTGAGGAGAGAAGAGAGAGTTAAGTAGAATCAATCTGATTAAAAAAGAATGATGATGAAGAGTGGAGAATCGTGAGGGGTAAAAAGGATGTTCTGACATAGATAACTGCAAAAAGCACCTTCCGAGTTTCAAGGTGAGGAGAGAGAAAGAGACGTTGGGAAGTTGGGCGGTTTAGAGCAAAACCGATCCCTCCAAATATGAAATTCAAACACAATAAAAACTCCCCACAAAAATAACTTCTCACACTATTTCGAAACATAGGAAAGAAATCTGATTTTATTCCCAAGTATATACTCTCCACATAATTTTAGACCCAAATAGATCAAGTTCAAGAAGGAACTCATATGTAAATATGCCTAAAGATGAAAAATAAAAATAAGGAATAAAAATCGCACACAAGATACACTAGATTCAAAAAATCTTTTTCTTTTCAACTTAGACAAAATTGACGAAGACAGTCCGAGACCAATTTTGAGATTCAAACTTCCCAAGGAACATAAGGTAAGCGAATATATGTTATACACAGGGTAGTGCGAACCACAACTTCAATTTTGCAAGAACACATGCCGTATTATTCATAGTGCATTTCACTTAGTAACAATCACTGTCATAAAAGTTGCTACACATAACTCTTGTTCTGTAAAAAATATAAGTGTAACCCTCGGCCGTCGCTCAAAACTCCCCCTAGATCCCCAAATTGTAACCCTCGGTCGTCGCTCAAATTGATGTGCCTCCCTTCCGGCGACCCCATCTTAGTGTGATTCCGCGAGCATCGCGCTCACCCCAGGTCTGTCGGCGCGGTCGTGGTGACCTGTTCTCCTCTCTCTCTTTCCCCGAAATGGTTCCGCTCCTGTTACTGAGCGCCATGGACGGAGAGCTGGAGGAGGGGGTCGCTTGGCGTGGCGTCCGACGGTCGCTGCGGGCGTTCAAGGATGTCTGTGGCGGCGGTTCGACCTTGGTCTTCTCCTTTTCCGGCCGCCCCTGGTTGTTGGGTTGGTTGGGACCTCTTGCGGTGCTCGTGTGCAGGCCTGGAGTATGCGTGGAGGGGCTGTGGTTTTGGATTGGCCGGGGCGGGTTTGCGATTCCCGGAGAAAGCTTCAGATCTAGGGCCCGTTTGGGCTGTAGTGTAGGGACCTCTTCCCGGTTGGTCGCGTGTGGATGTTTTCCGGGTTGTGCAAAAGGTGGGGGTGTAGCCCGGCGGGGAGGGCGTTGTTATTTTTAGGCTTTGTTGTGTTTTCTTTTTCCTTTTTGTGGGTGGTTTTTAGTGTGTTTTTGGTTGTCGGTTTGTGTTGTGTTTTCTATGTGTAGGTTGGGCTCGTATCTCCCGATTGGGAGTTTCCTTCTCCACTTGTGGGAGTGTCCTTCTCCACTTATGGGAGTGTCCTTCTCCTCTTGTGGGAGTGTCCTTCTCCACTTGTTGGAGTGTAGTGTGGTTTTTTTTCTTTTCTCGTGGGTGCGTCTCTCTGGTATGTAGGCTCCTTTTGGGATGTCCTCTCATTTGGTTCGGTCTTTTGCCTGTTGGTTTCGGCTGATTTTAGCCGGACTCGTTCGTTGTAAATACGTGTTTTTATCTATTAAATTCTATCGTTTGAAAAAAAAAAAAGCAATCACTGCCATAGTGAAAGTCAACCCCATTACTTTGCACCACGATTTTAAGCAAGGATCCTACGTTTTTTTTTATTATTAAACAGCACTACGGTTTTTATGTGGGTGACCACCTTATTACTCCGCATAAGAACATCACACAATAATATGCAATGTGTGTCACTAGCTTACGCCCATCTCAACATTTTCTGTCCAAGACGCTCTTTTCTCAGTCGATCCTGCATTGGGAAACGAACCATATGCTAGCTATCGCTCTAGATAATTTATGAGAAGGCAGCTCTTTGTGACAAACCAAAAATACTGAAAATAAGTACGTTCCTCGGTACTGTAAGAACACGCAGTCAGACTTAGACAATCAACACCTCTCAAGTTTTCAGAAGAGTTAAAACTTCAATGAAGAATCTAGTGGTGCAGAGAATGCAAAATGCACGACATGCCTAATGCAAAATACCCTATATGCTTACACGCAATGCAATAGATAAATACCAATAATATACAATACAATATAATATAATGCAAGATCACACAAGCATTCAGAATGAGCAGATCCCTAAGGATTTCCTTAGAGAAATGAACCTTTGAGAATCCAGTGCTTTAGTGAATATGTCAGCCAACTAGTTTTGCGTAGAAACATACTCAAGGATAATCACATCATTCTCGACTAAATCTCTAATAAAGTGATACCGAATATCTATGTGTTTAGTCCTAGAGTGTTGAACCGGATTTTTAGAGATGTTAATTGCGCTGGTATTATCACAGAAAAGGTTCACGGTTCTTACCTCAAGACCAAACTCAATCATCATTTGCTTCATCCACATGAGCTGAGAACAACAACTTCCAGCAGATATGTATTCGACTTCAGCTGTCGAGAGTGCTATGCAATTTTGCTTCTTACTAAGCCAGGAGATGAGATTATTGCCTATGTAGAAACAACCACCAAGGGTACTACGTCGATCATCGACGTTCCCAGCCCAATCCGCATCACTATAACCTACAAGACTAGAAGATGTGTCACGTGAGTACATAATACCTAAGTCAGATGTGCCATGCACATACTTGATGATGTGCTTCACCGCCTTCAAGTGTGATTCCTTAGGATTAGCTTGGTACCGAGCACACATACCTACACTAAAACACAGATCAGGTCTACTGGCAGTCAAGTAAAGTAAACTACCTATCATGCATCTATAAAGCGTGGAATCAACTGAAGTTCCAGCATCATCCTTAGATAGCTTAGAGTGGCTTCCCATAGGAGTTGCTGGACACTTAGAATTTTCTAAACCAAATTTTCTCACAAGATTTTTGGCATACTTGGTCTGATGAAGAAAAATCCCCTCCTTGGATTACCTTACTTGCAAGCCCAAAAAGTAGGACATCTCTCCAACCATGCTCATCTCAAATTCTCTAGACATGTGAGTAACAAACTCATTGACCCAAGTTCTCGAGGTAGAACCAAAGATAATATCATCTACATAAATCTGTACTATGATAATATTTTTATTAGATTTTCGAACAAACAGAGTTTTATCAACTCCCCCTCGAGAGTACCCCATTTTGACCAGAAACTGGGTTAGGCGTTCGTACCAGGCACGCGGAGCCTGTTTAAGCCCGTACAATGCCTTCTTTAACTTATAAACATTGTCAGGGTGATGAGGGTCCACAAACCCTTCAGGTTGCTTAACATAAGCAACCTCTTTCAAAAAGCCATTAAAAAATGTGGATTTAACATCCATTTGATAAATCACAAATCCAAGTAAACACGCAATAGACAGGAACATCCTAACAGACTATAGACGAGCTACAGGGGCAAATGTCTCATCAAAGTCAACAACCTCCTCTTGGGTGTACCCCTGAGCTACGAGGTGGGCCTTGTTCCTAGTAATCTCTCCCGATTTATCCGTCTTATTTTTAAAAATCCATTTTGTTCCAATGACGTTCGAATCGGAAGGTCTAGGGACAAGTTCCCACACATCGTTCCTCACAAACTGTTCTAGTTCCTCTTGCATAGCCTGAACCCAAAAATCATCACACAAGGCCTCTTTAGCATTTTTCGGTTCCAACTTAGACACATAACAAGCAAAGTGACACAAACCAGCAATTTACGAAAATCAGGTTTCACTCCTCTAGTGTTACGCTCAGAGATTTCTCCTATGATTTGATCCTTAGGATGATCCTTCTGAATCTTGGCAGGAGGATCTCGCCGAGATTCATCAGAATTTCTGGAGGACGTTGGAACATTATATTCATTACCTTGCACATTTTTATCATAATCAAGGGTTTCAGACTTAACATCATTTAGCACATTCTCAGTTTCAGAATTTGATAACTATTTACCACTGGACACATCTATGTTGGTCACATCAGGTACAAGCACACATTCAAGAGAATCATCAAAGACAACATTTATAGATTCCATGACCACTTCAGTACGCAAATTATACACACGATACGCACGGCTGTTAGTAGAATAACCAAGGAACTGTCCAACATCACTTTTGGACTCAAACTTACCAAGGTGTTCTCTGTCATTGTAGATATAGCAGTTGCACCCAAAGATATGAAAATATTTCACATTTGGTGCTTTACCTTTCCACATTTCATATGAAGTTAACCCAGTTCCTTTCCTGCAATACACACGGTTAGTTATATAACACGCCGTGTTCACTGCTTCTGCCCACCATCTTAAGGACATACCCTGTGATACCAGCATCACTCTTGCAATTTCCTGAAGGGTCCTGTTCTTACGCCCTACAACTCTATTCTGCTGTGCAGTGATTGGAGAAGAAAACTGGCGAAATATGCCGCGAGATTCACAAAATAGCTCAAAACCACGGTTCTCAAATTCCTTACTATGGTCACTCGTGATTGCAACAAGGTTAGTTTGTTTTTCATTCTCAAGTATTAACACGAGTTTCTTGAAAGCATCAAGTGCCTCAGACTTGTCTTTTAGGAAATCAACCCAAGAGAATCTAGAAAAATCATCCACACAGACTAGAATATACTTCTTACCACTGTAACTTTCGATCTGAATTGGTCCCATCAAGTCCATGTGCATCAGTTCTATTACTCAGTTTATACTGACCTCGGTCAACCTCTTATGGGAGGCCCTTTTCTGTTTGCCCATTTGACACGATCCGCAAACTCGTGGTTCTTCCTTCTTCAGCTTGGGCAATCCTCGAACAACCCCTGTGGAGGAAAGTTCAAGTAAGTGAGGATAGTTAATGTGGCCTAACTTTTGATGCCAGAGTTCAGTGAAATCAATACTGGTTTTGTTACACTTCAAATCAAGTTCCACAAGATAGCAGTTATCCCTGAACCTAGTACCAGTAAAAACATGCTTGTTTTCTTGATCAGACACATGACACTGAGTCTTAGTAAAATTCACATACAAACCATGATCACACAATTGACTGATACTCAAAAGATTGGCTTTCACGTTTTGAACCAAAAGAACATTTGTAAGTGTGGGCAAACCAGGAACATTCAAGCACCCTACTCCAAGAACCTTATTCTTTGCCCCATCACCAAAAGTTACTGAACTAGAAGAGACATGCATAATATTTGTTAAGTTAGACCTCAAACCTTTCATATGACGAGAGCATCCACTATCAAAGTACCAGTCAGAGTTAGATGTGGATTTCAAGGCAAGTATAGAAGACAGGCAGACGTTCTTACTTTCCTTGGGAACCCAGATCTTTTTCTGTTCATGATTTACTATATCAAATTTCAGTTTAGGTGCTTTCAAGGGAACACCGTGAGGACTCCAGTCATTAATTCGACCCGTATATATATCATTGTGCATTCTATAAAACTTGGGACGAATGTGACTGCGAATCCCACAGTAGTGACAAACGGGTACAAAGTTATTACCTGAATTTTTGTGCTGAGCTTTTGGAGAGTTTGGCTTACCTTTCTTGGAGTCAATTGAGTATCCTTCTTTAACAAAAGTCAGATCAGCCTTACTCAGTGAGGAACTTGATTCTCCAATCTTCCCTTTCAGTTTCTGGATGTGGAAATTCTTACTCGAGTTGGATGAACCAATCTGCTGACTCAATCTTTGAACTTCAGCATATGATGCCCTTGGCTTATTGATCATTTTGACAACTTCCTCACTCTTACTAAGCCTTTCTTCAAGGGTAGAGCAATGACTCCGAAGTGTTAAATGTTCCTCCATCACTCGACCGAGTTCCTCCTTGAGAACAACTATTTCAGTTTCTCTTTCACCTACAAGATTTTGCACAACAAACAATTCGTTACGTAGAGATTCGATAGTAAAATTTTGTTCTTCACTTGCCTGTTTGTTGAGTTTATCCCCATGCTCAACCAGTGCAAGCTTTGGGAAACAACTGTTTAGGTCCTTATCTTGCTTTCCAATATGAAGGTCTGATTTGATGAGTTTCTCGTTCAGATCAACGGTCATTACCCTCATCTTCTGAAGTTCATCCCTAAGATAGACAATCTCCTTCTCACGTTCAGCAGATTTATGTTCCATAGCCTTCATCTTCACTTTTTGAGCCTGGTAATTCTTGATGATCTCCGCTTCCTTGAGACATTTTTCTATAGTATACTTGTGGAGTACGAGATTTTCAGCAGCTGGATCCGAGAATTCATCAGAGTCCACATCGCTCAAGTTCTTCGCATAAGAACCTGCACCAGACTCTACGTCAGTCAAATGAACAGAGGACGTAAAACAGTTATATTCATTCAGAAGACATTTAGCAGAGTTATTTGAATAGTTAGAATTCTCAGTCTTTTCAGATTCTTCCTCCTCGTCGTCACCGGAGTCAGACCATGTAGCCTCGAATGTCTTATTTTTCTTCTTGAAATTAGGACATTCCTTTTGAAAGTGGTCGAAACCCTTGCATTCACGACACTGGTCTTTTTCTACTCCTTGGTTAGAATTCTGAAACTTGTTCAGCTGCATGCCAGAACGCTTTTCTCTGAATTGCTGAATTTGGTTCCTACCACCTTCAAAGGACCTGTTACCCTAAAACCTCTTTTTCTGAAATTTCTTCAGCTTCGAGACATTCTTAGTGAGCACGGTGAGAGCCTTTGTGATTTCATCAGCATCAAAAGATTCTTCATCAGATTCTTCATCCTCAGTAACTGCAGTACGAACTTTGGCCTTTAATGCTAAGCCTTTCCCTTTCCTTATTCTCATAGAGTCAAAGCCATGGTTGATTTCAAAGGTGCGAAGTTCGCTGAGAAGATCATCAATGCCAAGTTTCTGAATTCTCTGAAAACTCTCTAGTGTTGTAATCTTGATCCCAAACCTATCCGGTAGAGTTCTAATTAATTTCTGCACTTGTCTAGCTTCTGGAACTGGCTCACCAAGCATTGCACTTTGGTTAAATAGATCGCAGAAACGAGCATAGTACATATCAATAGTTTCATCCTCCCTCATACGGATCTCATCGAGCTCAGTTGAGACTCTTTGGAGCTTTTACGTATTAACCGCGTTTGTGCCTTCAAACTGTCATTCCAAGATCCTCCAAGCTTCTTGAGCGGTGGTGCACTGAATTATTATCTTGTGACGAGTGGGATCTACGGCAGACATGATAGCATATAAAGCTCGAAAGTTAGCATCGGTCCAGATACTCCTTGGTTTTTTCAACCAGAACTTTGGTAGTTGACGATTTTCCATCCGATGACTCTTCTGTCTTAGTTTCAGTAGGAACCTTCTCCTGGAGAGGTACCGTCCAACCGGATTCAACGTCCTGCCACGTGCCGTTGCCAAGAGACCGAAGAAAGATCACCATCATTGATTTCCAGTAAGCGTAATTGGAGCCATCAAGGAACAGAGGGCGCGAGACAGACATCCCATCATGACTCGTGGTGACCGACACACAGTCCTAAAGATCTTTATCCCTTAGTTAAAACAGGAACACTGCTCTGGTGCCAATTAAAACGTATATTTTGATACGAGTGCGCTAACAATGTACGAACTTGAACAAAAATTGTAAAATGCGGAAGCAATTGAACCGAAGATTTAAAAACTCTTCAGGGAAGCTTCCCACTTCCCCTCAGAGCTCTTTCATTGATAAATCGCATAAAGACATAGTTTGGACGTACAAGACTCGAACTCCCTTCTAGTCTAGCCAACACTATTCACGATCCTATCAACTAATTCTCCGGCCAAGTCCCGTGGACTTTTTAACCTACACTTACTCCCTAAGTGTAAAAACAAAAGATAGTTTTGATGAAATAAAGAAACTAAACAAAAACAGCTTCAGTCCTTGCGCGTAAGAACTCTCAAACTGAACTGTGTACAAAACTGAATAGAATAGAAAATATGAAGCTCAATTATTGCTCTAAAAATCTCTCAAACTTCAGCAGCCGCAATAGGAGCTTCTCCTAGGGTATTTATATGATCTCCTTAGGGTTGGAGTCTTCTTCAAGGCATAGGACTCCTTGTGATTTCCTTCCATATTTGTAGCATGTATTTAGGCAAGTGTGGATCCTCTTTTCTCTCTCTTATATCTCCTAGCCACGCAAACCTCTCTCTCTTTCTTTCCATTTAAAACAATTCCCTACAATATAAAATACCAAGATAAAATCAAAGCAATATTATATTATGGGATATAAAATAACCTATGTTGTTATGTGATTCTTAACAACGATGTAATTTATGATTAAGTGAGTTAAGTCGG
>CACSLK010031421.1:27258937-27282337 GCA_902706635.1 Striga hermonthica | reverse complement strand
ATTTAATAGGATGCTTAAGACCTCTTAACAGCGTCTTGCCGAGTCGGATGATAACAACCTACACAAAGAAATAATATAATATGAGAATCTTCTCTTTTTTTGTGGTTCCAGGCGCTTGTTCGAACTGACGAACTAATGCCAAATAAAATATCTTTCAAATCTAATATCTTTTTTTCACCGACAAGCTAAAGAAAGATAATTAATTCATAATACATAATAAGAAAATAACTAAGATATGGAAAGTTAAGATGAAAAATTTTTCCCTTTCTTCAAGCATTAAATCTCGTTACTTATTTCAAGAAACACAAATATAATAAACAAGTAATATTTTTTATTTATGTTAAATTCAATATTCTAACAATCTCCCCATTATGTATATAGATCAAAAACCCATTTCTTGAAACAAAACCTGCAAAAGACTAGTCAAGCCCTCATCCAGCATAGATGAACCAACATGTATCATCTAACTATGGACTATCAGACCATAGAGCACGATGTACCATGCACACCAACTCTCAGAGCATAAGACTACAATACAAGAGTATAACATGTCATACAATCAAAATACCAAAGCAAGATGACAAGACTGGAGATGAATCAAGAATTCAGATTAATCTTCATAATGGTCCACTGTCTTCTCCAGTCAATCAGAACTTGTATTTCCATCCTTTAGCATATTTCTCCCCTATTGTTGATCTAAATGTCAAAGATTCAACAGTTGTTGCTCTCAAGCTTGTTTTCAGACCAAAAATGAGAGATGTAGGTGCATACAGACTCAAGGATAAAAAATAATATAGAATAAGAGAAGTAGTACAGAAGGAAATTATGGTTGCAAAGAGAGAAAATGAGATGGGTAGTAAGACAAGAAAAAGATATGATTCAAGTCAACTAAAGAACTAAAGGAGTACGATGGTTCCAAGTTTAAGAACAATGGTATTGGGTGATTGCAACACGTATGCTCATTTACCAAGAAAAATCATCCACTCATAAACACACTTCACAGTCAAGACATTAAACATCATTAGATAAGAAGATAAAATCAAGGGTTAGACAAATAGTCAAGACAATGTACCCAAAATAACTTCGTGCATGGATTCTTTTTCCTTTAAACCTCATAGAAAATCATGCAATGATGCCTAAACAATGAAATAAGTTCTAGACAAAAATAAATCAAACACACAAAATCAAAATATTCGTACACGAAAATGATCGAAATTAGTCCAATAATTTGAAAAATCTTTTCAAGCAATCCTCATAACTGTGGACACTAAAAAATATAGACAAGTGAACATGATTAGGTGCAACATCATGTATCACCCATAAAATTAAAATTATGTGGAATTCATGTGACACTTTTCACTTAGTAATAATCGTAATTTCTCAATGAAAATCAACCCCACTACTTCATATCACAAAGCCTACACCACGTTTCTTTCAGCAAAAACCAGAGTTTTCCATGCAGAAATCAACCCTAATACTTTGTGTCATAGTCATTCCGTTCAACGAACTTCTGCACCCGTTTCACTCACTAACAACCACGATATGCAGAAGCCAAGCCTATTACTTTGGGGCACGGCTATCCCGCAATGTAAGACACAATATTTTAGTCGATTTGCTGCACGTTTAGATTATTTTTACCAAGTTGTCTAACCTTATGCAACAGATGAACTAACATCACTCATGAGAGCAATGACTGTAATTAGCTTTCACATCTCATGCATATTCTAAGCACGTAACTCGTTTCACATGTGATCACAAGTGAAACACATCATGTGATAGTTGACCGCTGCTCATTTTGTAAAAGTAGTTCTTTCTCGCATAATGAATGGACATTGTGTTGCAGTAATAAAAGAAAACTTAGTCCAACAAATCAAACATCAAACCAAGTCGAGAGCACCCATGTATACGTTCAAAATGATTCTACGGTGCAATAATGCAATGTGCAAAATATGCCTAATGCAATTAACCTACATGAACCATGTAATAGTATAATGTACTTACATATATAATACACTAAAATATAATATAATGAAACTCGCAAGAAAATCACATAATGCACCTCCCTAAGGATTTCTTTAGAAATATAAAACATTGAGAGTCCAATGCTTTTGTAAAAATATCAGCGGGCAGATCTTGTGTAGGTACATGATCCAAAGCTATAATCTAATCCTCAACTAGATTCCAGATAAAATGATATCGAATGTCAATATGTTTAGTGCGTGAATGGTGGACAGGGTTTTTGGATATATTAATGTCACTTGTGTTACCACAAAACAATTGGCTAAAATGAACCTTCATCTTGTACTCAAGAATAACTGACTTCACCCACACAAGTTGGGAACAACAACTCCCTGCAGTTATGTACTCGGCCTTGGCAGTTGACTAAGAGATGTAAATTTGCTTTTTACGAACCAAGAGTCAAGATTCATACCGATGAAGAAACATCTTCCAGATGTACTTTTCCTATCATCAAGATTTCCCGCCCAATCAGCGTCACAATAACCTGCAAGGCTCAAACTTGTGTCAGAAGCATAAAAATCCTATAATTAAATGTGCTGCCAACATTATTATTGATGTGCTTGACGGCCTTCAAGTTAGATTTTTAGGATCGGACTGGTACCTAGCACACAAGCATACACTAAAACAAATATAAAGTCTACACGATGTAAGGTACAACAAACGACCTACATGCTTCGGTAAAGAGTTTGATCAACATATGTACCTTCATCATTGTTAGAGAGCTTTGTGTGAGTTTCCATAGGAGTCAGAGGGTGTTTATCATTTTCAAGACCAAATTCCTAAACCAAATTCTTGGCTTACTTACTTTGATGGAGAAAAATACCATACTTGCCTTGCTTTACCTGAAATATGAGAAAGTATGTAAGTTCACTGACAAGGCTCGTCTCAAATTTGGAGGAAATGAGTTGCACGAAGTGGTTGACCATAGTCTTGGAGGTTAAGCTGAAGATGATATCATCCACGTAGATATAAACAAAGATAAAGTCCTTGTTCGTCTTAAGAGTAAAAAATTCAAATCGACTCCCCCTCGCTTGAAGCCCTTATCAAGAAGGTACATGGTCAGCCTCTCGTACCATTCGTGTGGCGCTTGCTTCAACCCATATAATGCCTTCTTAAGTTTGTACACATGATTAGGATGGTCTGGGTCAATGAATCATTCGGGCTGCTTTACGTATGCAATCTCATACAAGATTCCATTCAAAACTGCAGATTTGACGTCCATCTGGTACACAATAAATCGCATTAGAAAAGCAATAGATAAAAATATACGAGCATACTCAAATCTCGCAACATGAGCAAAAATCTCATTAAATCAACTCCACGAGCTTCAGTGTACCCCTAAGAAATAAGACATGCCTTATTCCTAGTGACATTACCAAACTGATCTATTTTATTTTAAAAAATCCATTTGGTTCTTATCACATTACACGATGTAGGTTCAGGGACTAACTTCCACACGTCATTCCTAGTAAATTGCTTTATTTCCTCCTGCATTGCTTGTAAACACTCATTTTTCAGTGCCTCTTTATTGTTCTTAGGTTCTACCAACATGCAATGTGTGAAATTCCAATCATTTTCTTAAAATACGGCCTAACACCTCTGGTTTTTCTCTCATCTAATGGACCTATGACCTGCTCTGAAGGATGATCTTTCTGAATCTTGGATAGTGGATCCCGCTTTGATTCAGCAAGACTTTCTAATGATGTTGGTTCATCGGACTCAGGATTTAAATTTCACAAACATTGTCCAGAGCAGTTTTTTCCTTCTTAACATCAACATGATTCACCTCAACATTTTCTTTATCCTGGGAAGACACAAAATTAACAAAATCAATACCAATAGAACAATATGAACTAACATTCATCAAAACGTCCTAAAAAGTGACATTGATTGTTTCGGTAACTGTGTGAGTACTTGTATTATATACTCTGTAAGCACGACTACTAGAAGAGTACCCAAGAAAGAAACCAATATCACTCTTGTTAGGTTCTATGAGGAACGTCGTCGATATACACATTCGAATCTATTAAAAAGAAATCCTAAAGCAGCTGAATCTACAATTAAAATTAAAACTTACAATATAATTTTTTTGCTGACTCTAAGACGTTTATGTTTTTCGCTGTTGGAGATTGTCTGAACCTCAGAGTCCGTTAAGCAGTTGGACTCATGTCATCATGTCTTCGGTTGCTTGATAGCCTCGTCAGATCTTCTCAGACCTTTGGTGGCTTAGTTGGACCCTCAAGACTCACCGTGAGCTCGAATCGGGACTTCAGGACCGAGCTGGGCTGATTTAGTCAAGTATGGTCGCATTTGGGCTGAACTGGGCTCGTTGAGCCCGGTTTGGTCGCGTCTTGGCTGGATTTGACTCGATGGAATGCCGAGATAGCATGCTGGAACGTGGAGCTGATATGCAGTCCCCTTGAGAACTTTTCGGATTGTCACTCAGATCGCGAAAATCGCCAGGCTGAAAAGCGAGTCACTCTCGGAAGTCACGGATCACGCCTAGGTCGCAGACGAAAAAGGGTGGATCGCGCGCGAGATGTCCAGGGCGTGCGTTGTCTGCACGAGTTTGTCCGTATGGGTCGTATGCGTGCGGTGCATAAGCGGCACATGAAGATCTGGCTCCGGTGCGTACGCCTGCGGATGGTGGTCTTGGGCACGTTGGTGGATGGAGCTTCCTCCGGTGGTCGTCCTCTCCAGTTTTCATGGCCATCCGAGGAGATGCGGGGTTGTATATATTCGATGAGATGCACACACACACACACACACATACACACACATATATATATATATGTATCTGCCGAATTTCAAATACATAACCTTGGGATCTTCTATTGTATGACCTTCACACTATCTCCAATCGATCTTGGTGGAGCGATTAATTGGAATTCCTAAAGCCTCTCGATTTTTTTTCTAAGACCTCTCGGTTTTATCAGGGTTTTATTTCTTCCACCTTGGTAATATTCTAGAAGACATTAAATCCTTCTATATGTTAATATTCTAGAAGACCTTTTAATTCATATTCCTAATTTGAAAAAATAATAAAATATTCCACTAGAGTAATATTATTGATCTCCCATTTAGCTCTGAATTACAATTAATTCATCTACAAGTTCATTGTTCGATTTAACTCCCCATATTTAAGATATAATATCTATTGATTAATTTAATTAATGACAATACCATTAATCAGTTTCTTGAACCAAAAATCATAACACTCAATTCTTTATTATCATGTTGGAAACTAATCCTCCAATCGGGCTTGACATAATAATCCTTCTTGAACTCATGACGTTATCAGCTGGACGGACCGGGACACGGTGGCCATAAAAAATTTCAACGATACATCATGTAAACAACATTACTTGCCAAAATACCGAGCATGTCAACCTAATAAAATGGTAACATGTTTATCCAATTAAAAAGCTAGCAAAACTGACCAAACTCAAAACTTCATAAAGGAGAGTTGACACAAGGAGTCTCTTAACCGAGCTTCTTCTCCAAATATCGTCGTTGCAAAGTACCTTCGATCGCCGCCGATTTAGCCTCCTTCAACAGCCATTTGGGTCATCAGAGGACGGCCCTCCACCGCTTAGCCATGGTCTGGTAATGGGCTTCCTCCTTCTTCCTTATTCCAGTGGTTCCCGGTTGGGTCCTCGCAGGTCGCGTGGATCTGGCATTGCCCGACGGCGTTCCGGCATGGAGGAGTTGGGTGGAGTGCAAAGCCAGTGGTTGGTTGTGGCTCGAATCGGCTTCGTTTCCCTCCGGTCTGAGTCACTCGTCGTATCTTCTGGCTCCTCGGATTTTCCGTTTTCTGTTTCTTGCGCTCTGGCCAGAAATTTCGGCGACTCCGACTGCTGACTTTTCATTGTTGTGGGGGTGACAGACTGGGTTCAATGCTTGGTACTGGGAGGAGAGATGGTCGCTCGCTCGTCCGAGCAGCACAGGTGTGTAGGGGCTTTGACGCCACTCATTTCCCTTCCTCTCTTTTTCTCGGTCCCAAGTCAGAGGGAGGTCTGCTGTTACCAGAATTGGCTAGTGGTGTTAGTCGATTTTGGGACGGTGTTGGACTTGGCTAGTGGTGTTAGCCGGTGGGGGGTGACTGTGGCTTCTTACAGTTGGAGAGCGGGTTGATTTACTTTGGATTGGTACGGGGCTCGGGCCCTCGTCTTTGCTAGGCTTTAGGCAGTGGCGGGCGAGATTCCTGATTTTCTGTCTCTTCTTGGAGTCAGCCTATGTCTTCTGTTCTATTCAGATGTCCTAAAAAGGGAGGGCCTAGATTTTATTAGTTTGTCTTTTTGTTCTTAGTTGTGTTTTGTTTGTCTGTTCGTCTTTGTATTTTTGGTTTGGGTCGTTGACATCTGTATTGCCTAAGTTGAGAGTGAGCGTTACTCTGTTGGGGTCGTTTTCTTCTCATTCTCCTCTTGGGAGCGAATTGTAACCCGTTGGGGTCGTTTCTCTTTTTCTCATTCTCCCCTTGGGAGTGTAGGTTGTGTTCTTCAGTTTTTTTAGTATTACCCCATTGGGGTCGATTCTAGGCGGTCCTTCGGATTTGTCCTCCCAGTCTATTCAGCCGTTGGCTGCTGTATTCAGTTGGTGGCTGACATTCATCATATTTTCATGCATTATGAGTGATATAGTGTGATGTTTAACCGTGTTTATCGTGGGATTGTGCACCATTTTGTTTGATTTATTAATTTATGATAGAGGTACATTTATCGTTGGTTTTGCAGGATATATGCCCGAAAAAACATTAAAGATGGAATTGGGACAAAAAACGGCAAAAACAAGGTGCAGGCAGGTCACACGACTCGTGTGTTCAGTGACACGAGTCGTGTGGGGTGAAAAGAATGGAGAATTAGCTACGGCTTTTTCACACGACTCGTGTGCCTAGTGGCACGGTTCGTGTGACCTCACACGGGTCGTGTGACCCAGTCGTGTGAAGTCACACGACTCGTGTGGCATGTGACACGAGTCTTGTGACGCGCAGAGTGACCAGCGGGAAATAGGATTCCTACGCGATTTCTTCCCTTTTTCGACCCATATTTACCCTATAGTATATAAGAAACATGGAGAACACGGTTTTGAGATTTTGGACACCATTGGAGGCCTAGAGAAAGCACGAAACACACGAGGGATTCGAGGAAGTCAAGATTGAAGATCCGGGAACTAACGGCGACAATAGTTCTTCTTTCTTTTCTCTTTTTCTTCTTCATTGAACTCATGGATTTGTTTATTTTGAGTTTTGTGAATATGTTTAGTAGCTAAACCTCTTTGGGATTCTAGGATTTGCGAGTATTCAGATTATTTTATGAAGTGATTTTATTTATTCATTCTGGTCTACCTTTCGTTTATTGATTTCTTGTGCTTATATGAATTGTGTGAATATAGGGCCCGTATTTATGCATATTTGTGATTAACTTGAAACCGAGAGGAGATAGTTGATTGCTAGAATTGGGAAATTCATAACGTAAGAGACTAAACAGAGCGAGAGGTTGATAGAATCTTGCGAGGGAACTAGAATCTTAGGAGCTTATGGGAGTTAGTTGTTTATCTTGAGACCGAGAGGAGATAGATAACAATTAATATCTACGATTTAACTTGTTCAAGAGAAAGGTGTAAATTACTTTGGCGATTATCCCTACGATTGGTAGAATTAAATAAGGTTTGAATGAATAAGAAAACTTTGCAAGAATAATCCCGAGGAAAGCATAGCCTAGAATCTATTTTCTCATTTTTGAATTATCTTCGAACAAGCCTTCATTAGTGTTAGAATTTATTTTGCAATCATTCATTTGTTTAGAATATAGTCACCATTCAAATTCGAGTTAGTCTAAATAATATTTAATCGTCTATATTTTGGTACTTAATTATTTTAACATCAATCTCTGTGGAATACGACCTTGCTCGCCGCTTACTACAGCTACACCGTACACTTGCGGGTAGAGAAAATATTATGCAAACAAGTTTTTGGCGCCGTTGTCAAGGATTGTTTCGTTAAAATTAATTAATATTAGAAGAAGACGGGTAGATTTTACTTTCGTCATTTTTATTTTTGTTTAATACTTTGGTTCTTAATTGCATCCTTTTTGGTTTGTGTGTTTTGACATGCACGTGCATGATTACGACGTCTAATGGGAATTCACCTGCAAAATTTAACCCCGAGATTGAAGCTAGTTGCCGAAGGAACAACGCAAACCAGAGACTACAACAACGACTGAGAGGTGCAATGGAGAAACAAGGTGAAGAGAGGTATAGACAACTTGAAGCACAACTGGTGGAGCTACAACGCCAACTAGCTGAGCGACAGGCTCAACAGGAGACTGGAACACTGGGACGGCACATCTTCTAACCTCAAGCGGACCAAGTATACGGAAGAGGTCACGGGCCTAGAATTGCAGCTACTACTTTCGAGTTGAGCCCGTCCTTGATCCGAATGGTTCAGCAGGAGCAGTTTTGGGGAGCTGCAATCGAGGACCCGAATGCGCATCTGGCGCAATTCCTGGAGATATGCGGTACGGTGAAGTACAATGGAGTCCCGGAGGATGCTATCTGGCTTAGGCTTTTCTCTTTCTCTCTTAGAGATAAAGCCAAGGTGTGATACAATTCTCTTGAGGCCGGGACAGTGACATCATGGGAGGAGATGCGTCAGAAATTTCTCTTGAAGTTCTTCCCACCGAGCAAGATGTTGAGACTTCAGATGGAGATCACTCAATTCAAGAAACAAGATGGTGAGCCTTTATACGAGGCTTGAGAGCGCTACAGGCAACTCCTTCGGACGTGCCCACAACATGGTTTTTCGGAGGAGCACTAAATTTGCTATTTCTACAATGGATTGAGTGGCCCGATGAAGGCTATGGTGGACGCCTCAGCTGGAGGTGCTCTTTTGGGAAGACGACCAAACGACACAAAGAGAATTCTTGAGGAGATGGCGTCGAATAGCTATCAGTGGCCGGTTGAGAGGATTATGCTTAAGAGAGTGGCGACTACGAATGAGACGGATTCAGCCGCTTCAATGGCGGCTCAAATAGCAGCACTGGTGATAAATAGCATGCAAGGGGGAAAGACTGAGAGCTTAGGAGTTGGGGAACCGGTCGAGGACGTGAATTATGTGAATAATCAGAATTTTGGAAATTTTCGAGGACCTCAAGCGGGTAACACTTATTACCAAGGCAACTAAAAATTACCCCAGTTTCTCATATGCAAATTCGAATAATGCTCTACAACGACCCCCTGGAATTTCGGTGACCAATGGGGTCATCAACGAGCCGAAAAAGCCAACACTCGAAGATGCCCTCGCCTCATTTATGAATCAAACGCAACAATTCATGGGTGAATCTCAGGCTAAGCACTCTACATTAGAGAAGCAAATGAAGTTAATGGAACAACAAATTGGGCAGTTGGCCATGGTAGTTGAAAGTCTACAGCAGAAAGGACAATTTTCGAGCAATACTAAGGTAAATCCAATGGAGCAATGCAATGTTGTCCATATTCAAGAGGAAAGGGATGAAGTTAAGGAGCCGCCAAAGGGTAAAGTGAAAGAAGTTGAGCCCGCTATGATTGAAAAAGTCGAGAGACCTTTTAAGGCATACGAGGTTGTGGCCATGACTGAAGAGAGTAGCGCGAAAATTTAAAAAAAGTTGCCCTTCAAATGCAAGGATCCTGGGAGCTTTACTATTGAGTGTTCTTTTGGAGATTTCCATGTTGAGAAGGCCTTGTGCGACTTGGGGGCTAATGTGAATGTGATGTCGTTGTCGATGTTCGAGAAGTTGAAGTTGGAGACGGGGAAATTTAGGCCCACGACTATTGCACTACAAATGGCAGATAGATCATTGTCCTACCCGAGAGGGATTTTAGAGGATATCATGGTTAAAGTCGGTGATTTTGTATATCCGGCAGTTTTTGTCATGCTCAACATGCTTGAAGATGATGATGTTCCGCTAATTTTGGGGCGACCATTTCTAGCAACCGGACGAGTATTGATAGACATCGAGCGCAAAGAGCTCACTTTTCGGGCATTTGATGAGCGTTATACATTTGTCATTGATCGAGGGCCGAAGAAAAAGAAAAAGAAAGATGAGGAACGCCGGGGTTGGATTATGGTGAAGGAGTTGGTCGGAATGAATGGAAACGACCCATATTAAGAGCTCGAGAGACGTCTAGCTAAATACGTTAAATTAAGCGCTTGGTGGGAGGCAACCCATCTTTTATCGCTTTTATTTTTATTTTTATTTTTTTTTTGATTTTTTTTTAAAAAAAAAAAAAGAAAAATAAGAGAGAAAGAAAAAAAATGGTGGTGATCGAGTGCTCGAGTGAACCATGGAGAAGATGATCGTGCTAAAGGGTACAAGGATTGATTACGGTGGAGCTCGCTCGACCATTCGGTTAGTTACTTGAGATATACCATTTATTTTTCTCAAACTTAATTCTTTTCTAAAGAATAAGTTTGAGGGAGAGAAGTGTCGTATATCTTGAGTTTTTATCGCTTTATTGCATATCATATAGTTGCTTGCATTAGTTTTTACTTTTATGATTTTTTTTAGGCTAGTTTTATTTTTAGGTTGCACGTTTACTTGCTTTATTAGGATATAGTAATAATATGCTTGAGTCGATTCCTTGTGTATTTCTTATGCATTGACTGAATAGTGGATAAAACTTGAATGGTGAATAGTGATTTGATGTGATTGAGAAATTGTGATGGGGTTGTAATTTGTCATGCCTAGATGAAAATTCTTGTGAACCTTGAATTAGAGACATATGAAGCCTAGTGAGACTTGAGTCTTTATTCTTTGTCTGTGTGTGTCAATTGAATACTCAAGTTATTAGAATTTGCCTTGATTCTTGCTTGAACAAATGCATTGGTGATTGTGAGCTTTAAAAATGATTTAGGCGGTTTTTGAATTTAGCTCGTTTTGGCCTTGCTCTTTGTCCTTAAAAATATTTTTCACTAGTAGCCCGTTGAGCCTTAAGCTTTTTTCTTGTCAACCGGATTATATGATATATTATTTTGGTGTTGATGATATTATGTGAAGTAGGGTGGTAACAGAGTTATTTATTGGATGATTTAATATAGAATAAGGTGTATTTGAGTTGCATTTACGATGTTTGACCAAAGAAAAAAAATGATAATAAATGGAGCTCGCAAGTCGAATTGTCGGGATTCTACTCCTCTTACTGGTTGATTTATTTTGATGAGTAATGAGTATGGGAAACTACTCTAGGATTCTTGGATGAACTCCAATGTTTATATCTAGAGAATGTTGTCCTTACAGTTTGATCTTGTTTGGAAAAATAGAACTCTCAAAAAAAAAAAAAAAAATGGTCAAGTACTTCCTTTGCAATTTGATTTGAGCACTTGTGTGTTGTGTATGGATTATTTTGGTATGGGGATGAGAAACGCTTTATGTTGATTAGGGAGGAGTAGCGGAGTAGTCGAGTAGTCTATTTACTCGAATGGTATGATTGTTTATTTGAGCCACTTTACCCATATATATCTTACCTTTGACCAAAAGCCTACGCTACAACCCGAGAAGACCTTTTGATTTAAAGCTCATAATTACTAGTTGTGTTTGAAGTAGGGTGTTAGATGATTGGCAAACATATAGTTAACCGGGTGTTTAATTTGACTTGAGTGTATCCTTCTCTTTTATTGATGACATGTGAGTGAAGCACTTATATTATTCCTATTTGAGGGTTCGTTGATTCAAGGTAGACACAAGATAGTAGTCAAAAGCATGATAGTTATGATCGTTAGAATTTTTCTTGGTTGCATTGAAGTACTTGAAGCTGTTCTAGTTTGATATCACTCATTATGCTTGAGTTTTGATTTTCTTATTCTTGTTCGGGGACGAACAAGGATTTAAGTTTGGGGAGTTGACATTCATCATATTTTCACGCATTATGAGTGATATAGTGTGATGTTTAACCGTGTTTATCGTGGGATTGTACACCATTTTGTTTGATTTATTAATCTATGATAGAGGTACATTTGTCGTTTGTTTTGCAGGAAATATGTCCGAAAAAGCATTAAAGATGGAATTGGGACGAAAAACAGCAAAAACAAGGTGCAGGCAGGTCACACGACTCGTGTGGTCAGTGACACGAGTCGTGTGGGGTGAAAAGAATGGAGAATTAGCTACGACTTTTTCACACGACTCCTGTGCCGAGTGACACGGGTCGTGTGACCTCACACGGGTCGTGTGACCAGTCGTATGAGTCTGGGAGTTGGCCAAAAATTCAAGGAAAGTCACACGACTCATGTGGCATGTGACACGAGTCATGTGACGCGCAGAGTGACCAGCGGGAAATAGGATTCCTACGCGATTTTTTCCCTCTTTCGACCCATATTTACCCTACAGTATATAAAGAACATGGAGAACGCGGTTTTGAGATTTTGGACACCGTTGGAGGCCTAGAGAAAGCACGAAACACACGAGGGATTCGAGGAAGTCAAGATTGAAGATCCGGGAACTAACGGCGACAATAGTTCTTCTTTCTTTTCTCTTTTTCTTCTTCATTGAACTCATGGATTTGTTTATTTTGAGTTTTGAGAATATGTTTAGTAGCTAAACCTCTTTGAGATTCTAGGATTTGCGAGTATTCGGATTATTTTATGAAGTGATTTTATTTATTCATTCCGGTCTACCTTTCGTTTATCGATTTCTTGTGCTTATATGAATTGTGTGAATATAGGGCCCGCATTTATGCATATTTGTGATTGACTTGAGACCGAGAGGAGATAGTTGATTGCTAGAATTGGGAATTCATGACGTAAGAGACTAAACAGACCGAGAGGTTGATAGAATCTCGCGAGGGAACTAGAATCTTAGGAGCTTATGGGAGCTAGTGTTTATCTTGAGACCGAGAGGAGATAGATAACAATTAATATCTACGATTTAACTTGTTCGAGAGAAAGGTGTAAATTACTTTAGCGATTATCCCTACGATTGGTAGAATTATATAAGGTTTGAATGAATAAGAAAACTTTACGAGAATAATCCCGAGGAAAGCATAGCCTAAAATCTATTTTCTCATTTTTGAATTATCTTCGAACAAGCCTTCATTAGTGTTGGAATTTATTTTGCAATCATTCATTTGTTTAGAATATAATCATCATTCAAATTCGAGTTAGTCTAAATAATATTTAATCGTCTATATTTTGGTACTTAATTATTTTAACATCAATCTCTGTGGAATACGACCTTCCTCGCCGCTTACTACAGCTACACCGTATACTTGCGGGTAGTGAAAATATTTTGCGAACAGTGGTTGTACGTTTGCACATTTGTTCCCTTTTATATAATCTCTATCGTTTCGACCAAAAAAAAAAAAAACGAGTTGACACAAACACAAAAAACCTAAATCAAAAATTATTTTGTATGTTTTTGTTGTTATTTTGTGTGTTTTAAGTGTTTTATTTGTTTTGGTTTTATTTTATTTTAAGTTTTTCTCGGACCATTTAGTCATGTTTGCTCGTTTTTGTGTTTTCATGTCGTTTTGGTGTCTTGCACTTTTTAATTCTCTTTTTATGATTTATTTTGTAGAAAAATGTGCTCCAAGTTTGTTAGACGTCGCCGGAAATGTCGCCAGAAAAGTTCTCAAAGAGTTTGTGATTGATCGCCTCGATTAGTGCCCGGTGGACTCGAGCTACCCTTGCACGCCCCGAGCAATCCGTGCGCAACCCAGTGCCCGCACACTCGCGTGCCCACGCTCGAGAAGACCCCCGTGCCTTCACACTCGCGACCCTGCGAGCTTGCCCGCGATCTCGCGAGTTCCCACCAGCATGCATGTACAATTGCGACCATGTGGGCTCGCTCAAGACCTCGCGAGTGCCCGAGACCGATCCAACATTCCACACTCGCCACCCCGTGAGCATTTTGGACACTTTGCGAGTGTTGTTTAATACATGTGTGTGTTCTAGCTAGTGTGTGTTTCGGTTAGAACTATAAACAGACTTAGTTCTTTGTAGTTGTGATAAGAATTCTTCATTTACTAAATTTTCTTCTTAGTTTCTCTCTCTCTCTCTCTCTCTCTCTCTCTCTCTCTCTCTATCTATCTCTCTCTCTCTAGTTTTGTTTCTCTCTCTAAGGCCTCCAAGACCCGATTTTTTATTGTAATATTTGTCCATCAAGATTGCCACTTTCCGGCTTATTTCTTCTCGTGGATGCACTAAGTACTTGGAGACTTTGCTTAAAGTCCAATCGAGACTTTGTTTAAGGTCCAAGATCTCATAAATTTTTCTTATATTTACTTATTAGATTTTTCTAGGGTAAAGATAGGAGCTTTTATGAGTAGATTGAGCTATCATCCTTGTAGGTTATAATTTATGTGATTTTGTTGTTGACTGCGTGAGCGAAAATTAATTGAGTGCTCGATTAGTTGATTCGTGAGTGACTTATTGTTGATTGGGTAAGCGAGATTTGATTGAGAGCTCGATTGATTGATTTGCGAGTGCGATTGCTTGATTTGGGTAACACAATATATGGTAACTAGAATTGAAAATATGTATACAAATGTACTAGTGTTCCACCAAAAAATTACTGTATCTTTATTGTCAAAATAAAAAATATATGTTGGTAAGAGTGTAATTGTTCCAAACCAAGATACTAACTATTTGGGCTTCTTCGGCCCAATAACAATAGGCCCAGAAACAACCTGAATAACGTTGGTTTTTTTATCTTTTTATTTCCTAAGACACCAATCAAACGTGTACCTCCCACTGATAAGGCCCAGTTACCAACATATTTAACATGTACATCTTTTTATCTTTGGTTTGAATTTAACAGCGTCGTTTATTTTTTTTTTTAATCAATGCATGGATTCTTTTGTTACGAAAATGTAACAAGTAAAGGTGAATAGGTGATATTATATGAAATACAAAAATGTTAATTAATGATGAATTTTTATACTTAAGAATATGTGAGTGCGTAAATATAATTTTTCGATTAAAAATATTTGAATAATAGTTTATTTTATTGTTAATTGTATTAGTGAAATTGTAAAGGAAAAAATAGGATGAAACTAGTAGTAAAAAAAAAGCAAAAACTAATCGCCAAATTAATTTCTCTTAGTTTTTGCTTATAAAAAGCAAAAACTTTTTTGATTTCTCAAAAAACCAAAATATCTAATTCATATATAGTTTTAATTTAAAATTTATATTGAGAACTCAAAGTTTTTTATGGCGCCATACGCTACATGTTAAAAGTTAGAGCAACTCCAGCCCCGCTTTATCTCTCAAAATATGCGCTGCAATAGCACAAAAAATCCCTCCAGAGGTGCGCTAAATTCTTGTGCTATATCAGAGAATTGAAAAGTGTTGTGCCACATCTTGCGCAACACTGTGCTGCAACGCTACATCTTTTTTTTTTTTTGCATTTTGGTGTAATATTATTGATGAATTTTTGTATAATGTGTATTAATAAATGTATTGTTATGCTAAATAACTTTGTGCAATGTATTTTTTATATTAATAATTTTGTATTTTTTATTGATTGATGTATTATAATTTTATTTTGTGATTTTTTAATATTTAAATGATATTATATGAATAAAATTTTAACACAATCAAACAAGTAATTTTATTAAAATAAACAATTTACAACACACGTAAATCAGAAAATACACAAATAAAAACAACATAGTATTAATATCAAAAGATTACAACATACATAAATCACAAAATACACAAATAAAAATAACATAATTAAAATAGTTTTTAATCGTTGTTTGTAATGGTTTTTAATTTTCATTGTATTATGTAATTTATATTCCAATTGTTTGAATATATGAAACGGTCTACCCTTAAACATATTTTTATTATTTGGGTTATAAAAATTTAAATAAGATTACATTAACATATACTTATATATACCAATTTATTTGAAAAAGAAATAAATAAATAATAATATAGTTGATGTAGAATAAAATGTAGAGATAGGGACTGAAGATAAATGTTCAACTCTACTCTAGAGTAGAGTAAAGTCCGCGCTAGAGTAGAGATAAGGGCTAGGGATGGTCTTAGTTTTGACAGATTGGATAATTTTTTTATATTTTATTAACTCAAAATTCAATTCAAATTTAGTCCAACTCAAATCTCATCAATATTTTCAATATAATTAAATAATATCAATCAATGATTCTCACTCATTACATAAATTTAAATTCACTATTTATTCAATCACATATTTTTAATTCTCTATCATTTCCAATAACTTGTCTCAATTTTTACATCATCATATCAACTTTAATTATTACATTTTAAATATTATTTAAATATAAACTCAAAATCACACTCAGTCCTCCGCTCAATTTTGATTTGTATCCAATCGCCCCCTAAGGTAGCAATTGGTATGCAATCAAAATAAACTGGTTTGATCGATAAAAACTATGTATTCCCTCTAAATTAAAATCTAAATCAAATTTAACTCAACCTCATTATTATTAATATTATCAATATAATTAAATAATATGAATCTTTTTTTTTTCTACGTCACATCAGCTTTAGTTCACTTTTTATCTACTCACATATTTTTAGCTACATATCACTTACAATCATATCTCTCTTACTTTTACATCACATCGACTTTAGTTCACTGTTAAAACATTGCTACGTATATGTCATTTTTGTTTGACAACTATAGTCAGATCATTGGACTTTTATAAGACATATATTGACAACTCATTATCCAAACTTTTTAGTGATGGTGGAAAATCAAATTTCTTGATCATCAATACCACAAAAAAAACAAAAAAAAAAAAAAAAAAAAAAAAAATATTCCTAGCATTACAAGAATGTGATGAAATTCCAACGGAAATATACTTTAATGGAATTCCAAACGCAATTTCAATAGATATTTCAATGTTATTATTTCCGTTAGAATTTTTCAATGGATTTGCAACGGAAAATTCCAACAAAAATATTTTGTTAGAAGGAGTTTTCATTGGAATTTTCGTTGGATTTTAATAATTCCAACGGTACATTTTCCAACGGTTTAAATATAGGTGAAAAATAAAAATTCAAAAGGAAATTGTGTATTTGTTTGTTGTGTTTTTGTGCTTATTTTCGTGTGTTTTATGTGCTTTAGTTTAGTATTTTTGAGTTCGTTTTAGTGTCGACTGGTCCATTTTATTGTGTTTCGTGCATTTTTATTCTCGTATTGTGTTTTTGTGGTTCGGCGTATTTTTCTTGTCTTTTTGGTGTTGTTTAGGTCCACAATGTTCGAGTTCGGGAAGAGGAGCCATTTCCGAGATATTTCCGAGCCGTCTGAACGATGTTCGAGCCACGCGAACTGTTCCCGAACACATATATTAATTGCGCGGCATTATCGATTTGAGCATTCCAAGATGAGGAGAACGAGATTTGAGAAGCGTGGGTCGAAGTTTCAAGTCAATCGGATGTGTTGGTGAGAAGTTAGGGCGAATCGAGCATCAACGGGTCATGACCGAGCCCTTGCCCGAGCGTAGCACGCCCGCGCTCCGCGCCATTGCAGCCCGCGTGCCCGCGCCCTGCTCCACGAGCTCGAGAGTGTGCCACCTTGCTGCCCTGTGTGCCCGCGCCCTGCTCCGCGAGCTCGAGAGTGTGCCCTGTTGTGCCCGCACGCCCGCAGAACCAACCGAGACCTCGCGAGTGCTGCACGCCTAGTGCCAGCGCACGACCGCGCCAGCGACCCAGCCCGCGCCCTCGCGAGTGCGCCCAGCGCCAGTGCCCAGTGCCCTACCAACTCGCGACCGCGCGGAAATCATGGCGACCTCGAGAGTGTGTGACTAAATGTGCGTGTTTTTAGTGTGTGTTTGTGGTGTAGCTATTAAAGACATTTTGCTTTGTATTTTTTGTAACAACCCTCATTTCCCAACTTTTAAGTTGGGAAATCCTCTCCATTTTCTCTATTTTCTTTTTATGCTTTGGTTAGGAGCTTTATTACTCGTATTTTCCGGCAAGTTTCCGGCGACATCATTTTACTTCAAGATTCAAACTTTTCCATCCGGTATTCTTCACGCATACATTAGAATAGTGGGTAATTAGCTTTAATCCTTATTACTTCGATTTTGCCAATTTTTGCTTATGATGTGTTTCAAGGTGAATTTGGTTTTGCTTGTTGAATGGAGGATTGTTTGATTTTTGTTGCTCGTCATGGTGTGTTAGGGATTAGTTCATGCTTATCTTGTGTAAATGGCACGACTTGGTTTTAAGCGTAGTCATTAGTTAGAAAGCTCGATTTAATCACCTAGGATCACATGGTTACTATGATGTTGCTTGGTTCGTCGTGTCTATTCGAGTGATAGACACTCCGATTGACCTAAAGTTTTCATCTTGCATCATTTACTTTCAATTGCTCTAGATTGTTAGTGTAATTTCATGTGAAATCAATCCCCATCAAGCGAGTAGAATGTGTAGGACCTTGTTTTCGGTTATGTGACTTTGACGACTAGGTAGTGAACGAAGCTCGGAACAACCTTCCTTTGAGAACGACCTGAGTCGGGTAACTCAGTTACCACATGCCCAAAAATACTACAAACAGTATTCTAATGGAAATTCCTACAGTAAAAAACTATTGGAAAATGATCGTCGAAATTATAAAACTCCATCTAAATTACAATGGAAAACTCATCCCAACAGAATAATTCCGTTGGAATCATTCCAACAAAAGATATACCATTGAAATATCTGTTGAAACTTCAATTAGAGTATATTACCGTAGGATTTATCGTTATAATATGACAATTTTTTTGTAGTGTATGTACAAGTGTCATCAACCTTCTTATATGAAATCACTACTTATTCACATTTTTTTTTAATCAATTTTATAAACTCCCAAGTTAACTTTACTACTCTATTTACAATTTATGTTAATTGAGTTAGGAACAACTTCATTCTAAGAGTTGTCAACTGTTAAACTTTACGAGCAAAGTGACAAACAAAAAAAAAAAACGCATATTTTGAAAAACTAGAAACAATTACCTTTGTTTTTTTCACACTAGTACGAATCTCATGCGATGCACGGGTAAGAAATATTTATTAGTATTTGTAAATTAAAAATATGTATTAAATAATATTTTATAAATTAAGAATATTGAATCAATATGTAATACAGTTTACCTATGTTAATTTTTAAGAATGTTATACGAAATTTGAATTGTACAAAATTATATAAAATATGTATATTTAAAATTAGTACACAAACTGTACAATGCACGTAACTAATAATAAATTATATTATATTCATTTCAAAATAATGTCATTTTAAAAATTTTATTCAAAATTTGGATTTGACTACAATGTGATTCAATAAAATAAATATTTTGGTAAAACTTTATCATATATTTAAAAATCTATGTGAATAATACGTATAATTATAAAACTTATATTATTTCATTAACTAAAATGAATTTATATTCGTATGACCTGTCCAAATAAAAAAATTTAAGTAGTTGAATAATTTATTAAACTATAAATAATTGACTAATTCATTTGCATCCAAGTTAATATTAGCATAAATTATGAATAACTACTTATTTGATCTTTAAATTCAGAACCTAAATTTGGACTACACAAATAAACTTTCTCATATATTTCATGTAATATATTATATATATATATATATAATATATATATATATATATCTCGCAAATTTTTTAGATTTGTTGTCAGTTACCTTATCGTTCAAAATTATTAATTAATCTATAGAATTAAATTACTAATTTTAAATTTTATTAACCAATGTTTGTTCAAAGATCATTATAATTTTCTAGAGGAATATATCAATTTGTCGAATTATCATCAATATATTATGGCAAATTATTATGCGAATATGCTAAATTTTAAGAATCACATCTCCTTGATTTTATAAGAATGTGGTTCATCCACATTCTATTTTACATTCTAATCAACCAATTGAGAGATGAGAGAGAAATATTATTACCATTTTTAAAATATCTAATTATTAATTTATTGTTTGTTTCTTATTTATGTTTTATTTTTATTTTTGCCAATTGACAATATTATGTTTAATCGCATTGTGCACGCAGATAATTTTTTAGATATAAAGTTGTGAACTTAACAAATATCATATGTGGTTCACAATTCATATAAACAATTGACATTTGTCAAAATTTATGTGATAACAACATATATGCATTATAAATGCTCTTATTTTGTTTTAAATAATTTCAAATATACTTCTATTCATTACAAATAAAATTCATACTATTTAAATTCGAACATTTCGTACCAAAAATAAATCACCCACTTTATACCACAAAATCGGATATTTATTATTAACAACACATTTTCTACGAAAAGATAAAAATGGCTATCAGATACTGAAAATAAAATCAACTTTATACCAAAATTGGATTTATTAATTTTGTCAACCTTATACTTTAAATTAATTAAGTAATTTCTAAAAGTCATTTTTACATTTTGTCCAAAATATTTTTTAGCGGCACATAAATGTTATTTATATTTTTGTATTTGGTTATATTGTCTACGAAGAAAAAGATAATCTTGCAACTCTACTATGCCAACAAAAAAATGTATGAAAATAGCATAAGTATTAATTTATTATGTTTTACTCAATACAAGAATTATAATATAAATATAAAGATTAACGATTAATTCTCTATAATTGTTCAATCAAATCTACATATTTAACCTAAGGATTTCAAAATTTTCTATAATACCTCCATATTTGTTTCCATAAAACTAAATCATCCTAAATTTAAATTCAACTAATAAAGGTAATAATAGTAAATATTTGACTAAAAAGATTATGTACATTAATTACATTAATTTTGTTAATTTACTATTTTTAGACAATAACTAGTGAAATTGACGGGGGAAGTGTTTCTAAAAATGAATTATGTTAATTTTTATTATATATTAATAGATTTTGTGTCAATTAGCAATTTCCAATTTTAGAAGACAAATTCTTCCAGCGCCCATGTTTCTAAAAGTTACTATGTACAAATTTTCACCACTCCCAAGTCACTTGGAGGAAAATCAAAAGGTATTTTTCATATATATTTCATTCCATGTTATTTATATTTAATTCATCAAAACCACATCACATATATATATGTTCATATATTCTCAAATAGTGCCCATTCATAGGTACAAACATATATAAGAGAGGGGAATTGGGCCCAATAAATGGACAAAATCAGTTAGATATTTGTCATTTTCAATACATTCTAATTAAAACATCTTCATTCCATATTTCAAAATTTTGTTCATTTAAAAAAGCAACAAAGAAAGAAAATGTACACCAAACATATGTTGAGTCAAATAGTAAGCAGTTTGATGTCACTTAAGCACGGTCGCGGGTTCGACTCCTTGTGGATGCAGAAAATTTTTGTTGGGAAACTCACTCATCACTGCCACGTGTGCGACCCGGGTCTCGACACGGAACTATTCGGTCGGAATTTATAACCATTAAATCATCATATAATTGCCAGGCATAGTTGATCTTAACAGTACTTTCACGGAATGATTCCGTAACGAGATATAAATAAATATAAAATGAAGGGTCATCATCTCGTTTATTGTAGTCATATTCCCTTGTATGAGGGACAAAAGTTTATGTGGCAAATCAACTCAAACTCATGTCAAAGGCCCATACTATAGCAGACATGAAAGGCACCCTCCTCTGTACAAAACCCATTTTGTACATCTTTTTTCAATTATCTATCTCAAAAGTTAAGCTATATAAAAAAATTAATAAATAAAAATAAAATAAAACTACCCCACCACCTACTATTTTGCTGTTGAATTTAATGCTTTGCTTTTGGTTCTGTATACTTTCCCTTTTCCTTGTTTGTTTTGAATCTAAATTCAGGGCTATGAGGACCCTAGGATTTTGGGTATTTTTGTGAATGCCTTCAAAAACATGCTATTGTAATTGTAGTGTATGCCTCATCTTAAAATTCAAATCTATCAATATGTAATTAATTATGTTGTGATTGTGTTTGTAAAAATTGTACTACACAAAATGGCTTTCAAAACCCACCAAAAATTTATTGTTTCCCATTAATTTTATTCTATTATTTATCAATTATTACTTTTGAGTGAGCTCAAATTGATGTACAAGGCATACCTCAATCATTTTTGGATTATGAGATCACTCATTTTCAACCAATGATGCAGGCTAACTAATCCTTACTTACCCACATATTTTATTTTTTTTAAATAATACATATTTATACTATGAAAAAGAAATATATATATATATATATATATATATATATATGTGTGTGTGTGTTTGTGAGAACAATATAACTTATTAATACCATGAAAATTCAAATATTTATTAAAACAATTAATACGAGGGAGTTTAGTTTTCTAATTTGATTAGAACAAATAAAATTGTTGTTTGGTTAAATGACTTTTTGCTTTGGCTGATTGGGTGAATAAGTTAAAAACAAAAACGCTACAATTCAGAGCATTTTGCAACAGTGATGGAGGATTAGATAAATATTTCACTTACTATTTTACTTTAATCCAGAAAACAATAGCATGAAGTGTGGATGCTTCATTTTTTAACATAAAACAACTGTATTTGATTTTTGGCAAAATTTCTTGATACAATAAGATGTAAAATTCATCATTTTTGGTCCATTAATCACTCCAGCTGAATAACGAGTCTATGTGGCGTTTGATCGGGCAAAGACGTGGACAAGTTTGATGACCGCCACGTAGGCTCGTTATCCAGCCCGAGTGATTAATGGACCAAAAATGATAAATTTTACAACTTATTATATCAAGTTTGATGTCCGCCAAATTAGTGGACCATTTTTTGAAAATTGCCAATATAATAGACCAAAAATAAAATTTTACGTTTCATTCTTCTATAGAATCATTATTAAGTGCGGCAAGAAAAAAAAAATTGTCGAGAAGCTGATAAGTATAAGAATATTATTTGTCATTTATTTTGTTTTAATATTTGTGAAACCATTTATTTTTAGGTTTAATTTATATTATTATTTTTCTAATTACTTTCACACTAAAAATTATTAAAAATAATTTAAAAATACTTATTATACATCCAAAAATAACCTTTGTTAATGTAAGATAATTAAACGAATATAACCGATGTATATTCATATAAAAAATAATTTTTAATTTATAATACCAAATATAATTGTACAAATCAATAATCTACTTTTACCAAAAATATTTTTAAAAACCATTATTATTATCCGATAGTCAAAACAACTATTATAATCCACTTATCAAAACAGCCGATTACAAACAGCTAACCACTACCACCAAACAAAGGCCTACAATTTATTAAGCATTAGGCAGCGTGATACATTTCATTGTCCATCCATACCTCAATTTTAAGCACAATCTTTAACTTTGAAATTTTATTTATTAAAAAAAAAAAA
>CACSLK010031421.1:27224842-27238939 GCA_902706635.1 Striga hermonthica | reverse complement strand
AAAAAAAAAGAAAAGAAAAAGGGGTCATTAGAGAAAAGGCCTTGACCATAACAGCAAAATTGATCTACTTTTCAAAAAGAAATGTTTCGTTTTTCAATTGCATAATCATTACTACCAAAATAAATTATGTAGTTTGTGGGGAATTCTACTGTCATGGACCTATTATGTCGGAGTTTGTAAGTGTTAGATAATCATATAACTGTCGAGAATAATTGATCTATCGGTTATAAATCCCGACGAAATAGTTTCGTGAGCCAGCACCATCTCTCCTAGTTTGTTGCGCCAAATGTGGTACATTTAAAGTCAAATATTTCGTTTTCCAGCTAATCAAAAACAAAAAATGTTTTTCATCATGCTTTAGCGAAGGTCTCATTGTGAAAGGAAAATGGAAAATCACACACACACACACATATATATATATATAATATTCATTCACATGAAGTCAAAAATACTGTAGTAACTTTCATTTCCATTTTAAATATATATATATATAAATTAAATTAAAAATGTCCTTAGTCTGCATGCGCTGCTCTTCCCCATAGAATCACAAGCCTTTGTTTGTCAATTTTAATTTTCTATAAAATAAAAGAGTTTTGCATTGAAGATGAAAAACTTGATGACAAAGGCCTATGGGATCAAATTTTACCCTTTACCTTGTCTAGTCTTATTCACTGCAAGCCCTGATGTGCCATAAATGATGCCAAAAATAGCCAAAGGCTCTGGACTAAAAAATAAAATCAATATCAACTATTTTTTATTTTTATTTTTTTTTTCTTTTCTGTCAACTAATGAATTAAATTCTCTTGCAAAATGCTAAATTAAATGTCATCACAAGCAGCCATAATTTTTAATTTATTAATATTATTTTTTAGTGATTATTATATATGGGAGATGCTACGGTCTCGTTACGGAACCATTCCGTCAGGATTTATAACCGCTAGATCATCATATAACCGTCGGGAAAAGTTAAACTAACGGTTACAAACTTCGACGAAATGGTTTTGTAACGATACTGTAGCATTTTCCATTATATAAGGAGATGTTACGTTTTCTTTTTTTCTTTTGTGATTATTATATATGGAAGATGTTATGGTCCCTTTACAGAATCATTCCGTCGGGATGTAACCGTTATTATAATGATGCAGTAGTCTGTAGAAACTGCAAGATTTGCCGGCCAATATATATATATGTATTACACAAGAAAATAGGGGTGGGTTTCACATTCATTGCTTCATCATTACAACAAAGAAGCAACGAAGACAACTGTGAATCATTGCATTTTTTCTTTCACATTTCGTCCATTTGTCTCTACCCAAGGACAGTGAAATTTGAAAGAGACTTAACAACATATATATATATATGTATGTATATATCTATTTCAAATTTGGTGGTTAAAAAAAGTAGATTTTTTTTTTTTGGGTCTTGAAATCAAAGCATTACAAATTCGTGATATCCCTTCCTGTATTTTAATTTTAAAACGTGTTGAGCCTAGATGAAAGGTTCTCACGCTTCGGATGCTGATATGGCAAAAATCTATGCTTCGTGATGTTTTTATATTATTTTTGCTCTAGAATTAAGTTAGGTTTGGTATTAGACATAAATAACTTTACACATATATTCATTAACTCAACACCTATATTGTACATAGGTATTAATACTAGTTCTATTATTATTACTTTATATTGTTCTTTTTGTGAATGGAATTAACCGTGTCACTATTTATCAGGTTTTGCATTAATATAATATATTCTGGGACTCCACCATAGTATATATATGACCTTATTATTTGTCAGTTTGTTAAACTTTTGTTATGCAGTGTATTGTAGAAATATATTTCCAAGAAAATAATGCTAGTTTAATCTAATATTTCAACATAACTGGTTGAGATATTATGATGTGTAAGCGTGTGGAATTTAAAATTGATTTAATGTATGATGTCACAGAATTCTGGAAAGGTATATATTATGTCAAAATTTTGCCATCCATTGTTCTTTGGAACATATGTATCATCCTACACAAATAACTCATTTTCACTCTTGGATCGAGCCATCTTGACTTGACTAGAGAGGAGGATCAGATGATATGAGATAACTACACCAGGTCGGTAGACTAAAAAAAGTGACTTACCAGACTAAGTCAGTCATCAGGTCGAACGGAGTAGGAAGACCCTACAGGTCGAAAGAGTCACATGTCAAAGAGGATATAAAGGATGCGAGGAGTACCGGTAAGTCGAACGGGGCCCCTGGATGGCCTAGTGGAAATTCGACCTGAAAGAGCACTTGTCGAAATATCGACCAAATGGGCATAACAGCAGAGCTCGACATCGATGATGACACTCCACCTTGAAGTAATTGGAGTCAGTCGTATGGTTAGACCGTTTAATGAAGAAGACTAAAGGATAAGAAGAAATATTATATGGAATAAAACCCTACGTGGATAGCGCCACGTGGCATAACAGAATCGGACTGTTATGGCAGCTCAAGAAGTACGAACGGGCAATCTGAGCAGCCAACGCGGGCAGGCATGGGCAACAAGGTATCATTTTTCTATATAAGGGAGTGAGGTATGCCCTGAATTACATTACACTATTTACAGATTCATATTATGCACTTCATCATCTACAGGTGCTAACTTAAGCTTCAGAGGCTTTTCACCAGAAACTCCTCCGGTGTGAAAGTTCTGCAGGTCCCAAGACGTTCAACCGTCGATCGAACTCGAGATCTAGTAATTTCCAGTCGTTTACAACCGGTTGGAGGTCTTTACGATACCATGTCTATTGAAGGTCGTCACACCTAGGTTTTTGTTTCCTCATGTCCTTTCGCCATGAACGTCCTATTCTTGTTTTGCACTTTGAGAAGCTGGGTTTCTTTGAATTGATCAAGGGTTTTAGGATTGAGAAGTCTTATCGCCTCGGTTGGTCGTTTTTCTGATTGTATTATCTCTAAGTTGATATAATACAAAAATATGTTTAATATTATATATAACTCCGGTAAATGCCAAATTGTGGTTATGGGCCTCAAATGGTCTTCTACTAAATTGGGTTGGTGTTGGGCTGAGTACCGGTGTACCTTCATGAAAGGCTTTGTTGCAATATCATGTAATTAATTGAGGAAATTGCACCCCATACTAACACAATTAAATTATATTACACTTTTCTACTCCTTATATATTTATTTTTAAAATTACCTAAAAAGTTACAAATATTTTTAATTATACCTAGAATCCAAAATACACTCCAAGACTTCTTCATTTTTATTCTTCGCCGTCACTTCTGTTTCTCCTTTACCAATCCCCAAATTTCTTTCTTCTGCAATTAGTAGAACCCCAAAAATCTCACAACAATCAAATCCCAAATTTTAATTTCTTCTTCCCGCACCCGCGTAGGGCTTCCGGCAACGGGGTGGTCGACGGTTGGCTTGCGAAGGTCGCAGCCCATCGGAGGTCGGGGCCCGTCGAAGGTCGCAGCCCATCAGAAAGCGATCGGAGATGGAAATCATGAAGGCGCGGAGTTGAGGAGGGAGGAATCGGGCGATTATTCTGGCCAACCCATGTCCGAATTCTTCTTCAAATTTGTCGGAGTTCGTTGTGCAAATCGTCGATCTGAAACCGACCGGTACCAAGTACATGTGTATGTTTCGAAGGTCTGGAGATAAGACGGTATTTTCAGATGTTCTACGCGCTCAAGTATCGCAAGTTGGTGAATTCATATATCTGGTTATATGTTGGGTATATCCGAGATAACTTTTACAATTTCTGTAATATGTTAGGTTATATGTTGGGTATATCCGAGTATATCCGAGGTAACTTTTCTCTGGTTATCTTGTTATATGTTGGGTATATCCGAGTTAACTTTTCTCTCTATCCGATGTATCTTTTCCTCTTTCTATGCTATACACTTTGTCACTGGCTTTCTGCACCTGTTACACATTTTAATATATTTGAAGTATATTTTTGGTGTATGTCAGGTAATAATCCCTCAAAAAAAATCTCAAAATTTTGTGATTTTCAAATATCCGACAAAATTACGTAAATATACCTCGATGTATCTGAATCGTGAAGTCACGATTTTCTGTATTATATCTTCGGTGAACTTATTCGATTGCAAGAACTCCGACCATCGAATGTTTCAGTAGTATATGTTCGGGGTTATTGAGTTTTTTTTCGGACGATTAAGAGAAGGTTGGCAATTCAAATGTCACATCTTTTCCATAAAAATAGGGCTGATTCGAATTTAAATTGAAGATCACGATTTTTTTTTTTTTTTTGTGTTTCTGGTAGAAATAATGGCAGAAATCACGGCATGCCATTTGTGAACAAGAACGTTACCAAGAAACTGAATGGATGCAATCTCTTAAATAAATTAGGTGGTTTTAGGTATAAGTGAAAATACTTTTCCATGAAAGTAAATTTGAAAATAATTTAATATCTAGTAGGAAGGGTAAAAATTTCCCTAATTAATTTGGGATGGCTCTTTGAATTACCCCATCAACTCCCGTCTAAGACCAAAATAATTGGGCTACAATGTTACCTTTTTTTCCGTCACTCATTTCTTGTCCTCCTTTTAAAAACAGAGATTGAGAAAAACCAAACGTCATAAATTGAATCTTATTGGTTAAATTTAAATTTTTTACTAGAAGTCAACTCAAGAAGATACATCTTTTTGGAAGCTAAAAATAGGAACTTCAATGTAAAGTGTGCTTTCTTTGGAGCAATGTAAAATGAGTGGTTCATTGAGAAGCTTTTAAAGGAGCCCAAGAGCAAGGATAAAACACATTGTAAAGATTCAAGTTGGTATAATATAGGTAGCGGGGTCAAAATTTGGAGATTTTGTGTAACGACAAATTTTGTTTATTGAATTTATTAACACGAAAAATATTTTATAGATAAATTTTTCGAACTAAATTAATAATGTAGATTACAATCTCTATTTCCTTCTATGATTCTTTTCACAAATGATTTTGTGTCTTGGAGCGAAATCTTCTGCTCGGTTTTCTACTTGACTTGATTTGACTTCAATTAATGTTAATCCAAAGGCCAACGCCTTAATTTCGGATCAAATGCCATAATATCTTAAGAATGTGAAGAACACGAGTTCATGGTCTTTTTTGTAAAGTAGATCCTGGATATTCTCCGCGACAATTTTGAGTTTACTAACGCAATTCAAAGACTTAACAACTTGTTTCCTGATTAAAAATCAGTATTGAGGATGAACGCGCTTGAATTTTGCTTTGAATTTTCAAGAACACCTTTAAATCTTCAAGAACTCTTGAATCTCGTAGAGAGAATCCCTAGAGCTTTTGAACTTGAATATGAATTATGATGTGTTTTTTTTTAACTTTAGGGAGAGCTCCTATTTATTGCTGAAGGATAGAGAATCCTACCAAATTTAAGAATCGTATGACTCGATTTGATTAGTCCATGAAAATTCCACATAAGATTTTCTGGATTCACTTAAATCTCTCAAGATCTTCTAAAAGACATATGTGTTATAAATATATATTAATATGGACATTACTAATAGATGATTGGGCCTGAAGTCCATTAGTCAGTAGGATTAGGTTCTAGGGCTTCCCTCTTGTAAACCCTATAAAAGGGTGATTATACCGATGAATAAGATAGACTTTTCTGCTTCTCTTTTCTTGTTCTTTACTGCACATCTTTTATGCTTAGTTGATTGATGGATGCTTGGTGAAGATTAAGAGTTCCAATTTACAACAATATGATTTATTTACCAATAAATAAGATTTGACATTTGACATTATTTGATTGATCGAGAATTAAAATATTACAACATCAGTTATATTAACTATTTAATTTACGGAATTAATTTTATGAAAATTCTTGAATTACAAATAGAAAATCTGACCATTTTTTTAATATGTTAGTTTCTACTCTTTTGATTGTCAATCATTTTACTGTATCTACATTGTCAATCATTTATATGTATCTACAAATGCTTCCTAGAGACTTTTTTACGGACGATGTGCCTTGAAGTGAATAAGTCGCGACTTTCTTTGAATCGGGCTTGGAAGACGTGATATGAACTTACAAGGTCCAAGAGGACCCAAATTGATAAACTTGTTCTCATGTACATCAAGTAGCCCAAAGCCTTTATCCATTTGAATACCCTATATGTTGGGCCCACAGCCTTTGAATACCCCATACTTTGGGCCTTTATACATTTAATAATCTTTATCCATAATCTCAGCCCAATTTACAAATTAAACATGGCCCAAACTTTTAGAAGAAAGTATGGCCCAAATTGTCCAATTAAGACATCAAGTTCCCTCAACTTTGCACTATTGCCCTCCCAAATACATAAACTCCACAGATGCGTACACAGACATTGAGCATATGCGTCTCTATATATATGCATCACATATATTATTACTGTTGATTACTTGGTGCTTCTAATTGGTGCTTCTGATCTGTCAGGCTGAAGGGAGGTGGTTGGGGCTGAAGCGGAGTTGCTCGGGTGATGTCCGAGCTGAAACGGGTTTATTCGGAGCTGTTCGGGCGTTTACCGGGCTGCAACAGAGCTGTTTGGCCGCTGCCGGACTGGAATGAGGCTCTCTCGCCGCTGTTCGGGCCGGAACAATGCTCTCCGGGCCCCATCTGCGTACAGGGTCACTTGAACGAGTCGCTAATCTTCCGATACTTCTATTTATATTTGTCGGTAATATCTCATCACGACTCTTTAGTTCTCTCTTATGTACGAGACGGGTCGTGTAGAGGTTTTAAAGGAGACGCTAAAGCTGTGGATGGAGAATTGGGACAAGGGGCACCAAATGCGCCTATTCGCACAGTTGGAGTGGTACACGATTTGGAACAGCAACTTACTTCGGCTAAACAAATCATACGATTTGGAACAACAACTTACTTAGGCTCAACAAATTGTTGGGATGCACTCCTTGTATTGATAGGAGTTATTAGGATAGCAAGGAGATGATTTAACAGTTGGAGACACAAGTGACTTATGTTGTACACCATGTCGAACACTATTACCGGCAAGATCAAATAGAGTAGGAACGTCGTGAAGGAGATGGAGCAGGAGTTCCATGATAAAGAACATCATATGGCAGAACTGGATGGTAAAGTTGAGGATTTAGAGCACTAACTCAAGATGAAAGCGGAAGGAATTGCCAAGACGGAGGAATAAAAACAGAAGCTTCGCTAACTCGTCTCACTGGGAAGCCAGCGAATTGACGTTCTTGAGCGTCGACCTGCCGTGGAGAGCGACACTTCCAAACAACCCATTTCCACCACTTCGACTCTAGTGATGAGGTCGACAGTCGCTTGGGGACAAGCTTCGACCTATAGGAGTGCACCTCAGCCTGCACACCTACGCCATTGATCATTGTGAATAGTTCTGAGGACCCAGGGGAGGACGTGATGGAGTCGAATGACGATTGATTCACCCAAAAATTCCGTTATTATTATTTTTACTTGATTGATTATTGCACCTGGACGGTGTTGTTTGTGGGCTCGTGTCATGATTTTTAGAAGAATTTTATGACTATTTGGGATGGTATTATTATTAAGTAATGTTAGATGCATTGATGGGGTAATTTTCAAGTGTTTTCCCTATCTATGTTCATGCTATTTCCCATGAGATTTTTTTTTTTTTTTTTTTTTTTTTTTTTTTTTTTTTTTTTTTTTCATTTGTTACTTTTGCCGATATAAATTGTATTTATCAATATTAAACTAATACAAACGCATTTACTTGTGGAAGATACGTTTTATAAACACAATAATCTTAATTAATATTTAATGTTGAATAATTGAACCTATTATAAATGGTTGAATATTGTGGACGTGGAGGACCTTGCTGATGTGGAAGTGGGTTTCGATCCTTCATCACTTGCCTTCAACGCGATGATAGCGTAACCCCATAGCTTGGGAACGCAAACTCGAAATTTTCGCCTCCACCACCTACAAGAGACAATCTGACTACTTAAGCTATCACTCTAACTCATGAATTTCCAACACCAAGTGGCATCAAACCCTAGCTCACTCGAAACCCACGATATGGCATTAGAGCGGTTGCTCAACACACTAAGTTTTCTTCGTGAACCTGATGATGGAAAGGTGAAATACTGGCTCGAGTAAATTGAAAGTATCTTTGCTACAATGCGATTCTCTGAGCCACAACGTTTGTCTCTAACTAGCTTTCGTCTGGAATCTGCTGCACACGGTTGGTGGAAGACTGTGTCTGAGAAGTGGACACGAGAGAGCAAGGACTGAACTTGGGTTAACTTCGTGAATGAATTCAAAATCCAATACATCTCCACAAGCTGCGGCAGAAGCTAGAAGGTATGAGTTTTACCATCTGAAGCAAGGAGCACTAACTGTTGCCCAATACGAGTCCCAGTTTAATCGGCTTTCCAAATTTGTGCTAGGGTTGGTCAGCAATGACAAGGGTAAGTTGTATAGGTTCACTAAAGGCTTGAGTTATTCCCTGCAGCAACAGTGTCTCTTACAGTAAGCATGAACATATATGCTGAGGCCGTCTAGCCTTGGCAACCGCCCTTCGCTAGGCTCCTCATCGCCTTCAATGATGAGATGACTTTGAGCCCGTCTTCATCTTCACTCCATAAAAAGTGATATGCTCACCTTTAGCCAAATGAAGAGTCACCTCGCGCTCCATATAACGGATGTTGCACGGTACTTGGTCAACCAATCCATGCCGAGGATCACATTGAAGTCCTTCATCTCTATGATGTACGCGTCCGCCTTCACATATTTTCCACCAATGCTGATGTTAAGTCCCTGCACCAGAGTGTCGGTAACAATTGTCTTCCCTGAGGCTAAAGTGACCTCGAGGGCCTCAACTATACTGACACTCTGGATTCCAACCGCCTCCAAACACCTTGACGAAACAAAGGTGCGTGGCTCCGGCGGCACACAATGTGAAAACATATACATTTAGAACAAATAACATGCCCGACATCGTACTTTGGCTCTAGTTGGATTTAGTCTGAGTTAAAGCGAAGGCACGGGCTCTGCCTCGGCTGGTTCTGCTGTGACTAAATTACTGCTGATTATGCTCCGTGTACACATTAACAAAGTGTCTCGACTTCTGTCAGTTGTAACAGGTACGTTGGGATGCCCGACACTATTCTCCATGTGCCCTGGTGCAATTATTATATCTAGGCAGTTCGTCTAGTACGTGATGTATGGGCAGAGCGATCTGAGTAGGAGGTCGATCGTCACGTCGGCCTGCTCCACCACGTTTACCCCATCGGTGGTTTCGGTACCGATCAAACTTTCTCTTGCCAATACTAGTTGTCGGTTGTACAATTAAGGTTGGTGCATCTAGGCTCTGACAGCTCTCTATCTGCTAAGCTCGGATAACCGTCTCAGCATAAGACAAGGACCCATAGCTCACCACTAGAATTCGGATATTAGACCAAAGACCATTTCTGAAATGGTTGGCATTCTTTCGCCCCGACGTCGACAAGATGTACTGCAAATGTACTCATACGGGTGAAATCCCATTTGTACTCGTCACTGTCCGGCTTCCCTAACATAAATCCCAGAATTCCCTTTCCATACGCTCACAGTAATGATGAGCGTAGTACTTTTCAGTCACAATCTCCTTCATTCGAGCCAAGGAAAAATCATCGCGTTCGTTAACTGGCCTCACTCCAATAATCGGACCACCAGTTGCTGGGGTCGCCATTCAACTGAAATTCAATGATGAGAATTTGCTGCTCATTTGTACAAGCCAACACATTAAAGATTCGCTCTAGCTTACGGAACCATTCGTCCATTATGTACGGTACCTCCTGACCGGTGAACACCGGTGGCTGTAGAGTGCGAATACACTATTTGGACATGACCCAGACCCGACATGTGTGGAGCATGTTAGGCATACTGGGCATCGCCTCTACCTCTTCTTCTTGATCTCGTATCTGGCAAAAGACAACTTCAAAGTTGAAACAAACTTAGCTCGACCTGATTAGAGTTCAGGTCCTTTAAAAGAGAGGGTATAATCTAGGCTCCATTCTAGAGTCAACACATAAAACTCAACATACATTATCTGAACTTTCATAAGTTACTTACCTCAGAGTTGGCGCGGCACGACGAAGGTGAGTGGTCAAACCTTTCAAATATCTTTTGAAAATTTTCAGAAAATTTCTAACTTTGGAAATTTGCATTTCTAAAAAACCATAGACCCTCTCTGATACCACACTATAACGCCTGCTGTTTTTTTTTTAAAAAAAAATACTAAGTTTATAGAAAAATAAAAGTAAAAATTTGAAAACATTTTTCTCTTTAAAAATCTCTTTCGGGGATTACTCAAAATTTTCTTTCTTTCCTTTTAAATTTACCTTAAGTCATCCTTTAAGCTCTTAGATAACTCATTTTTCCAAACCATTACTTTTCAAAACTCAAGACATAGTAAAAACCTTCATTCATAAAAAGGTTTCAGAGCCTTAAGCATAGTTTCAACACATTGTCACAACATAGTCTCGTCATCCAAAGATTTAATAACAATCATCAATTTTGAAAGTGTTTGCGGAAGCAAGTAAGACACATAACATAAATAAGACCACCCTTGTTTTCTGTCACCGCTGCCAACTTCTCAACCCAAGAAGTTAAAAATAGTGGGGTGAGCAAACAACAAGCTCACCGTGGGAATTAATATGCAATTACTAAGTATAATAATAACAAATAATATAATCGCAGCATGAACACAAATAATAACCATCACAGTACATCTATCTCCATCCAATTCATCTGTCGAACACATTGGTCTCTCCCTTATATATTCACGACAGACAGTCATCTCATGAGTACACGTCTTAAACCGTAGAGTGTCGCCCCACACTCATCGACAAAAGCACAACTGAATGCCTTTCATTAGGCATTTCTTTTTATTAGGCATATGGAGATTTACAACCTCTCATTTGACATATGGTTCACATATATACGTTAATTATCGAATTATGCGATTATAATGAATAAAGACATAGTAAATTAGGGACACCCACATTAGTTCGAAAAATGACAAAATATGTAGACGCTTCACAATAGGTTCGAGGGCTTGACTTCTCGAACATCTACATTTAAAGCAAGGTAATTTTTATAAATAAATTATCTCATTTTCTTGAAAAATGTTGACTTTCAACTTAATTAAAATTAAGGATATTTATAATTAGTAGAATTCGAGATCAAAAGGTGAAAAGGCTAGAAAAAAGGTTCACGAAGCTAAAAATATGGTTTGGTACAAAAAACAGTTCAAACGGCTCGAAAATGGCTCGCGACTCGAGGTAAGCTTGCGAACCCCGCGGGCTGATGCTGGCTTGGGTCTGACCACACAGGCGCGCTATCCGCTTCTGGCACTGGGCGCGTAGACGGACCTACAGGTGCACGACCGCTGCCAGAGCGCTGGGCGCAGGCACACGGAAAAGTGGCGAAAACCCAAGGCCGAGCTCTTGCCGCCTCACCCAAAGAATAGACCGCCGCCACGTTTGACATGTCTCTGGAAGCCGGTCGTATGGCTCGCTGATGGTTGTCGTCGTGGTGGCCCGAAGGCCCTGATGTGAGAAGGCAAGGGAATCGGCCGATTAGGTTTTCTTTTTTTTTTTTTTTTCGAAAGAGGGGAAAATGGGGTCAATGGTTACAAACTCATGCATTGATTGTGCTAAAATTAATAGGTAAGAAAAAATTTCTTTCCATAAGAAAGTGGGGCAAAATTGTGGAACCAAAATTTCACCTTGCACCACATGCGACATATATATATATATATATATCCACGCACACTTTTTTTTGTACATAAACCAAAAAAAAAAGCGTAAACAAAACCCTCCATTCTTCCACGGACGCATGCCATGCTAATTGCTAACATGCTCCTCCACAGTTGCAATCAACCAGAAAAATAAAAATAAAAAAAGTTAAAAAAAAAAAAAAAATAGTTAAATTCATCTTCCACTTGTGCCATTTTTTTATTTTTATTTTTTAAAAGGTAAAAGACCAAACTCCTTTTTCCATTTCCTCCCATCACTCGGATAATTAATCAAACACTTGGCGTGCACCAATCCCCGTGTCAGTAAATGGGCATCAATGGCCGTCGCCGCCGGTTCCCCCTCCTGACCGTGGTTCTCCTGGCCATATACGCCGCCGCCGCCGAGGCGGATCCTAACGACGAGGCTTGCCTCACCCACCTCAGCCAGTCCCTGGACGACCCCTTCAACAACCTCCTCAACTGGAGCAAGACCACCTTCGCCAGCCCCTGCCAGGGCTTCACCTCCTTCCTCCAGGGCGCCACCTGCAACAACGGCCGCATCTACAAGCTCTCCCTCTCCAGCCTCTCCCTCCGCGGCTCCATCTCCCCCTTCATCTCCAATTGTACCAACCTCCAGGCCCTCGACCTCTCCTCCAACCAGCTCAGCGGCACAATCCCGGCCGATTTGCAGTACCTCGTCAACCTCGCCGTCCTCAATTTATCAGCCAACGACATCTCCGGCCCGATCCCCGACCAGCTGGCCCTCTGCGCCTACCTGAATGTCATCGATCTCCACGACAACAGGCTCTCGGGCCCGATCCCGCAGCAGCTCGGGCTTCTGGTCAGGCTCTCCGTCTTTGACGTTTCCGGAAATAGGCTCTCCGGCGCGATTCCGGCCTCTCTGGGAAACCGGACCGGAAACCTACCCCGGTTCAATGCGAGCTCGTTCGGTGGGAATAAGGGTCTGTACGGGTACCCCCTGCCGCCGATGAAGAATAGAGGGCTTTCGGTCATGGCGATTGTAGGGATTGGGCTGGGCAGCGGACTTATTAGCTTGGTACTCAGTTTCACGGCGGTGTGCGTGTGGCTGAGATTCAGCGAGAAGAAATCGGAAAATGAGGAGGGCAAAATTGGCGGGTTCATGCCGGATTACTGAGATTGTTGCCGGATTTTTGTTCCGGTTTGGATTTTTGCGGCGGAAGGATCGAAATCTGGACAAGATTTATTTTTGCAGGTATGTTCATTCTTGGAGCTTGGTACCCAGTGGTTTGTTTTCTTTTTTCTTTTTCTCACTTTTTTTTTTTATTTATTCACCTTTTAAATTTTAATCTATCTATTTATTGGAATTTTTAGTGATGCTAGTTGTACTTGTTTTCCTATTTTCCCTTTCAAATATGTACAGAATTTGAACGCTGTAATCACAACGTTTGACTGTTATGTTACTCTTTTCATAAGTGCTCGTCACTTTGTTAAAACATTGGGAAATGCTACCTCTCGTTACCGTACCATCACATCGGGTGTTTTTAACCATTGAATATATATGTAGTTATTAGTATAAAATAGATGATTTAACGGTTAAAACACTCGACGAGATGATACCGTAACAGGACCATAACATTTCCCGAAAAACATTGTATTTTAAAAATTAATATAAATAAATATATGACATATATATAGTGAATTGATCCCATGAAAATTAGGTGATTTTGTATCAATCCTTTTTTCTTTTACTATTTTGCCCTTTAGTTGGAATTCCTTACTTTGTACAGCACTTGCACGTGATCTACTATGTATGCATTGGTAGTGAAACAAATATAAGTCGCAAATGAGAATAATAATAGTGTTGGAGGCGACTTTCGGGAGTCTTGAAATCGTTTTTCCTCGGAAAAAGTTGACCCATATAACATAATTTAAGGTGGGAATGCACTCAAGCTGGTGTACGCGGCAATAATGACCGTCCATTTATATATAGTGCCCGTTTTTTATTTATTAGTAAGTTCTATTTTATTGTCTTTTTAATTAATTAATGGAGAGAATCACACAAAATCCACTTGTTAATGTTATCTTGTTTCATTTTTTTCTCTAAAGTATAGGCTATTTCTCATGCCTATCTGCAGGGTGAACATGGTGTGGTTTGGTCAAAAATTGAACCGCATCGCAAAAAAACCGAAAACCGAATTTTTGGAATTTCTTGACCACACCGCACCGCAAGAGCAGGAAAAATCGAACCAAACCAAACCGAAATTTTTGGTTCGGTGAGGTGCGGTTTTTCGATTAACCGAAATAAAAAAAGGAATAATACAAATTAATATTTGGGTCAAAATCTTTTTCACCCCATTATATATCTATTCTTTCTTTTTCACACC
>CACSLK010031421.1:27202155-27223082 GCA_902706635.1 Striga hermonthica | reverse complement strand
GGCTGTCTCAGATGGGGGTGCGAATGATTGGCCAACTCCTGTCGAATAATAGTCGGTACCTCCCGTAGAATGATTGCCGACACCTCAGAGGATATTCTGGCTATAACATTAGCCATTTCAGCCCGTACGCACGCGCGAATATCTTCAATAAAGGCGGACCCATCTGTTGGCCTCACCTCCTCCGGGTGCACCGACCTATCATCACCCACAGTCCGAGCCTGCTTCCTCGGGTGCACAGTGTTGGCCGCAATTTGAAGTTGCAGAGCCGACATGGACGGCGGTGCCGACTCTTGTATACGGCGACTGGCCGGGTTAAGCCGTCGCAAAAATTGAGGCCCCTGAACAACATCCAAATTCGAGAGGTCCAACACAGCACTCTCCTCCTCATACGGCTCCAGCGTCTCATGCACCTCCAACTTGTTGTTAGCCGAGTTGGTCTGGATCGAACCGGATGCTCAACCTCTCCGGGTCGGGCCGAAGACCCGGTCTGGTGAGGAAGTGCCGAGCTGAAACGAGGATTAAAGATGTGTGGAATCATCAAGAGAACGCTCCCCCAGTCCGGCACATGGGTCAGTCAGGACAAGTGCCGGCCTGGATGGGAGCCGGACAGGAAGAAGACCATTCGTGGTCTCATGAACACGTTCAACTGAGGTGCCGGTCTGAAAATCTGAGAGGGCCGGCCAGAGGGAAGGTGCAGGCGTCAATTAGCATTAAGATATTTCCTTCCGGAGGGCCATCATTGGGCGATGGGACAAGTTATCATAGCCTAGTACCCTACAAGCGAACCTAGACAAGAAAGCCTGCCAACATTAAATGCCACCCCATGCTGACATTTAATGCCTGACAGGTAATGATTGAAGAAACCTCAAATCGTATTAAATGCATGTCAGAGGGGCGCCGGATTGCTCCCCAGGATCACTGTGCGACAAGACTGGTGAACAGTAGCTGAATAGTGCCACATTAAAGACTACTATAAATAGCAGCTCACTTCATTTATTTTGGGGTTGTTGAAATCCAACTAACTCTGCCTTCTCTCTACTTTCTCTCTCTAGAAATTGTAAGAAATTCGTTGTAAGGATTGTAAGTATATCGCAAGTGCCGACCTCGTACGAGAGGCCGACCTCGTGATCATTTAATAAAATCGTAATTAAACCGAGCCATTCTCCCATTTTTCAGTCTTTTGCTTTCGGCATTTTATTTTTAACCGTTGACCGAAAACGCTCGTCAACTGTTTGGCGCTAGAAGGAGGGCACCATAAGTCACTTGGTGTCAACTATTCGATCTTGTGAAGTCCCATACCCGCTCGTCTCCGTTCACTTCGAATCCCGTCCAAGATGGCCTCATCCAGCCACGACGAGTCAACCCAGCAGTCCGGCGCTCAGTCTCGCCGGCGCAACGGCGAAGAAACCTCTCGCCGCAACCAGCAAGGGACCCAAGCTCCCGCCCCTCCTGTCCTAACTTTTGCTGCCGCCATGCAGCATCCTGAAGTCCTCAAAGCCCTGGAAGGAGTCTTCGCCAAGGCCCTGGCAGCCCAGGCGCCTGGGGGAAACACCGTGGCGGCCACGGATAACCCCATCAACACCCTGCTCCAGACCCCCGACAAGGAGGTCGGGGGACAGCAGAAAAAACCCGCCAAATCCAAAACGACGGCTCAATCACCCAATCGCGCCGCCCTAGACCGACGCGAAAAAGGCACAAGGCCGGCACCCACCGAACAAACGGGTGAGAGTCAGCCAGATCGAAGCCTCCAGGTCATACGTCGCTCCGTATACCAGCGCCTGGGCGACAAAACTCAGGCCAACCGCGACCTCAGGGACGTGATTGAGCGGGGCAAAAACATTGGGCGCGACGCGGATGAAGTCGCGGCCCTCAAGCGCAGAATCGCCGAACTGGAGGGTCGGCGCTCTCCCCGAGGGGGTACATCACCGCCCCGCTACTCACAACCCATTCCTCGGGTCGTGGATCACGCCTCCCCCCTCTCTCCCGACATCCTGCGCGAGCCCGTACCCCAGAAAATCAAGGTGCCACAGCTCGGACTTTATGATGGAAACTCGGATCCCGACTCCCACATCGGTCTTTACACCTCCTGGATGGACCTGCACGGCGCGACCGACGCTTTACGCTGTCGCATGTTTTCCCTGACCCTAGGACCAAAGGCGCAGAGGTGGTACCATTCCCTATATCCACACTCTATCTGCACTTGGAGCCAGCTCAGGTCGGCATTCCGATCGCACTTCATTGGATCACAAATCAGCTTGGCCCCCAAGGAATCAATTGCCAACATCGTCCAAGACGAGGACGAGAGCCTGAAAGATTATATCACCCGATTCAACGACCGAGTTCAGAATATGGAGCAGTGCCACCCCGAGACCCTGCTCGTCTCCGTGCAGGCCGGGCTGAAGCCGAAGACCCTGTTCAAATGGTCATTGTGCCAGAACAAGCCAGCCACCTACCAGGAATTCCTCGTCAAGGCCCAAAATTACATAATGGCCGAGGAATCCTCATCCATCCCGGTGTTGGATGCCACATCGAGCAAGGACAAGAGTAAAGATAAGTCAGGAAAGCCCGGCAAGACGTTCGCTGAGGTGCGGGCCATAAGGAAGCAGAGAGCGGAGGAGCTCAGGGAAAGTTATCAGGGCGTCTTCTCCGTAAGTGCCGCCGCGGTCTACGAAGAAATCAAAACGAAGGGCTTGCTACCGGATCCAAAGCCCATGTTCACCGACAAAGACAAGGTGGACAAGTCCCGATATTGCGCCTACCACAAGGCACATGGACATAACACAGATCAATGCCGAAACTTGATCGCGGCGCTGCTCAAGTTGATAGACGACCCACAAGTCAAAAAGTTCACCCACCCTGGCGAGAAGAGGAAGAAAGGAGGCCGCTTCGGAGACGGCCTCGATAGTGATGAAGATGCCGACATGAACCCCCGGAGGAAAAAGCCACAGCAAGGCGCGCCCAATGAAATCCTAATGTTCAGCCCGACCCATCAAGGTAAGTCCGGCACCTCCGCGGGAAGAAAGAGAGATCGATCCCCACGACCGGGCACCGACCAGACTGATTTTTCACCCCGACGCGTGAACACGAGCCGGGGAGAATCCCTCCTCTCGAGGAGGCAGACGAAGGCCTACGCCCGAAAGGCCTATTACACCGGACATAGGGTAATGCACGCCGGAAGCAGACCGGCAGCGGAGCCGACGCCCAACAAAATATCTTTCACTGATGAGGATGCATTCCTGTTCGACCACCCCCACTCGGACGCCCTGGTGATCACGGCCCCGATCATGGCGATTAAAATCCACCGAATAATGGTCGACACCGCGGCCTATGCGAGCATCTTGTATTATAACACGTTCAAGAAGATGGGGATTGACAGGAAGGAAGTGCAACCCTGCCGGGAACGGATCCAAGGGTTCAACGGCCAAATGACAACCCCCGTTGGTCAGGTAACGCTGCCGATCAAGTTCGGGGAGAAGGGGCAGCCCACGCGAACAATTCTGGAAACTTTCAAAATAGTGGACTGCCCAAGCGAGTACAATGCCATCTTGGGCAGGACGGCCCTCTACAAGCTAAAGGGAGCCGTCTCTATTTTCCATTACTCCATCAAGTTCCCAACCTCAGACGGGGAGGGGACCCATCGGGGAGACCAGAGAGAAGCGCGAGAATGCGTCTTGACTATCCCCCGAGCGGAAATCAATGCGGCGAACTCCGTCCCCAAAGCCGGGACGAATACGGCCGCGCCCCGCGAAGAGGAAGAGGGCAACCGCATGCTGGGAAACCAGACAGGTTCGCCCCCGATCATGCCAAGTGCCGGACAGGTTGTTGGAAGCACCGAGGTGGAAGGAGAAGCAGATGTCGAGGTGGTTCACCTCGGCATGGGAAGCGACCACATGCTGGAAATCCAGATAGATCCGCTCCCCCAGGCCGGGACGAACGCCGAGCAGGAACAAGGGGCCGAGCCCGACCTGGACCAGGATAGGGGTCGAAGAGCAGGAAAGGAACCGGTGTCGGAAGAAGACGAGCTCGACCCGCGAACCCAATACGAAGAAAAGAGGGGCACAAAACGGGCCGAGCCCATGGACGAGGTCGAAATCATATTCATCGATGAGGAGACCTGCCAGAAGCAACTTCGGATTGGCAGTAAACTGCCGGCGCCCTTGAAGGCCGAGCTAGTCGGTTTCCTTCGGGAGAACGCGGACGTGTTCGCGTGGACCCACAAAGACATGGTCGGCATTGACCCGAAGGTTGCCTGTCATAGGCTGCAGGTCGACCCTACGGTCAGGCCGGTCGTCCAAAAGAGGAGGAAGCTGGGGCCAGACCGGCAGCAAGCTCTCGAAGAAGAAGTGATCAAGCTCAAGGACAATGATTATATCCGAGAAGTCCGGTACCCAACTTGGGTTGCCAACCCGGTGCTGGTTAGAAAGGCCAGTGGGGCATGGCGTCTGTGCATCGACTTCTCCGACCTCAACAAGGCGTGCCCCAAAGACAGCTACCCCTTGCCCCACATTGATTATATGGTGGACGCCACCTCAGGGCATGAACTAATGAGCTTCATGGACGCATACTCCGGATACAACCAGATCCCGATGCACCCGGATGATACCGAGCTGCGATACCCGCCGATGGAAAAACTTGCATTCGCCTTAGTGACCGCCGCGCGGAAATTAAGACCGTATTTCCTCGAATATTCTATAACCGTGCTCACCGCTTACCCGCTGAGGCAGATTCTTCACCGACCTGACACGTCAGGTCGGATGGTGAAGTGGGCAGTGGAGCTGGGGCAATACGACATCCATTACCGACCCCGAACAGCAATGAAGGGGCAGGTACTATCGGATTTCATAGCCGAATTCACGCCGGGACTCAGAGAAACGAGCGAGCAACCTTGGGTAATGTACGTGGATGGATCCTCCACTGGCGGACGAGCAGGCGGGGGAGTCGTCCTCGTGGATCCCCACAAGAAGCTTTTTTGCCACTCAATACAGTACCTCTTCCCGGCAACCAAAAATGAAGCCGAATATGAGTCATTGCAATCCGGGCTCGCCTTGGCAGAAGCCATGAGTCTAACCGACCTCATCATATACTCAGATTTCATGCTGATGGTTAAGCAGATATCCGGGGAGTTCGAGGTAAAGGAACCGAGATTGGTCCCATACCTGGGGGTGGTAAAGAAGAAGCTAGCCAAAATTCGGGCTAAAATAGAACATATCCCTCGGACAGAGAACGTACAAGCTGACGCCCTGGCCCGTCTCGCCTCAAGTGCCGGGGTGGAATGCGTCGAGTATGTCTAGGTCGGACACAAGGAGCAGCCATCCGTGTTCGGCATCTCTGTGCTAAGTGTCGAGCAGGCGATGGAAGACCAAAATCCGGGCTGGATGGACCCGATCCGTTCATATCTCGAAACCAGTGCGTTGCCGCCGGACCCAAAGAGGCCAGGCAGCTTCGTACCCGGGCAGCTCGGTTCACGATCGTAGCCGGAGAACTGTTCAAACGGGGCTACTCGGCACCCTTGCTCAAGTGCATGGATGAAGGAAACGCCGAGTACATACTCAAAGAAATCCACGAAGGCGTATGCGGAAATCATTCAGGGGGGCACGCCCTCGCACACAAGGTCCTTAGATAAGGCTATTATTGGCCGAATCTGAAGAAGGACGCTCTCAACCTGGCCCGGAGATGTGCGAAATGTCAAACCTTCGCACCCAACATCATCCAGCCGTCGCAGCCCCTAAAATCGATCCTCAGCCCGTGGCCATTCGCCAGATGGGGTGTCGACCTAATCGGCCCCCTCCCTACCGGAAAAGGAGGGGTGAAATACGCGGTGGTCGCAGTGGATTATTTCACGAAGTGGGTGGAAGCCGAACCGCTTGCTACCATAAAAGAACAGAAAATGATAGATTTCTTATGGAAGTCCATCATATGCCGTTTCGGGGTACCAAACTCAATCATCACCGATAATGGCAAACAATTTGAAGGGAGGAAGCTGGAGTTGTTCTGCGAAGAACACCACATCAAACACTTCTTCTCGACACCCTATCACCCTCAGTCCAACGGCCAGGTCGAGGCAGTAAACAAAATAATCAAACAAGGGCTTAAGGTCCGGCTTGAAGCCGCGAAAGGGGCCTGGCCGGAAGAACTCCCGGGTGTACTCTGGGCCTACCGCACAACGGCCAGATCGTCCACTGGCGAAACGCCGTTCTCACTGGCATACGGGTCTGAAGCCATGATACCAGTCGAGCTCGGCGCCCCAACGTTTCGAGTAACCAACTTCGAGGAAGAATCCAACTCCGAGTCGCTGAGAGTCAACCTGGATCTGATTGACGAGCACAGGACGCAGGCCGAACTGAAAAATGCGGCGTACAAGAGACGGAGCGAAAGATACATCAACTCTCAGGTCAAACCGCGCTCGTATCAGGTCGGCGACTTGGTGCTCAAAAGGGTGACGGGGCCCGATCCCGGACCCCTCAAGCCGAAGTGGGAAGGGCCGTACAAAATCCGCAAAGTCCTCCCTCACGGGGCCTATCGCCTCGAGCATCTCGACGGCACCCCCCACCAATACCCTTGGAACTCGGCGTTTCTAAAGAAGTTTTACCAGTAGGACGATCAATCTATTGTAACTCCCTATAACGTTTTGTAATGAAGAAGTAATGAAGAACACGTTGCAAAAATGTAATTTCCCCCTTATTATTCACAATAGATTGGACTTAGGCGTAAGGATCGGTGTCGGCCGGGATCAGTACGATGACCTGGTCGGCACCTCATAAAAACGTAAGGATCGGTGTCGGCCAGGATCAGTACGATGACCTGGTCGGCACCTCATAAAAACGTAAGGATCGGTGTCGGCCAGGATCAGTACGATGACCTGGTCGGCACCTCATAAATACGTAAGGATCGGTGTCGGCCAGGATCAGTACGATGACCTGGTCGGCACCTCGTAAAAACGTGAGGATTGGTGTCGGCCAGGATCAGTACGATGACCTGGTCGGCACATAATAAAGACGTAAGGATCGGTGTCGGCCAGGATCGGTGCGATGACCTGGTCGGCACCTCATGAAAACTTCGGACTCGGTCAGTACGATGACCTGGTCCGAAGTGACAAACAAGTGCCGAGATCAAACCCGACCTCGGCACTGAAACTGATAGCAACGAGCCCGATCACGAGGCTCAGCCCAAGCAGGCAATGTGCCAAGCTCAATCACGAGCTCGGTACCTCGAGTAATGGCGCCGAGCCGATCTCGGAACCCGGACAACCAGGAATCAACAATTATGGAATAACCCAAAAAGCATAAATATATTCAAAAACGAGTACGGCACAATCATAATACTTGAAAGTTTACAAATATTCATCCAAAAAATCAAACACAAAATCCAGACCACATCCGGTCAATTCAACGGCACGCAGGCCGGCAGACAAAAAGAAATCACGGGCCCGACTCTGAAGGCCGCTCCTCGGACGCGAGGTCGACCTCCTTGTCCACACCGGAAGTGCCGGCCTCGCTCGCCCTCTTCTCCGCCTCGGTCTCGGCCGCTGCCTTTGCCGCTTGTTCGGCTTCTTCCATCTCACTAACCACTGTCAGGACAGCACCCCTGCGAGGCTGGGATTCAGGGTCAGGATCAGCGGCGAGCAAGAAAGGCTCGTACTCCGGCAACAACTCCCCCGGTGCAAGCCGCCACGTCTCCGAGCACGGAATGGCGCCGAGTCCTTGGAAGCCCACAACAACGTCGTGGGCCCAGCCCTTAAGCCGGCGGACCACAGTGGCCTCATCCTCGTCGACCTCGCAGACGAGCCCCTCGCATTCGACCTCGAGCCTCGCCGCCTTCTCAACAAGGATCGTGCGGAAGTCTTCAAGAGAAAGCAGCCCGGCGTCGAGCCGTTGGAACAACCAATGAAGGTTGAAGACGGCCGACTTGTCCATGCAGTCCCTCATCTTCTCGAAGTACTGGACGGTGACCTCCGCAAACGTCAGGGGCGGGGGCAAAGCGATGGGCTCGCCGTCTATCTGCTTGGCGGCCTCTTTCAGAAGGCAAACTTAGGCAGACATCCTGCTGCCGTAATCAGCGAGCTGGGACCTCGTCTCCTCATGCTTCCGAGTAAGCTCGGCGATCTCAGCGGCATGGAGTTCCGCGAGGTGGACGAGGTCGGCCTTGTGCCTCTCCTCCAACGCGGTGACCTCTTCAGAACGGCCCTTCCTCTCCCGGGCCAGCTCGGCTTCGCGGCGAGCCTCTGACTCGGCCAACCGCTCGGCCCACTCCGTCCTCTCGCGGGCCAGATCTTCCACGGCCTTGGCCGCGGCCTTCTCCGCCTTGGCCGTCGCTCCTTGCTGAAGGATGAGCTCAGCCTCAAGCTTCCCCACGCGGCTCACCTCATCTTTCAGCTCGTTGGCCCTCCCCTTGTAGGTAGCCAAGTCCTCCTCGGCTTTATCATGGGCGGCCATCTCCTTGTACATTGCCTCGTGGGCGTGCATCAGCTCGACCATGACCCGCCCCATTGACGCAACAGAGTGCTGAATTAACTGCGGGGGGGAGAGCATCCCCGTCGCCACCTCGGCCACAGGGGTCCAAGCCGACAGCACGGCTTTTGCAGCGGAGATCGCCTGCGGCGGATGTTCGAACCGGTTGGGCAAGTCGAAAGGAATCGCCGAGCAGGCATCAACAAACCACCGGTCTGGAAAGTTGGCCAAGCTCTTGGGAAGCGACGCCCGCCTCTCCGGATTCATCGGGACATAGGTAGAGTTCCCAGCCTGATGAACGTGCGCCGAGCTCGATGCGATCAGGCCGGCCTCCGACTCCTCAGCCCTGGTCCTCTTAAGCGGGGGGGACGACGGCCCCTCGTGCCTCATCGGCGAGTCAGGCCCGGACCCGACTGAGCTACCTTCTCGAGCGCGGCTTTTCTTCTGGCCGCCAGCCTCAGGGTTGGAGTCTTCACTCCGGCTGCGGGTTAGAATTGGACCACGCCCAGCTCGGCCACCAGCAGCGCCGGTTCGGCCTCCTGCAGCACCAGTTCGGCCGCCAGCCCGGCCTAGCGCGACCACCAGTACGCCCACCGGCCTGAGAGGGAGGCGCGCCGGATACAACGGGCTGGGAAGGAGCCGAGGTCGCGGTCCGGGGAACGGGCGGAGCCGCGCGGGAATCCCCGGCTGAAGTGGAACCCTGTCCCTTCTTAGACTTCGTCAGGAAGGACATCCGGCTGGCCATCTTCTTCCTCTCTTTAAGGGGTTGCGGGTTGGCGTGAACGGGTTTGTTAGCCTCTTTCACGGATCGAAGTTCGCACTCTCGGTGAAGGGGGTAGTAAACTGCCCAACGTCACAGAATCAGGCGCCGAGTTGGTCTGGATCGAACCGGATGCTCAACCTCTCCGGGTCGGGCCGAAGACCCGGTCTGGTGAGGAAGTGCCGAGCTGAAACGAGGATTAAAGATGTGTGGAATCATCAAGAGAACGCTCCCCCAGTCCGGCACATGGGTCAGTCAGGACAAGTGCCGGCCTGGATGGGAGCCGGACAGGAAGAAGACCATTCGTGGTCTCATGAACACGTTCAACTGAGGTGCCGGTCTGAAAATCTGAGAGGGCCGGCCAGAGGGAAGGTGCAGGCGTCAATTAGCATTAAGATATTTCCTTCCGGAGGGCCATCATTGGGCGATGGGACAAGTTATCATAGCCTAGTACCCTACAAGCGAACCTAGACAAGAAAGCCTGCCAACATTAAATGCCACCCCATGCTGACATTTAATGCCTGACAGGTAATGATTGAAGAAACCTCAAATCGTATTAAATGCATGTCAGAGGGGCGCCGGATTGCTCCCCAGGATCACTGTGCGACAAGACTGGTGAACAGTAGCTGAATAGTGCCACATTAAAGACTACTATAAATAGCAGCTCACTTCATTTATTTTGGGGTTGTTGAAATCCAACTAACTCTGCCTTCTCTCTACTTTCTCTCTCTAGAAATTGTAAGAAATTCGTTGTAAGGATTGTAAGTATATCGCAAGTGCCGACCTCGTACGAGAGGCCGACCTCGTGATCATTTAATAAAATCGTAATTAAACCGAGCCATTCTCCCATTTTTCAGTCTTTTGCTTTCGGCATTTTATTTTTAACCGTTGACCGAAAACGCTCGTCAACACAACTAAATTTTAAAAAATAGAACATGAAAAATAAAGAAATCATCAGAAATCGTTAAGACTTAAAAAAGAATTTCAAATATCACTTGCTATGATAAAAAATGATTAGGATCAAATATTACCTGTTCATCAAAAAAATTATTTTGAAGTGTGACCTTCTTCAGTTCCCAGCGAACCAGCCGTGGTGGACGTCTCACTGAGGTACATGCTCCACATGCACGACCTAATGCAGGGATTGCCTCGTAGCACCATACTAGAAACGCCCAGTGAAATCCGTAGATATGATATTTCATTTTATTGTACTGGGCCGTCTGCAAGTAGTCGAACAGGTACTGAAACGAGTAACTCCCCCATGAGAATTTCTCCCACATCTGGTCTTCCTCAAGCAAAGCCCACCAGCATGTATCAATATACCTAGGCTTCACGTGGTCATGAGGAATGATGAAGAACATCAGCATTACCATCTTCGCCACTCTCAATATCACATCCCGAGAGTGACGGAACTGCCCCTCCTTGAAGTCATCACACAACTGTTGCACAGTGATCCGCTTGCCATTATATTTCTCATTGAAAATTAACGATGGAGGAGGAGGAGGCGCTGAGTTCGGGTCAAACGCAGACGATCCAAAAGCAAGCCCGGTCACCACAGCATACTCATGGGCGGAGAATCGTGTAAAATGGTTACCAATACGGAACCACATCTCGTTCAGTTTCTGACCGACACGAGTCACCTCGCGCGAAAGAACCCCATGCATAGCCTTTGCAGATACACTGGCCTTATCATCAAACTGGAGGAACGGAAAGACCGAGCCCTGGAAAGCAGTCAAGGCCCCTTCAACGTGGCCCAACTCGTTCTTGATATCAGAACATATAGACTGCCGGTTGTAAACGTTGATTTTCAGCCCTTTATAATTATTGATCAGTTCCGGTCTCTTGTACGACCACGAATCCTAAACAAATCGCATTGTTGTTGTTATTGTTAATTATTCAAATCAAATTACTTATACATTATCAAATAAAAACAACTATTTCTCAACTATTAAAGCAGATGAAATTAAATAACTTAAATTAAATAAGTGCAACAAATGGAAGTTACCTCTCCAAAAGAGATGGCCTCCGGACCCGTGCCTTCAGTCGCTGAGTCGCGGCCCGCCATACCCGTTACGGCAGCCGTTGGGTAGCCGGCCACAGTAGCCGCTGTTAGGGCACCCGCTTGGCCGGCCGCCTCGAGAAAAGTTTGATTCGTGAAATCTTCAGAATCTCTTAAGAAGTCCATGACGTCGTTCTCGTTCATCATTTTTGGCTCTTTTTTTCTTTTAATTTCTAACAGTTCTTTTGCTTCTAACTATGCGAATTAATGTCGCAAGATGGAGAATTTCAAAATTTTCGCCCCTCTTTCTTTTTTGTTTTCTTCTCCTGAGAGGTCCAACTGTAGCGTATATGCGACGTTTTGCTTTTTTTTTTCTTTATGTTTTAAATAATAAACTATACGACAAAATATGCGAAATAACAGCTGTCGAGTAATGTCCACGTAACAAGCGCCATACTTTCGCAATTCCGATGCATTTTTAATAAACAAAATAAATATAATGGTTTAGTTTCCGTATCTCTTTCGCAGTTTAATACCATGCGGTAGACCTGCGAATTAACGCATATCCGTCGTGAGACGGTCGCATAAAGAATCAGACCAAAATAATTGTTTAATATAATTGTTTTACACAAAAAGTGGGTATGCGAATATCCTCCAGTTGACATGCAGATTCATTATGCGACGTTTATTTGTCGCAATTATATGTGTCGCAGAATAAAAAATCTCCAAAAACAATTTTTGTTTAAATAAACTCTTTGATTATACTACGAATGTTGTGCGGTTTTTATGCGAATTTGTTTCGAATAATTGTTTAGGCGACGTTTGTATTTCGACTAATTGTCGCAGGTTCATTAGCCTAAACTACGTGTTATGCGTTTATTGTGCGTAATATTTTCGACTAATAGTCTCAGGTTCATTTCGCCTAAAAAAGAATTTTCAAAAAATTAAATTCTAAAAAAAAATTATTATGCAACCACTAGGCGAATAATACGCGACGTTTGTATTTCGCAGAATAGAAAATTTCCAAAAATAGTTTCTTTTTCTTATTATGCACCAACTAGGCGAATAATATGCGAAGATTTTATAAAAGATCGAATTGAAATCCCTACACTACTACTTTTACAGTAGCTTCAACCCCAGCCGATTACAAAGTAAAAAAAAAAATCGAAGGACCAGCCAAGCCTAAAAAAAGCTAGGACGAGGGAGCCGACGAGCTACCAGCCTACCACAGCACTCAGACGCCAGGAAGATGAGCTGTAGGTGGAGCTTGTTTGTGGAGTTCCATGTAGAACTCCAGCATGAGATCGGCCCCGACCACCACGCTCTGAACCGATGGGCTCTGCCGGGTTCCGGGAAGAGATCCCCGTCGACCAATTCTAGTATACCTCGGAAGTCCAAGCACTCGCCCGGGGCCAAGTTAATAAAGTTGAATACCATAATTTATGCTCGTTCAATTTTTTCCTCCGACGAATTCGAAAGGTTAGGAGTTCTCAATTCGGACACAGTAATGTTAAAGAATTGCCTCACGGGTCGAAAGAAAGATTTTTTGTAACTCTGGTTTATCTCCGGCGAACTGCTTCTCATATACAAGAAACGGGAAAAACGGAGGGCATTATATGGATCGAAGATTACACGCTTTATTTAGACGGATGAAACGATTCGCGTGCATGCTTTTACTGCCCAGGCGTTTTGAAAAGAGGATAAGACGCCTCGAAATCGGCCGTAACGTTCCAACTGCCAGCGGTTTCTAAACCATTCAAAAATTTAAATTTTAAAAATAAACTTTCGAGTAGAAGCGCGAAGGGGGTATGCGAGCAATATGCGGAATTCGCATACCCCATCGCATAACAGAAATAACAGAAAGATGAAAGAAATAAAAAATAAACTTTCGAGTAGAAGTGCGAAGGTGGTATGCGAGTAATATGCGGTAATTCGCATACCCCATCGTATAACTGAACTAACTGAAAGATGAAAGAAATAAAAAAATAAATAAAAAATACACTTTCCAGTAGAAGTGCGAAGGGGGTATGCGAGCAATATGCGGTAATTCCATACCTCATCGCATAACTGAAATAACAGAAAGATGAAAGAAATAAAAAATAAACTTTCGAGTAGAAGTGCGAAGGTGGTATGCGAGTAATATGCGGCTATTCGCATACCCCATCGCATAACTGAAATAACTGAAAGATGAAAGAAATAAAAAAAATTAATAAAAAATACACTTTCGAGTAGAAGTGCGAAGGGGATATGCGAGCAATATGCGGTAATTCGATATCTCATCGCATAACTGAAATAACAGAAAGATGAAATAAATAAAAAATAAACTTTCGAGTAGAAGTGCGAAGGTGGTATGCGAGTAATATGCGGCTATTCGCATACCCCATCGCATAACTGAAATAACTGAAAGATGAAAGAAATAAAAAAATAAATAAAAAATACACTTTCGAGTAGAAGTGCGAAGGCGGTATGCTAGCAATATGCGGTAATTCGCATACTGCCTCGCATAACTGAAAGATGAAAGAAATACGAAAAAAACTTATTATGCACTAATTCCGCGAATAATATGCGACGTTGGCATGTCGCAGCTGTGTCGAAGAATAATTTTTCGACTAATAGTCGCAGTTCATTCGCCTAACAAAAATAATTATTTAATGGGCGACGGACCGCGATTGACCGAATCGTACATCGAATCTCCGAATATTCATCGTAGAACAGTCGCATAGTTTAACTCATAATTTTCTCGCCCATGCTCATACCTGTCGCCTATTTAGCGCATGTTTCATCGCATATGTCTTCGTACTTTTTGGGGTGAAAAACTTAGCTTTTTATTGGGTGGTGTGAAAAACTTAGTGTGACTTCAGAACGGGGTGAAAATAGCTATTTCCTCTTAATATTTTACCATACAAATTAAACTAGACTTAAGTTGTTAAGCATCCCATATTCTCATTACAAAACAAAAAACCACAATCCACAATAAAAAAAAAAAAAGGAGCAAACGTGAAGAGACAGAGTGAGACAGTGAGTGAAAGCAGGCGGCACCGCAGATAAAGAGAGCTTGAGAGGTGAACATTAGATTTAAGGGAAGAAAGATATAAATGATTTTTTTTTTTTTTATAAGTTTTAAATGCAAAAGTAAAGTGTAAAAGAGCAGCATGTATGTTGTATATATAAAAGACAAATTATTAAAATTAAAATGGCATTTTATTACATGCGGTGCGGTTCGGTTAAAACCGCAGCCATCAGACGGAAAACCGAACCGCATTGAAATGTTTGCGGTTTTTCAAAATTCAAACCGTACTATTAACTGAGCTCTTAAAAAACCGCACCGAATCGCTCGGTTCGGTTCGGTTTCAGTTCGATTTTACTCACCCTACCTATCTGTATCTATTCACATTGATATATATATATATATATATATATATATATATTCTCGAGAAAATGCTCACATACCCACGGTGAGCACATATTAATATGTCCACCGTTTATGTGGCATGCACTCATTGGTGATGTATTTTTTTAAATATATTAACATCACCAATGCGTGCATGCCACATAAGCGGTGGACATATTAACATGTGCCCACAGTGGGTAGGGGAGCATTATGCTATATATCCCTCTGTGTATATTAATTCAAAACCTGTTGAGCTTAAGTAGCAGATTTTCATGTTCGGATGATGACGTGGCGAAAATCTATGCTTCGTGATATTGTTTTTATATTATTTTTGCTCTGGAGTTAAGTTTGGTATTAGACATAAATAACTTTTATCATATATTTCTTAACTCGACGACACTCGTGTTGCACACGGTTATTGTACTAGTTAGAACCTAAACATAAATGAAACATAAATTGTTATTTAGTATATATTTCATTTAGTAAAATACAGTAAAAAATTTTATTTTTTTTTTAAAAAAAAAAGTGTAATGGTTTAATGCAGTGTTTTGTGACCCGGACCGGCCCGACAGGTCGACCCGGGACCCGGTCGACCCGGAGTCGGAACCGGTCCGGGTGGGCTATTTGGACCGGCCAACAACGGACCCAGTCAAACCCGGTCAAAACCCGGTCGACCCAGCCTTGACCCGGTCGAGCCGGGGCATTGACCCGACCGGGTCAACCCGGTCCCTATCTTAATTTTTTTTTTTATTTTCTTTTTCTTTTTAAAAAATAAAACTATGTATATATTTATATGGTAAATATAAACATATTATTACCACTTTAATTTACAAATTTTACATACAAAACATTTAATTTTGTTATTTTTATGTATATTTATATATCACAAAATACTCTATATATAATTTTATAAAATTTAAAATTTATTATCCGGTTCAGCAATTGACCCGATAACCCGGCGGTTGAACCGGTGACCCGATGACCCGAAGACCTGTCCGGGTCTATTACCGGGCCAAGTTTAAAAACTATGGTTTAATGAATAAGCATGTAGTCCGTAAAAAGTTGGTAACCCACGATTTTTTTTTTTATTATTTATTTTGTTATTATCTAGAATTAAATTTTATTTGAATTTATTAAATATTAATGTAATACGAGTAGAAAATGTGTTTGGCAGAAGCATGCATTCAAATATATATCAGGTCGAAAGCATGAACCCTTTGAATTATGATGATAGAGGTTGGTCGATGCGTGACCTCTCATCATGGTTGTGTTGGCTAATTAGTTGCATCATGATTTTAGGAGCATTGCTTCCATTAAAATAATAATAATAATAATAATAATAATAATAATAATAATAATAATAATAATAATAATATTAAAAAAAATAATTTAAAAAAATAATAATAATTGAATTATCAACATTTATTTATATTCACTACTACTGATGATTCCTCCTATGGTACAAGCTGTAAAGTCGATGATCCCTGTTCAGAGCGTGTAGCATTTGATTACAAATTAGTGATTAGTGGTGTTTATCTACACTTTTCACGCTTAATCATTTTTCAATCGAATTTATTAGATGTATTGAATAAATTAAGTTAATTTTGAAAAGAGTTAATTGAGTTTGGTTTGAGTGAGATTTTGGGTTTGTATTCAAATAATAATTAAAATAGGGTTAATTGCTAAATAAACCTTAACCTTTTTGTGTTTGACAATTTTATCCCAATCTTGGGGTAATTGCAATATAATCTCGACCTCAATGTGTTTGACAATTTTATCCCAATCTTGGGGTAATTGCAATATAATCTCGACCTCAATTTACTTATTGAAAATTTAGGTGCAGAGTGATTGATTTTAGGGATTTATGGATAGATTTTGTGTCCAAGTCTTCTACTGACACGGGTTTTTATGCCATCCACGTAGCAAGTTGATAATTTCCATCTATTTAATGTATATCCACGTACAAAGCCGAAAATTCCACGTCAATGTAAGCTACCGGTGATGAGTCTCCTCCTAGATCTGGAGTGAACCGGTAAATATGAGCTCTGATCTGTTCGAACCGCCTTCAAATCGACCAGTTTTTTGAAGGTTCAAACCGGTTTTAAGTTCGACTTGCAATAAGTAAATTGGGTCGAGATTATATTGCAATTACCCAAAGTTTGGGATAAAATTGCCAAACGCAAAAAGATTAAGATTTATTTAGCAATTAACCCATTAAAATATAATGATTAAAGTTGATGTAATGTGAAAAGTAGAATAGATATGATTAGAAGTAATTTATAGTTAAAAGTATGTGATGCACGGTTGACGTCAATAATGAGAATTTAATGGCATAATTATGTGGTTTAATAGCAAAGGTTTTCGACGCTTTATGAAAGATAAATTTATGTTATGGCTTGTAAACTAATGTTGAAGTGAGTAAAGAAATTGTCGATCTAGAACGAGAGAACGACACAAAGCAAGTTTTATTGTATGGGACTATTTTTTCTGATGATGTCCCTTGTCATGATGGTTATGAGTCAGCTAAAGGTAGAGGGAGATGACATGCATTCCCATGCACGACTGTACAGTCGCTTTAATTGTTTGCTTTGTTAGTTCTTGTTTACACTTCAGAGAGATTGACCATCTTCAAAGGGAAGTAATAAAAACAGATAGGCCCCCAAGTTTGAATGTGGACCGATACGACATTAGTAGTATGACTTCTTGAGTTGCTTTTTTTACAACTTACGCTCATTTAGAGGCGGTCCTTATTTTGTTTGAGGCTCATGCATTCTCAGACTTAGTGGGCCGACCCCAAAAGGTTTAAGTAATTTTTATATATAATAAGGAGACCCCCAAGTTTTCAGGTGCGTATAGGATCGTCAGGTCGTCATGTGGTCGGGATACTATCTGTCAATATGTTGAACTTCTGATACAGGTCTTTCGTGTGAGATCGTCAATTTCCTTGGGCATAAACCTTCAGTTGCACCTTTTGGTAGTAGATAGAACATAAGGTGCCTTTTATTCAGAGTCATTTAATGAGGAGAGAGAAAGGACATGACGTTTCTAAGGCAGACGCGTCGTTTCAGACATAAATTGATAGATGCCAGAGTGAGGAGGCGTCGATTAGTAGTTCTTTGTTGTGAATGAACGTGATCGTTGGACTTCGCGCCTTGAAATTAATTGTTATAATAATTGGTGAAGTAGAGTCGTTTCTATAAATAGGAGTCAACAAGGTTTGAAATTTGTCTTCTATGTTGAAAGAAAGCCATGTTCAATTTAGGATTCATTGTCTGGAAAAGCAACACACTTCAAATTCCTTCAAACATGTACTTTTGACTTATTTTTTCTTCTTTAAGCCAAACAAAGATGTCAGATAACAGTGAGTATGACATGGATGTATTGAATGTTGTGCCAGAGGGTGATCAAGCAAGTCAGATGAGGGAGTCGACCTCTAGTATGAGCAGCGTTCGAGAAATGTAAGCGCAAAATGAGGAGGACGTAGCAGGTTCGACGGCAGACGGGTATTGGAGGCGACCGCCAACAGAAGAGCCGCCTAATCATGGCGAAATGGAAATTTTCTATCTAGCAAGAACGCTGAAGGACCTTGACATAGTGAAGTTGAGGGAAAAATATGAAGTTCCTGGATTAGTAAGAATTTTTGTGCCATATGAGAATGAACGGGTCCACTATCCGCTACTTGGGTGTGTTGTTGTGCCCAAGTAATCCATGGTGTCTGGGTTGATGTTTTCTCTTCCCCAAGTTTTTTAAAAAAACATTCAAAAATAGGGGAATGGCGTGACTCGTGTTCACCCAAACACTGTATATCATTTATGTTACTTGATCATCCTATTCAACCAGAAAGGTTGGTCGGCACCGTCTGTAGAGGAATTAGATCCCATTTTATGTGGAAAACATCAAATAAGAGATTAATATACTTTTATTTTGCGTCTCGTGATGAAAAGTGCGCCAACTTGGTGAAGAATATACCCGAATCTCGTCATAAGTGGAAGCAAAAATGGTTCTGTGTGTCTGGAGAGTGAAAATTCGTCGATCGTATGGCAATTCTTTATAAGTGTCGATTGTCCTTTTAGAGAAATGCATGAGTTTTCGTTGATCTTTCATACAACTCAAGAGTAATCTAAATTTATTTAATTTTCTTCATTTTGGCAGAGAAGACTGCACCACTCTTGGGCCTGAGATTCTAAGGGTAGACTGTAGATCATTTTGGGATTAATGATCCCTGAGAAGAGTTGTCGATCCTTGACCGAGAACGGGGAGTTGGCTCGGGCTAGTCTGCATTTGCGACTGACAGTGTATTTTACAGTGACGAACATATTAGGTTCTTCCTTGACCCAAAAAACAGAGGATAATTGGTAGAATCGAGAAACTAAGAAAGCAAAGGAAGAAGGGATCGACTGCGTAGGGATTTGAACCGACTGCACAAGGAGTAACATTGCCACAACAGACATGTGTTTTGGTGAGATCCCCACAAGGTACTGGGTCACGAAGATTGGGTTTAGGCGTCGATCGACAGGTGCGTCTGGCGAGAAGACAACATAATCAAATAGGATAATGAGGGGGTCTCTCTCCTTCCCCCGAGATCGTCTATCTACTCCGTCGGTCGTAGAAGAGAAAGAAATCGAAGAAAAACTGGTTCGTCTGTAAAGATGCCAAGTGATAAAAGAGGTAACTGTGGAGGAGGTGAACCTTGGGTCAGCAGGAACGCCTAGATCGGATCGTCCTAGATGTGGAGGCGATCCAATTGGGGCATGTCTTGATGGTGGAAACTTAGCAAACCCACTAGTAGTATGATTTATCTCATAGAGGCGATGCCGATCAATCAAATTCTCGGGCTCTGGGGATTGGTTATTTTCCTCGCGGTTCTAGGAAGGAAAGGGTCTTGAGTAGCTTCGAGGGTCGTTGGTCATATTGGTATTGTAACTTTATAGGGTGGTCAATACTGGAGATCCCGAATACTCATGATATGCCGGATCATGCCTTTAACGCGACTCGTATCTCGATGATGATAGTGAATCTAGATTTAAAATGAAGGTGAAAGCATGCGTGCTTCAGAGAGGCTTCAGTGGACGACATCACATATGGTCGCGACGATGGGGTCGATCCGGTATGTAATCGACGAGGTGAACCAATTGACCAATCAGTTGGATACAATTAAGGCCGATCACGGGCGCTATGAAGACCGAATGAAAGTGTTGGACGAGTTGCTGGAGACTGTAAAATCATAATATGGGAAGATCCTCCATGATCCAGTGGTTGCCACTGTAGAAGGGGACCGTCTTAGATCGAACTTGAGGATGACAAGGCCCACTATAAAGGTAGATAGCCGCCATGATTACTGAGAGAGACTAAATGATGTGGTCTCATGTCAAAGCGATTCAGCTTTTGAAGAAAACCTTGTCCAGTATGCGTCCGGAGATTGATGTCGAGAAGGTAAAAGTGCAAGGGTCTAAGGCATTCGAGGAAGGCTGAGCGATCGGCTATGAGCAGGGCAAAAAGATTGGCACCTTGGAAGGTAAGGAGATTGACTTGGTAGAGGGATATGAGCTTGGCAGGACGCAAGGGATTGAGATCGATAAAGCTGAACAGGCTACCGAGACTGAGAACCTTTTGGAGATGGAGCATGCAACCATAATTAGATGGGTCCTAAAAGAATTTGGAAGGGGCATGGACCTTGATTTCATAAAGGAGGTATATACCTACAAAGGCTTTCATGGATTTGACTTCAGATGAAGATAACAAGCCGAATTACGATGCAGAGGCGATCTTAATGAAAAAAATCGGGGCCCATGTTCAGGCGGAGCTGATCACTCAATTGGACTAAGGATTAACTGTGGTACTTCCAGTCTCTTCTTCAGATAATGTTACCCCTTAAAGTAGAGATATGGCCTCAACTTTACAAGGGATCCCTCCAAGAAGCGAGGAAGGAAAAAGGTTCAGATATGATTGTCAATCCTCTTGCTGGAAAATGACATCGGCCGTATGTGGTCGTTTTTAGTAATTATTTATTTGTTTGGACGAGTATGGACTTAAGAAAATGTTTTAGTATCCTTTTTGGGTTTAGGCCAAGTATGACTTCTGTAATATTTTTTTTATGCTTTGGCTGAAAAATGACGGTTTGAGTATGAACGAAGGTTTATTTTGAATAACTTTTTTATAATGTTGATGTTTCATATGAAGTAATATTTTAGGAGTATTTTTCAATCTTCATATAGAAAATTTATTTAGGAAGTCATTTTTTAGGAGTATTTTCCGATCTTCATATAATTGGAATGAAGGTGCATGTAAATGAAAAAAAAAATATTGGCCATAATTCTTTTTTTTTTTTTT
>CACSLK010031421.1:27188416-27199637 GCA_902706635.1 Striga hermonthica | reverse complement strand
AAAAAAAAAAAAAAAAAATAGTAATATTTAAATTAACATGGCGTCAATTTTGGAATTCTCATTTGTGAGAATTCTTTTTTATTTTATTATATTTATTAGAACCAAAAATTACATAATATAAATTTATGTTCATATCTAAATATATTTATATTAATATTTAAATATATTTTTCATTGTATCAGATTTTGAGAATGAACGATTTTATATGAGATATACAATTTTTTTTTGAGATATACACCAATTCCCTTTATTGGTATTCTTTTTGTCAATTGTTTTTAAAAAGAAAATTTTTAAAATTTTGTATAGTAAATCGATTTTTTGTTTTTGTATACACAAATTTATTGCAAAACCTATATATATATATATATATATATATATATATATATATATATATATAAATAAATTTACTACCTAAAAAGTTGTCACACATATAATAGGAATGATGTCCAGAAGCACCAGTTCCTTCTGATTTTGGGGTTCCGTTTAACAGTCATGGTAAGTCTTTTTGTATACAAAAATATAAAAATATTAGTGAATATTATATAGCTAATCAAGTATAATCGATATTAAACTAACAACTCATTGTCTGACTACCTAAGTAGATTATCATATTATAAAAAGATCCATCTTAGGATTTCATTTAAATGCTAGAGCACCAGTTACTTCAAATCTTAGGGTTTCAATTAAGATCAGGGTCAATCTTTATGTGCGTTGGAATATTATTAAAAAAATCGGTTCTTAGCAACGGTCGATTATATGTTGTTGTTTTTACGTGTAAATAATAGATAAGAGATGTGCATTGACATGTTCTTAAAAAAATCTTTTTTTGATCACGACCAATTGTATGTTGTTACGCGTGTAAGTAATAGGTCAAGAATGGTTAAGGTCAACATTTATTGTACGTTGGCATGTTAAGTAATAGATCAAGAAGAGTCAAGGTCAACATTTATTATACGTTGGCATGTTTTTAAAGAAATCGATTTTTAGTCACGGACAATTATGTTGTTTGTTTCGCGTGTAAGTAATATAAAAGTGTTAAAAATATTAGTTTGTGGGGAAGACGAGTTGCTCAGTTATTGAACAAATTATGTTGTGTACAAGAATGTTTAAATAATATATTTATTTGCATGAGAAACATTTTATGGTTTGATAATTTTCCTACGAATTATCACTCTTTTATCTATTAATACATTTTAATTTTTAATATTCTCTAAATTAAATACAGTCCGTGCATCGCAAGGGTTACATACTAGTCGAAGATAATGAAAAGTTGATTAATTTGATATATTATATATGTAAAATCGATAAGAAATACAAAAGTTATCAACTTTTAAAATACATTTATAATTCAATAGCTAATTGAAGGAAACAAATCAAAAGTCAGAGATATATTAGTCACTTAGTGTCTCACTATGTAAGATTTACAAAGAATTAAAGGGTTATTTGAATACAAGTGATATAAAATACCTAAGTTAGCTAAATAATATTTATGGAATGTCCGAACCTAGATTATTAATTATTAATATATCAATATTATTTGTTCAAACCTAATTACGAAGCATGATTCTTCATCAAATAGGATTCCGAAGCACAAAAAACAGCCACGTAGGCTCAGCTCATTCGAGAATTATATATAGGAGGTTATTATATATAGGAGGCATTATCTATTAAGTATATACATAATTAATTTGTTATGAATGAAATTATGTAATATCTTTCCAATCGTGTGGGAAACATAAAAAATTCCCTTTTTTCAAATGAAAGTGGGCTAGCTTGCAATCGAACCTGCTCCGGCCCGTGATGATGGCGGCCCAAAGGTGAGGCCCAAATAAGCCCGCTTTTAAATGGCCTGGCAGCTGTTAAAATCTACCACTGTAAACTCACCGCCAAATTCCGCACCTCCCCTTCTGGTTTCCGGCACGGCGGAGACCTGCACGAGCTCACAAGTTCACTCACATCCAAGAAACATACAGAAGTTATTTTCTTCCAAAATAAATTAAATGATCAGAACCTTATTTCACCTGCGTTCATCACTGTCACTCTCAACTGCGATAAACCCTCCATCTTCGCCTTCAGCTTTCCTGTTTCCTCTCTTTTCTTCCCACTTCTCCAGCTCGCCTGTGTTAGAGAGAAAGCGTTCCGATCCCAGCGACGGTGATTTCAATGAGGATCCCTCCCGCCCGCCCAGGCTCTTCGTCATACAGCCCAGGATCCGGCCCGAGACGCATTTGAGGTGGAAGCTCGAGGAGGCCTTGAATCTCGCCAAATCGCTCGAACAACAGCGAGACGGATTTTATGAGACGGAGTTTCTGGACAAGGAGACCCCGCCTCATCTGGTCGTTCAGAATCCCATCGTCAGGTCGCCTCGAGCGGGTTAGGGTTTTATTGAACACTTTCTTTGTTGATTTTTTTTTTTTTTTTTTTCAGTTGTGTTGTTTGCAGTTAATTGTGGTAGCTAGGGCTTGTACCGCATCCAGTTCGATTGAAATCGTCGTCTTAGATTGTTGTTAACTGTCTAATTTTCTTTTTAGAAGATCAAATTATTTGCCAGCAGTTGCAGAAGAGTTTCTTTGTGCTTTCTATTTTCTTTATGTTGTCCATTTGATGCGTTGAGGGAGTCCGTAGCTTGCAATTGTTTGTGGAGAATGACAGCTAAATGGTGCTGAGTAAGATGTTCAAGGGTCTGAATTGAAAACAGAAGGGGGGCGTAATTTTGTGCTTGCCTGAGCTTTGTAATCGGCACTTGGGACTTGAGTGTTGAGTCTAACTGTTTATATATTGGTTTTTTAAGTACTGCGCAACTAATTAGGCATGGGAATATTGTGTTAGTTTAAAAATCTAAAAATTTTATGCTTAAAATTGAGCGTTTTGAGTTGAATGATATGGTTCCTGTGTTGTTAATTTGTAACTTACCCATGCTTATTTTAATATTACAGATACATATTTCGGACTTGGGACAGTAAGCAATATTAAGTGCCACTTGAATGATTTGGAATCAAAGGTTGAGCATTTGTTTCTTGAAATCGGCCATTCTTTCTATAAGAACACATAACTGGAACATTGTTTGCTACAATTATTTTTCTTACTGACAGGATGAGGTGGATGCTATTTTTGTAAATGCTATTCTCACGGGTGTTCAGCAACGTAATTTGGAGGTGAGTTTTGTGCATATAGTGACATGTCATTCATAGTTAAACCTTTTTGTTCTGAGTTTCCATGTTGGGACCATTGTGCTGATTTCTTGTTTTCATGCTTCCACAGAGGACATGGGATAAACCTGTTCTGGACCGTATTGCTCTCATAATAGAGATTTTTAATGCTCATGCTCAGACAAAGGAAGCTAAACTGCAGGTTTTATTGAATTCCTCTTCTATCCTGCCGTATTTGCAAAAAAGTGATGTTCAACATTTAGATTAAAAATCTTGTGTCCATTTATATAGTCTGAGTTAGCAGCCCTGATGTACAAACGGAGCAGGCTCGTTCGAGTTCGTGGTTGCGATGGGCGTTATACATTTGGTGGAGTTGGAGAAGCTGAAGTTGTTAGTGCCAGGGGGTAAGTTTATTGTTAACGTCTCAGTTGTTTGTTTAGGGTGTGATTGGATATGGATTTGATCCAAAAAAACCAATCATGTTTAACTCAATCTCTTTATTTTAACTCAACTTTAATTCAACTCCACTATTCTCAATATTATTAATATAATTAAACAATATCAATCAATCATTCTTACAAATCAAATCAACTTTATTTTACTATTCATCCACTCACATAACATCATCTCTCTCTTACTTTTAAATCAAATTAACTTTAATTAATTTATTTTAAATATTATTGTAATATAAACTCAAAATTCCACTAACAATTGACTATACCGCCTTTTTCGAAATTAACTATGGTTAACAAAAAAACCAATAAAAAACAAATCCATATACAGTCACACCGTTAGTTTCTTAGCAGAGAATGAACTTTTCTGAAGATCCAAATCCATATCCAATCACACCCTTAGTTTCTTAGTGGTGAATGAACTTTTCTGAAGATTGTATGGATTTTTCGGCGTAACAAATGTCAAACGCTCGTATAAAGCACCAATTTTTTTTATCTTTTTATTTTTTTTGTATGCTTAAGTTACAATCACTTAGTAATAAAATCTAATGATTCGCAGGAGAGGGAGTGGAGGGCGTGGTTTTATCAGCGGTGCTGGAGAAACTGAGCTTCAACTTCAGCGTCGAAGGTGTGTGCTTCATATCCTCTTTAGTCTTTTATATATCCCACTTGGAGAAAAGTAGCTTACACTACACATGCACACAAGATTTTACTGTACTCTTTACAAATTTTGAGGCTGTTGTTTTACATGCTAATGAATTACACTTATCATAATTAGTCTGAAACTGTCATGATAATATGCATGTCTGATCCCTTCTAGTTACACTGCCCTTGCAAAGTAGCCTCTCCAGGCTATTGCTCTTGGAAGAATTTTTCAGTCACTGGTTGGGGTGAATCCACATACGGGCCAACTACATTTTGTATTGTTCACCAAAAGACATGTGACATAAAAATGGCTAAATTTGGTAATGGAAATAAGATGAATAGTGAAGATGATGCACGTAAAGACATTTTAACATTTTATGGGCTTCAACAGGAACACATTATTTTGGGCTTCTCATTAATAGATAAAATGAAAAAAGGATGTTTATTTATTTGTGGGCTTTAACCAAAACATATTGTTTTGTGCTTTTCAGATATATCATCCATCAACTACCAACATACCCAGTATATTCCCAACAGGTTGGGGTCTGGGGAGTCAGTTATACGCAGACCTTACCCTTGTAATTATACAAGGAGGCTGTTTCCATAGCGACCCAAGGTGCGTTGCGTCGTTTGATATATTTTTTCTAGAAACTTCACTAATACAAGAAGCACTAGAATTTAATTGAGCCATTTTCAGATATATCCATTTAAAAAAAAAGACTATGATTTGTGTTTGTCCATTGCAAATGGAGCTGGAAGAGTCATTGTTGACAATTCTCCTGGGACTAGATCAAAATGACTCAATTAAATTCTAGTGCTTCTTCTATTAGTGAAGTTTCTAAAAAAAAATAAATATATCAAACGATGCAATGCACCTTGGGTCACTACGGAAACAACCTCCTTGTATAATTACAAGGGTAAGGTCTGCGTACAACTGACCCCCCATACCCCAACCAGTTGAGAATATACTGGGTATGTTGTTGTTGGTGTTGTAGACTATGATTTGTGTAAAGCAGCACAGAAAAAATTGGACAGCGAAATTGATAGAGGACAATATAAAAAACTTTCAAAGCTGAAAATAGTAATAGCGGGTTTTGCTCTAAAGTTCTATGCATTGGACTTCATTTTATTTTTCCTTCCGAAGTGAAGTGGGCTATTTTTTGGTATCACGCACTATATTTTTATTTTTTCTTGCTGATAATATCTTGGATCTGCACTCGCTGGTTTATCAGAAAATGTGATTATCTTGCTAGTTAGGAGTCCACTAATTGCTACGTCTTTCTTTGAATGGTCATTCCTTGTCAAACCTGCATATGCATTTTTATTTTACATATCCTCGTTCCTTTTTTTTTTTTAATATATATATACATATACATATATATTATTATACATATAATTTTTCTCCAGAATCTCAGAACGGAGACAAAAATTACTCTCAGAAATCAAAGAAGTTCGAAGAACTCGAGCCGTGCAGCGTGCTGCTAGAAAAAGGGAGGGAGAGTCTTTGGGACAAGAACTTGCTACCGTTGCTGTAGTTGGATATACAAATGCTGTAGGCAGCTCATGCTATTTTCTTCACTCTGCTTTTGCTGGAATTAGATTAGTTGTGTTGTAAAATATTTTGAAATTCTTCCAGGGAAAGTCTACACTGGTCAGTGCGCTCTCAGACAGCTATCTTTACTGTGATGATCGGTAAGACAGAAGAATACCCGAAATCACTCTTGCATTTCCAAATAACCATTTCTTGATTGTGCTTTATTATTTATTTTATGGGTCACATTTGGATACTCGATACTCTGTATACGTCCTTTTACCTATCTTTGTCTGTGTTTGGCTGTGGTCATCATCATGCAACATTTGTAGTTTATGCAAGCTATTGATCTCTTACATATAACATTCCATATCTCAGATTGTTTGCTACCGTCGATCCAAAGTTAAGCAGTGTCGTTCTTCCATCAGGGTAATTATACTATTGTTTACCATTTTGGTCTTCACTGAAATATTGATGTCAAACTCTGGCAATTACCAACTTTTTTTGTGTGTGTGTGTGTGTGTGTGTGTGTGTGATCTTAAACTGAATCTGTGCGTTTTAGGAGGAAAGTGCTGCTTAGCGACACAGTTGGGTTTATCTCAGATTTGCCTGTTCAGGTTTAATGAAAATGCTATGCACCAGATTTTTTTTTTTTTTTTTTCCTTATTGAGGAAAAGTTTTCTTAGTATTACCAAGTATTTGTTATTGCAGCTGGTCGAGGCATTTCATGCAACACTGGAGGAGGTTGCTGAAGCTGATCTTCTCGTGGTATGATTAATTTTTACGATCATGCACTTCTTCTATGTTAACAAGATCCTTACATATTGTAAAATATTATTAAAATTGTCAGCATGTGCTGGACTCGAGTGCGCCGAATCTTGATGAACACCGGAAAACAGTCATGCAAGTTCTTGGAAGGATTGGCGTTTCGCAGGAGAAACTTCAAAACATGATTGAAGTATGGAATAAGGTAATAAATTGCGATTTCATTTTGATGCTCCCATTTTTTATTTACCCTAAGTAAATACATTGCGTTATCAAAACAAGTCTGTATCGCCCTATGTTGCTGCTGTATATATTACAAAAAAACCCTAATATTTTAATAAATGAAGAAATTACTCATTCACGTGCACACAAAATTAGAAGAGCTGCAAGTTACAAGAGAAATCCACTGCTAAAATAGGAAAGCCTCGGTGAAAGTACACCAGATACGGAATTACTAAATTGACTCTGTTATTGCCTAACACCTTTCGGCAGGTTGATATCCTAGAAGAGAACTCTGATGGCATCAATCAAGAATTCAATTTCTCAGATAACGAAGATGCTGACGTCACCAGTGACCAAGTAACCGATCAACCTGATGAGGAGCAAGATACTAAAGCTGATGAGCTGTCTCAGGATCTTGGAGACTATTCAGATGGCTGGCTCTCGTGCGATGATGAGAATGAAGACTCTTGGGTTGACTATGAGGGAAGGTCCATAGGATGCAACTCTGCGAATGGCCCTCAAGATGAGCTTTCAGTGCCTAGTGATGAAGGCCTTGAATCCACTTGCCATGTCAAAACATCAGCTGTGACTGGAGTCGGTTTACAAGAGTTGCTGGAGATAATTGACGAGAAATTGGGGCAGTGTCGTGTGGTGGAAAGGGGTGTGTTTGATCGGAAATGGAGACCTCCCCGTGATGAAGACAATAATAAGATAGCAGTTGAGCTATAGGCAATATAGACATGGAACTCTCTAGAAATATGACGCAAGCTGTGTATGTGTTGGTTATACATGTAAGAGAGTACGTATTATAAATCACAGTAAGGGAAGCAAGATATTGTGGTAGTTTTGGATGGCAAAGTAAGACATAGTCTTGGTTGATGATGTTCACTGTTTTTTGTTGAGTTCATTGTTGATTTTTTCTTCATTAGTTTGATCCCATCTAACCTCAAGACAAATAGACTATAGTTGCGCATCTAAATCTTAAATTACAAAATATGAAACTGAAATAGAAAATAAGAACCGTTAAATTCACAAAATAAAATTTAGAAGTTATATTGTATTTGACAAAGAAATTCAAATCTTAACCGATGCCAATTTCTGCCTAAATAAATCATTCTTAACCGATGCCAATTTCACAACCCTGCACATTCCATTTTCCCCACACATTACCTCTGAAATACATGTACCCTCTTTCCCATCTCAAGCTCAACTTCATACAAGCCTTATTCCAAGTTCTCGTCCCGCACCAGCCTCTTCACCTGGGCCAACTTGTCCGATCTGTGGGCCCTGTGTACATGCATGAGCACTACATTCAGGCTGCATTGGATGGGTCCAGGTCAATGTACGGTTTGATGGTCCTTGAGCAACAAGGCTGGGATAGTACAACATTTTGTACAAGCATCCTGGCCTCATCTAATTTCCCAACTCACCAAGAGGTTGACCACATGCATGTGTAGGCGGACCTTGGACGACTCCTTCAAGGCTTGATAGTATTGTTGATCATACATCAAGAAAGGGGAATTATTCACAGACACTTGGTTTGACAAAGTATCTCAACTTAATGATTTGAGAGTGCACCGGTCTCCCTAGCCAAGAAGGCAAAACAACATGCAGAACAAGCGGAGATTGCACAAGCAAATGTATAAAACAATTGTCGAGAAATTGGTTGACCCGCATGTCTGAGTTCCAAAATACGGCCACCACCACATTTCGAGTATAAATCGAGCAAACTGCTTCCGACGTGTGGGTTATGGTGCTAACTTGTCTTGATCAATCAGCTTTGAAACTGCGTCCCACCATGCTTGTAAAATCAGTTAAGAAGTAGCTAAAGTCGATGACAAATATTTCATTAAGCCACTGTTGTTATATGAAATTTAACAACCACAACACACTGTAATTAAAGCAAAGAAAATCAAGGTTTTGTATTATTTTTTATTTTTTGTTTAGTAGAGGACATCGGTGCAAGTGTGGACCGAATTAATATCTCTTATTATTCAGTAAAAAAATTGTTTCGAAAAACAGGATCCCCTCTACAACAACAAATTCTGCTATTTATAGTGGGATATGCTTTGACTTCTTGTACGAGGTAGATAGGATTGCATTTAATTCATCGTGCCTTCTTAAAGCGGTCTGATACTTGTGGAGGGGACAACAATGATTGCAATTTGTTCGCGGTCCAATCAGAGATGCGCTTAACCACCTGCTTTGGAGTTCGGCCAAGTCGGTTCTCGGTTCATAAATCGAGAGTTTATGTTGCAAATTCTTTGGTATACATCTGTATTAAAATTTAAACATTTGAACCATATGATAAATGGATGGACGTTTATAATTAAACAATTTGAACACAACATTTGTTATAAAAAATAATTTAACAATTTTATACCAAAACTGATGTTTAAAAACGTGTGATATTAAAATTGTGTTGCTACAAATAATATTTTCATATCATAGTGATCATTATGTAAATCTAATATGTCGTCATTTTATTGATGTTAAACCAATATTAATTTTTAAAAACTCAAAATCATTTGATACAAAATATGTTGATTAAAAATCATTTTTTAAGAATTCTAAAGCCATAAGATATCAATAAATAAATCAGAAAGATAAACATTGTTTTCATATCTTCCAAATTTTTGTTTCGAAATCCTTGGGATACATCCATATTAAAATTTAAACATTTCGACCATACGATTAATGGAATGAACGGTTACAATAAAAAAAATTGAACTAAACATTTGAAATAAAAAATTAATTTAAAATAATCAAGGTTATATTATAATTATCCTGCTATACAGATATAAATCGAAATACCATATGATACTCAAAACTTGGATGAGTAGTAAATAATAACAATAACCTAAAGAAATCGGATTGTGCACGTGATATTCAATGAAAAACTTTTATGATTTGTTACCAAACCTATAGGACACAATCACGTAAAAAGTTTAATCAGATATAAAAAAATGTGTTAAGGTGTTAATTACAATTCTTTAATAATTTATTTCATATTCTAAAGCACACACCAATTCATTGATAAGAAATTAAGTATAAAAAATGTTTATAACTCAATCATTTATTGCAATCTTTTCAAAAACTATTAAGTCAATATTTATTGCAATCTTTTCAAAATATCAAATGCCGGTGGGATTTTTTTTTTTTTTTTTTTTTTTTTTTTTTTTTTTTTTTTTTTTTCTTTGTGTGGGATTCTCTCAAGTCATTATGTCGTACCGATAAACCATATTAAACAAAGAGTTGTACGCGTATTTGATGCCTAATACAAGAACCTATTGAAAATTGTTTCTCATGATGAAGAGGTATTTTTTGTTCTACTGTTTATCAAATCATTAGATATATACATTTTATTTAAAAGCTATATAATATTTTATTAACATGTGATTCATTTTCCTTGATTATGTAGGGTGGACGTATAATTGGGATGATACTTTCAGTCAATATCAAAAAATGTCGAGATTTTCGTAAAGAAGGCCAAGTGTACATTGTTCGCAACTATAAATTGATTCAGACATTGGATTATATCAGTCCACAAATCACAAGTTTATGCTATCATACATGGGATGACCGATTTGGTGAAACCACGTATCAAATGTTTAAGCAGACAAACGATGATCCCATTTATTTGAAGGACAATGCTATATTAGGACCGACACTGCATGTTGTTGAGTCTAACAATGAGTACATGACATCATTGAATTTATCTAATGGTCATATATACTTAAGGTCCAAAGGTACTTGCAAGTCAGACTTTTAGAACGACTGTAACTCCTTCCGATGTCAGAAAGTTCCAACGGTGGCAAATTTCTATTATGGTTTCATGCACCATGACTGTAAACAAGAGTTTGTGACAATCATTATCGTATGTTGGTTTATTTGTCAAGATGGCGGTTTCAGTCATGAACAGTTATACAATGTGTCTCATGTGTCACCAACCGAAGTAGTTTGAAAATATTAGCCCGTGGTGACGATGACTCGCCAATAATCCACAAGAAAATGCTCAATACTTTATAACATTTTACTTTTTTTACGACCCGTTTATTTTTGTTGCATATATAACAAGTTTATTAATTTTCATACTGATATTATATTCCAGTAAAATATTCGTTGTAAGAAAAGAGATCTCGCCGGGAGGGTGCATCATACCTGTCGCGACTAGTTTATTTTGAAGTGACCGATCTAGTTATTTTTCTATTTAAACTTTTTTTTTTTTTTTTTGCGACTGGAGGTATCCCCACGTTCAACTCCGAGACTTCACCACGAACTGCCAGGCCCCCCACGGGGTACGGGCCTAACGACCTAAGGGATTCACACCCAGAGGTGTGGGACTAATCCTCCAGGAGAAGTGAAGTGCCCCATCCCCACTTCCCACGATAGTCAGGTTCGATCCCTTGACCTTCGCTTTCACAGGGAGTTTCACCCTCCCACTAAGCCAGTGGACT
>CACSLK010031421.1:27166835-27181317 GCA_902706635.1 Striga hermonthica | reverse complement strand
ATATATATAGATTGGATCCAATGAGTACACTTATTAAAAGTGTGCATGTGAGACTCATTCCTAGCCACTAGATTGGTACATGATGTATGACCAAGATTTAACTCTTCATATAAATAATAATCCTTTATTTTTATTACTTAATTCTTTATTTTTATTATTTTAATTATTTAAATATTATTTTTGACAATTGACCATTGACTCCTGCGTTGACCGTTGACTTCCGGCGTTGGCTCCGGCGTTGACCGTTGACTTTCGACGTTGACCCGTTGACCCCTAGTATGCATTATGTATGAAGTAAATATGCATACAGTACTATGCACTTAATATGAACTAAATATGCATGGGGTATGAATTAGACATGTCATCCTCATGAACTAAATATGCACCAATAATATCAACTATGTATGCACTGTTTATGTACTAAATATGCACATTTTACGAACGAAATATGCATCATGAATGAACTAAATATGCAATAAAATATATATTTTATACAATTAAATTAAATATTATAATTAATTATTTTTATTATATAATTAATTTTAATTTCAAATTGATTAATATAAGTTATTGATCTACACAAATAAATTGTTATGATTGGATCTCAAATAAACTAGGTATGCACTGTTCATGAACTAAATATGCATTTCGTAAGAACTAAATATGTATCATGAATTAACTAAATATGCATCATAAATTAATTATATACGCATCACTATGTATTTAATTTAAATATAACAAGTATGCACTTCATATTAACTAAATATGCTTCATAAACTACCTAAATATGCATCATAAATTAACTAAATATGCATCATAAATTATCTATTTAAAATGTACATGTTATTGCATATTTAGTTCATTCATGATGCATATTAAGTTCATAACAGATGCATATTTAGTTAATAACAGGTGCATATTTCGTTGATATTATTGGTGCATATTTAGTTCATAAGGACTGCATGTGTAATTCATACCCATGCATATTTAGTTTATATTAAATGCATTGTACTGGATGCATATTTACTCCATACATACTGCATACCAGGGGCAAGAGGTCAACGCGAAAGTCAACGGTGAACGCCAGAAATCAACGGTCAATGACGGAAGTGAACAATTTTCACCTGAAGTCAACGGTCAATCCCGGAAGTCAACGTTCAACGCCGGAGTCAACTAATAATTATTTTATTATTTAATTAATGTATATTTTAATTAATTTTGATCTAGACAAAATGAGTGGCTAAGATTGAGTCTCACATACTCATTTTAAGGAGTGGACTCATTGGATCCACCCCCTATATATATAGGGATTAGTTTAAATGCGACTGCTTAAAGTGATGACGTGAGACGCATTTTTAGCCACAAGATTTGTTATATCATGTGTGGCAAAGATTTACTCTTTTCTTTTTATTATTTTAATTATTTAAATATTATTTTGACCCGTTGACTTCCGACGTTGACCGTTGACTTCCGGCGAAATATGTTGACTTCCGGTGTTGACCGTTGACTTCCGGGATTGACCGTCGCCTTTTGGCGTTGACCGTTGACAACTAACCTTCCAACTAGGTTAGTTCTCTGTAGTTGCTAGGTTAGTTCTATATAGTTGCTAGGCTAGTTCTCTATAGTTGCTAGGTTAGTTGTTTGTAGTTGCTAGGTTAGTTCTTTGTAGTTGTTAGATCAGTTCTCCGTAGTTGCTAGGTTAGTTGTCTGTAGTTGCTAGGTTAGTTCTCTGTAGTTGCTAGGTTAGTTCTCTATAGTTGCTAAATTAATTTTCTGTAGTTGGTAAGTTAGTAGTTGCTAGGTTAATCCTCTGTAGTTGCTAGGTTAATAGTAGCTAGGTTAGTTCTCTGTAGTTGCTAGGTTAGTTGTCCGCATTTTAAGAGTTGTCTGCATCCGCATTTTAAAAGTTGTCCTCATTTGATGCGCCCCCTATATATATATATATATATAAGGCATCATATGAACAAGTGAGATAGTGAAAGAAATGAGAAAAAAATTAGTCTATTGAATACATCATATCAATGGTTAAGATGAAGTCAAAGATTAATAATTTCAGTCAAATCACGATGGCAGTCCTTGTACTTATGTGGTAAATATTGGTATGTTGGTAAACTTAGATGGTAGTGCTGTAATTTCCCTTCACCCACTAACTACCCTATATATCTCACTAGGGCCCACAACACTATCTCTCACTTTCTCTCTTAGACTATCCTTATTGGTGACCCAAAGAAAAAGACAAAAAAAAAAATAAAAAATAATAATAATAAAATAAAAAGAAACGAAAATAGAAAAAGTTTGGGCGACCCAGGTCACAATGTGACCTTGGGTCGCCACTCGTCCGCTACTTCCTTTTTGTTTTCGTCATTCTTTTGGTTGTTGGCGGCAGCTGTTCTTTTTTTCTTATTTTTTTCTTCATTCTTTTGGTTAAAGGGAGAGAGAAATGGGACACTTGTCCCCTTTCTATTGGTCCAGTATAAATTTTATATGATAAGATAAGTTTAACTCAAATTATTGATATTATTTTGTATTAAAAAATAAAATAAAAAATATCAAAATTCATATTTTTTCATTCTCTATAAATAGAGACCACTCTTGATATGTTTTAGAACACAATTAAAATTATTATGTTTGATTGGGTTGTAGACAAAACAATACCAAAAAATGTATTTTAGATAATATTTAATAAATAAATAAATAAAAATAAAATAAATATTATGTTGGGTTGGGTTGGGAAGGGTTGAGAATAAAGATATGTAGATTGTTAAAAGTTGGGTTGTGTAGGTGGAAGAGAGAGGAATGATTTTTTATTATTGGGTTGGGTTGAGTTGGGTTGGGGATAAATATGGTCTTATTCCTCTCTTCTTCACTCACAGACGCACACACACATTTACACACACATTCCAGCCACCGATTATTCATCGGCCACTGGATATTCGCCGACCACCGTGACCACTGCCGCATCACAGGTCGGCGCCGTCGTCACGCCGGCACCACAAAATTACACACACATAAATCCCCATTCGGAACACACACACACACACGCACGCAACACAGTCGACCCCCAACCCATACGCCGACCGCTAACGGCCAGCAACCCACCGCCAACACGAGCTTTGCCGATACAGTCATTTTCGACGCCAGCTCCGCCGATGTTCCGCCGTTGCAGTCGCTTCATCACCAGATCTATGGTGGATTCGGGACGAACACCGTCTGGGGTCACGAAATCTGGCTTTTATCCGTCAAACGTCGTCAATATGGAAGCTGGATTCTCGAGGCACCCACCGATGAATCGCCGTATAATGAGATCGGCAGAGCGTCCGACGAAGTCCGATTTCGATTCTGATATCCCAGTGTGGTGGCATCGAGAACTCTGATGATTAAGTTTCCGTGAGTTTGGTGGAGAAGACGAGCATTGCGCGTTGGAGTTTTAATTGATTGTGGGGCTTTCAAATGAAAATTAGATAATCCTTAGGGCATATTTTACAATTTTTCAACTTTTAATATATGTGTATTTTTATTACTTGAAGGCAATTTGTAATTTAATGAAATTAAATTTTACATAATAATGACACATTAGATGCACAATATTGTGTAGGTGTGCACTTTAAAAAATAATTTCATATGAATACAAAATTATTTAAAAAATTGATAAATATGTAATTTATTTTATAAGTGAATTGCGCAATATTGCGTATAAATATGGACTTTAAATGTAAAAACAATTAATCAAAATGAAATTTAAAATTTTGAATTTTAAATTTTGAAATAATGATTTAATTTGTCGGTTAGCATAGATATCCAAAATAACCGACATAAATTATATTATTTATCATAGAAACATGATTAGTATTTAATATTTTTTTACTTAGTAGTTTATATTATTTTTTATTAAACATATTAGTATATATGTAAACGAAATGTAATATACAATCTAACAATTATTAAGATGCAATTTGTTCAACAATATGGTGCACGGTGTCAGAATGTATTGTGCAAATCGAACCAAGCGAGCTTGGGTTCTAATCAAATTGAAGATGACCATAATTAATTGATTTATTCACTTTGGTTAACCGAATTGTTATAAATTATTGAGATAAGTTGTTATGTATATCAAAATAATATTTAACATGTTAATAATTTTATTTACTATTTTTATATAATTTTTGGTTGAAAAAGAAAAAAAAAATTGAGCTTGGTTGGTTTCATTCTTTATTCGAGCGATCTTATATTCTGATAAAGTGCATGGTGTTATTTTTATAAAGAGTCACATGTTGATGTATAAAGTACGCTACTTTTATTTCGGTATGTTAGCATGCGTTGTTTTTATGTGGACAAATAATGTGATAGATGTTAAAATATTATGTAGATCTATTTTTATGTTGTGTGGTATTTTGGTGCGGATTATTACCGTTAATTGTGGAGTATGATGATAAAATGTAGCTTGCTATTTTATAAAGTGCAACACGCTTTTTTATAAAGTGCGATATGTTGTTTTATAAAATGCAACGCGCTATTCTATAAAATGCATTAGTTTATACGAACTCGGATAAATTATGTCTATTAAAGATTGTGTATCGAATTAACCTAAATTTCCAAAATACCTATTTTTTTTGTAATTTTATAATTACTTAATAAACTATTGAAATAAATTATTAAATGAATTACCTTTATTATTCCAAGGATTAACCGAATTAACTTAAATAATATAAATGATTTACCATTTATAAATTGATATCATCTCGTATTAGTCAAAATTTTAATATTTGTGAAAAATATATTTATTTTTTTATGGTAATGTTCATCCTCGTACGTATTAATGTGCATTCCTCTGACACTGTAGTGCAATATTAAACAAAATGTATATTATTGATCATTAATACGTATGAACGCACATTAATACCGTATTAATGTGCATTCGTTCACCACACCTCGTTCTGAACGTCGCGCTCTCCTGTCCGCAATCGGCGACCGATGACGTCGGGAATAATGCCTCCAAATCGTCGGGAACAACCCTGCCGCATTGTTGGGAACAACGCCGCCGCTTTCTCTGTTGGCCAGTAGGCGCAATGCCGTGTCCGCTGCTGGCCGTCGTCGACGGCGATATTCGCAATCCGATTAGCGTCCCGCTCTAATGCCACTCGTCGATGGGAAGGTGCATCGATGTGGCCAAGGATGGAGGCGTCTGAAGGATGTAGTGGTCAGTGGATGATGGCCCGTGGCAGATTTCATGGCAGTGGTCGCGCTTCCATTCTTCAACGTTCTCGCCGTCGCCGATGACGGCGATTCTGTAGCTATCTGGAGGGTGGCGGAGCTCGCCGGCGGGAGTTTGAAGGCGGTGACCAGCGGTGTGGAATCTGTGCATGTGTGTGTGTGCGTGTGTTTTATTTGTGTGTGTGCGTGTGTTATATGAGTGTGTGTGTGTGTTAGGTGTATGGGGGTTTGATGTGTCATGATGATGTGGAGTATGGTGTGTAATGGTAATGATTAAATACTCTTAATAAAGGTATAAATTTCACTTTTTATCCGATCTAATGACCACGATTTATTCTCATTCTTTCACTAAAATTCATTCTTGTATATATATATATATATATATATATATATATATTTCTTCCAACGATATACTTCTATAAAAAAACACACATAGTTACAACATATGGAATGACCAAAGCAGCCAAAGTAGACAGTCAAATGGCCGAGATGAGAGGACATTCCAAAGGGGGTTTAAATACCACGACTTACTCACAATAAAAAAAAAAAGAAAAAAAAAACTAAACTCTCACAAGTAGAGAACAAAACTCCCAAACAAGAGAACAAACTCTCAAAAGGGAGAATCGATACCCAACACTACTAAACAAAAACAAGAGGAAACAAATACACAAATTCCACAAATAACAAGACACTTGAAAAACTATAATAGAAGAGAGCCCTCTTCATCCGCCCAAGAACTCTTCTAATACCACCACGAGAGGCCCCTCAGAAAGAACAAGCCCATTGCCCGAGCACGAGCTCTAGACACTCCAACAAATGACTTACTAGAACTAGCCAAAAAGGAGCCACACCTGAACTGCATCGAGAAATCTGCAAACCCAAATACCCATGCACCAAACTGACCATGGCTATTGAAACCACAAAAATAGACTGCATCCACCGCCGTCATACCTTTCTGTCTCAGTACTGAGACGACTTAGATCCAAACACTACAAAGCAACCTTAGCAGGGACAACAGTCTAGAAAGCTGATACAAAACCTAAAACATGGAATTCCAGAGGTAGGGAGTGTATATCCTCAGCAAGCACAACCATATCCCAGTTAAAGGAATATTTGTTAATTAGCTCACTCCTTAAGTTCTCATCCCTTATGTAGAGTTATGCTCTGTGCCAATTCTTTCCACTCATTTAGCAAGCCAGTTTCTTATCTGAAGCAACGAGTCCTATGTTCACGGCTGTCACGTATTGTTGAGGGAAATTAAATCTATATGGTATAAGATTATGAAATTACATCATATTTTAATAGAATTTCTCACCCATCTACGTGGCACATTAAGATGTGTTCACCAACCATACTACATGGCACATTAAGATGTGTTCACCAACCATATATTATGAGTGTGTTTTTTTATCAATTATTCTATATGCATACTTGATATAGGATATTATCTACTGGACCGGTTCGCCGGGTCAATCGAATGAAATTGGTTAGTGGTCTGGTCGAGCCGGACTCTCGTCACAAAGGTAAGAAGTAGAAGATAAAGATGAGCGGATTCGGCAGCATCGGAGAATTACCTACTCCACTAGGCTCTGGTCGAGGAAAGAGATGGTCGAATAGGAGTGGTCGTGGAATCGACCACTTCATACCTTATGGACAGCTCAGCAACCACTCAAGACTTGGTCGAACATCGAAATATATAAGAGAATCTCCAGCACGTGGAAAGAGGACACGCGGCGCACAACGAGTGGTCCAGGGCGATAACAGTTTCTGACATTCCCTGACACATTATGATTTATGACGTGTTTTCTGACACCAAGATAGTGGAGGCAGGCGATCGTACGGACGATCAGAGAGGACACTAGTTTGACTCGCTTGAGCAGCGCGTGTAAGCAGGTAGCTTGCCCCTATAAATAGGGATGAGACCTCTTGTTTTAATCATAATCTCTGATACTTACCTATTTTTCACATATATTTCTCATCTTCTCAAGACTGACTTGAGCGTTGGAGGCTCTTCACCAGAAAAACCGCCTGGTGTGAGAGTTACTTGCATGTCCGGCGTTCTACCAGCGAGGAAGACGATCTTGAAGCGGTTTCCAGCTGGTCGAGCGTTTACACTTGTATTAATACTCAATTTATATACTCAATATCCAACTCAACTTTAATTCTACACCATTATCCTCAATATTATCAATATAATTTATTAATATCATTCAATCATGCTTACACATCGCATCAACTTTAATTTACTGTTCATCTACTCACATAATTTTAACTACCTATCACTTATCTCTTATTTTTACATTAAATCAATTTTAATCGTTTTATTTGAAATATTATTCAAATACAAACTTAAAATCCCACTAACAGTCAATCATACAAGCTTTTTCAAAACAAACCATAACTAGAAAAAAAAACCAGTAAAAATATGATATTTTAGTAAAATAAATTTCAATACATATTTGCACTACATAACCGGCCCTAATTCCGCTCCTCTTTCCTTTTCTCAAATCTGCCGCTGCACCTTCTTCATGTTCTCTGGTTGCCCTCCTCAACGGCAGTCGAGCCCTCTGCTGGAGGGTGGTGTTAGTGTTATATACTGGAAGCTTGGCTTTTGATGATATTACACTTTTGTCCTTTATGAATGAGAAACATGTTAGACTAAACAAGTTCAGCGTTCTGTTGTTTTGCATTAGATAGCGTGGGTCCTCATCAGGCGAACCTAAGATCATTCTATTAGTTACTCGCGAAAAAAGAATAATGATTCACAACCTAAATGAACATAACACCCCATCGTAAACGGTTGCAGTGTCAACGGTACAGTTTGTCTTGACTGATTAGTTGCACTAGTACATTTATGTATTGAACAGGATCCCAGAGAGGAGCAGTTTGTTGTATACTGATCGTCGTAAACGAACTAGACCTCGGTTAATTACTGCGTTCTCTTAACCCGCAAGATATTAAATAGACATATACATGCAGTATTTATTGCTTTGATTCAAACGAGTGAGGTTTAGTGAACTGGACCCATAGACCCACTGTCTTGTGTAATTGTTGTAAGAATGTGATGAACGAGCGCTAGCTTCAGTAAAATAATAATAAATGAATTAACTCTTGATTGTCAGTAATCAAATGAATTAATGGACATTATATCTTAAACATGAGAAGATAAATCGAGTAATTATTATTGGAGTCTCAATTGTAAATTGGGCTAGGAAAATGGAGTGCAATAATATTATGTTGGTGGCCCATTAATATTATTTAATTAATTAGAATAAGTGGGTTGACCCACAAGTATTTTAATTAATTAAGGAGTCATATTTCTAATCTCCTAAGGGTCCCTACTGTAGCTCTATATATACATCATTAAGGTCATTGGAAGAGAAGAGAACAATAATACACGCCCCATCGGCCGCGTCTCTCTCTCTCTCTCTCTCTCTCTCTCTCTCAGTTCTCATTCAAACTTTATCTTCTTCTTGTTGCTCCACTTATACAAGATTGAAGAAGGGTGTTTCAGATGTACAATAGAAGATCCTGCGGTTTATTGAGATACATATATTTAATCAACCCTGTGATAAACTAAGCTGACGATCACGAGCCCGAGCCCGAGCCCGAGGACAGCCGACCGCTGACCACCGCAGGCCAGCCGGACCAGCCGCGACACCAGCCGAGGACTGTCGCAGCCCCGCCGCGACAATCCAGCTCAGCCTGCGAGACGCGATCAGCCCGGAGCCGCGACGTGCCCTGCATATCCCCACGCACCGCCACGATCCAACCCGGTTCCCGACGCAGCCCGAGTCCCATTCTGCCCGGTCTGCTCGGGTTCCAATCCTGGTCATCCGTTTGAAGATTAACCAGATCGCCATAAATTTTAAGCTGCAAGTTTTCTACATCAAACCTTTAGATCCGTTGCGGATAGGTTTACGTTTATTATTAAATTCGTGGTATGTACATAACGAAATCCTCATAGATCCCAACAGGTGGCCCTCTGTCGCACTGTCTTGGTCTCGATGCGCGGCCCTCTGAGTCTACCTAGTATCGGTAGTCACGGGTGGACTTCATCCACCGGTTCTTCTCCGCTCTGGTGTTGATTTGGGGCTCTTAAGGCTCGTCTCCTTGGTACAGCGGTGGGGATAGGCGGAGTGTGGCATCAGTGATTAGGAGTGGCTCGGGTGGCCTGCATTTTGTTTCGCGGCGTGGCCGTCGGGGCTGAGGAGCTTCCTTCGATTCCCTTTCCCAACAGATTCTAGTGTCGAGTCCATTCGAGGGTGGTGCTACGGCCTCGGCTAGTGGTGTTAGACTGGGTCGTTGTGGCTGTGGCATGGGGCTCAGGTTGGAGCTCCTCGGGTAAGGGTCCGGTTGGATTCCAGATGGGTTCGTAGATCGGGTTCGGCTTTAGTTAAGCGGTTCCAGCAGTTTCGGGAGCAATTCCTCGGGATGTGGGTTTCTCTGAGGGGTCTACTTTGTGTCCGCCAATGCTTTGTTCTGGGCTCGATTTACTGCTGGTGAAGGATTGTGTTTACTTGTTTATGTGTTGTTTGTTTTAGTTGTTTTGTTTTATTCATTGTTGTTTAGGACTTGTGTTTTCTGTTTGGGCGTTTGGCCTCTGTGAGCGGGCATTATCCTTTTGGAATCTGTCTTTCTCCATTTTTGGTATCTTTGTAGTTGATTTTTTTGTCTTGTAGCAGTTTTGGTGTAGCGTTGTTAGAGCGTCTGTTGGCGATCTTCGGATCTGTTCTCTCAATTTTAAGCTCTTAGTTGTAATCATTCAACTTTGGACTGCTTTCTTTTGCACCTTTGTGCCCTTTATAAAATCCCTATCGTTCTGAATAAAAAAAATGAAAAAGTAAACAAGCACGCCCTAAATTCTCGTCAACTTTCAATTATATAGTCACAGTCTACGATATGTGAATTTTACATATATCAATTTGTGAACACTTTAACTTGTGACTATCGAGACAAAAGAGGTAAAGTGCAAAATTGAACTCTTTTTTTTTCATAAATAATCATTGGATATGGTGTTTGATTTCAGTTCTGGCTCAATCGAAGTAGGGTTTATTTACGACGAGCTTCAACCAATTAACAATGTGAAGCATAGTTTTTAAACCCTACACGGGAATCGACCCGAGCAGGTTTCTGAGTTGCAGGGTCACTGTTTGTTATGTTTTTGTGGTGTTTTATTGTGTTTTATGTGCTTTAGTTGAGTCGGTTTTAGGTTTGTTTGTATTTTGGCATACTTTTCATGTGTTTTTATTCCATGTGTTTTTATTTTCTCTTCGGTGTTTGTATTTTGGCATACTTTTCTCTTGTCTTTGGTGCAATTTTTTGGTCCATTTTGGAGGATGAAAGAGAAGAATCGAACCAAGTTACAGGAGCATGAGCCTTTCCAAGAAACCCTGAGCCGTGTTGAGTCATTCCCGTGCACGAGATCCGAGAGTCCAATCCGCCTAACGAATGTGTTCGCCATCTAGCGAGTGTGCACAAGACTCACAAGACCAGTCCGCCTAGCGAACGTGTTCGCCGCCTAGCGAGTGTGCACAAGACCCATAAGACCAGTCCGCCTAGCGAACGCGTTCGTCGCCTATCGAGTGTGCACAAGACCACAAGACCAGTTCGCCTAGCGAACTAGTTCGCTACCTTGCGAGAGCTAACTTATTAAATGTGTGTGTTTCTAGTGCGTGTTTTTGGTGTAACTATAAATAGACATTGTGCTTTGTATTTTTGGGGTAACACCCCAATTTCCCAACTTTTAAGTTGGAAGATCCTCTCCATTTTCTCTCTTTTATTTTTATGTTTTATTTTTGGAGCTTTATGACTAATTTTTCAGCAAGTTTCCGGTGACATCTTTTAATTTCGAGTTCCGAGTTTTTCCATCTGGTGTTCTTCTGGCATGCATTAGGAGAGTGAGGAATTAGCTTTAATCCTCATTACTTCGATTTTGCCCATTTTTACTTATAATGTGCTTCAAGGTGAATTTGGTATTTTGCTCGTTGAATGGAGGAATGTTCGACTCTTGTTGCTTGTCGATGTGTGTTAGGGATTAGTTCGTGATTATCTTGTTTAAAGGGTGCGACTTGGTTCAAGGCGTAGTAATTAGTTAGAAAGCTCGATTTAATCACCTAGGATTACTTGGCTACTTTGATGTCTCTCGGTTCTTTGTGCTTATTCGAGTGATAGAGACTTCGGGTACCTAAAGTTCTCATCTTTGTTTTCAAGTTTTCAATTGCTTTCGATTTCCAATTGTGAGTAGTGTTTAATTCAATCCCTCATCAAGCGAGTAGAATGTTTAGGACCTTGTTTTCGATTATGTGACCTTGGCGACTAGGTAGTAAACGAAGCTCTGAACAGCCTTCCTTTGAGAACGACCTGAGTCGGGTAGCTCGGTTACCACATACCCTCAAAAACTACAAGCAGTCACCTGGTCAATTGTTGAACCGGATGATTAATTTTTAAACTCTTACAATTATATATATAATGTTTTTGACATATAAATAACATATAAATAACAAAATTAAATGTTTTGTATATAAAACTTGTACAAGTCATAAATTATGAAGGCGCCGTTCAAAATTTCTAAACCCCAATTTTCGCTCTAACCCTACTCCGGCATCGATCTAATTCTCCATCTCTCAGCCTTCCTCAGCGGCAGCGGACTCGGGTCGGTGGTTTTCTCCAATTGCTCGACCCATCCCGGATGCCTTTTCGTCTCCGGCGTTTCCGACGGCGGATGATTTGTCGCGATCTCCCACTCTCGACTCCACCCTTTTAGGTGAGGGTTTGTGGGCTGGTCGCCGAATCTGAGGTCTGTGGGGGTGACGGGAGCGACGTGGGTCTGTGGATGGGTCGGGGCCCCTGGTAGCTGCAATGTTTCATTGCGGTGGTCAGTGCGATGAACTGCCGTTTCACCTCTCATTCACTAAGATCGAATTCAGTTTCTTGGGTCGCCTTTTGAGGTAATTTCCTTCCATTGGCTGTGTGGGTTGTCGATTAAGGTTGTTGGGACTCTTTAGGTAAGCTTCGGCTTGCCGGTTTTTTCGAGCCTAGTCGCCGACAAGTTGTGGTTGTTGCGGGCGGGGTCGTGTTGCTCTGGGTGGGCGTTGCTCTAGGTGCTGTAGTTCGTCTTGGTTGGGGAGGTCGGTGTTGTGGAGCCGGGCTACCCCCACCCTTCTCCGTTCGACTAGTGGTGTTAGGCGGCGAGGGAGTGGTTCTTCTCGAACTCGACTAGTGGTGTTAGTTGGGCTTGGTTGGGCCTGGGGTGTGGGCTGGCCCCGTCTTGTTTCTCCGGTTGGTGTCGGGTCGTTTACGGAGATTAGCTGGTGTTGGGTTCGGCTTTTGTATAGGCCTTAGGGCAGTTTCGGAAGTGGCACCTGGGACTTGGCTTATTCTTCGTAAACGATTGTTCTCTGCTGGCTTGATCTGCTTGATTTGCTGTGGAAGGGCCCATTTTTCTCTTTGTTTCTTGTGTCAGTTTGAGTCTGTGTTAGGTTGTGTTTTGAGTCTGTGTTTTTGGTTTGGACTATTTGGCCTCAGTGCTTGTGTTCTCATTACTCCGTTGGGGATTGTGTCATTACTCCGTTGGGGGTCGTTTTATTACTCTGTTGGGGGTCTTTGCATGTTACGATCTTTGTTTTGTGTTGTTTTGTTTTGGTGGTGCTTTGGTCACATAGCTTTGCCTATGCCTTTAGTGTCTTGTTGTTGTTTGGTCTAGGCCACCTTGTAGGAGTGTTCCTCCATTTGTTTTTGTAAGGACTAGTGAGTCCTCCGATTATACCTTTATTTTGTGCTATGAGATATCTATCGTTTGGAAAAAAAAAAATAATAATATTGTATCTCACAATAAATATTTATTGTATAAATATATATATGTACAAAGTTTTTGTTTTTTATATGAAAGAAAATATTTAAAAAAATAAAAAAATAAAAACATAGTTACCAGGTCAACTAGGTTGACCCAACCGGGTCAAGGTTGGGTTGACCAAGTTTTGACCAGGTTTGACTGGGTCCATTGTTATCCGGTTCGAATAGCCCACTCAGACATGTTCCAGCTCGGGATCGACCGGGTTCTGAGTCGATCCGTCGGGCCTGTCTGGGTTGAAAAACTATAGAGTAAAGTCTGAAATAATTATTTTGTCATACATAAATGTACATACTAGTATAAGAAAGGCCTAGGAAAACCAAAAAAATAAATAAATAAAATAAATTGATTTATTACACTTTCTGAATAATTACATTAAAGTTGTCTTCATGTCAATTCATGTCCCTTAATTAGGTGACGTTAATTAAACAGAAGGTTGAATCTATCAACCAAGTGTTACACTTTTAAGACACCAATTAATATACAAAACACACAAAATATATACATCCAGTTCAAACTTATGCCGAACGTAAAATCAATCACAGGTCAGTTCAACACTAGTAGATATCCTGTGCACATGCACAGATGTACATAAAATATTAGTAAGTAATATTTGAGAATTTAATATTAAAATTCTAGATAATGAGCACATTACATTTTCAAAAATTTGATCATTAGGAAAAATAAATTAGCAATTTTATTATTATGAACAATCGTTTATTATCATTAGACAATAAGAGTTTGATTATTATTATTATTATTATTATTATTATTATTAAAAAACAAATTTTTATGAGCTTCTAAAGTTGTTTGACTATGCTATTAAAATAGTTTATTAATTAATTTTTCTAAAAACAATCATGAGATACAAAAGAAAAAGATAATATTGATGTTAATATAAATAATTTGAAACAATTATTTATAATTATGTAATTTATATTTATTGTGAATTATTATTAGCTGATATTAGCAATAATTATTATATAATATAATAGAAACATACATGATTACACTCATTAAAATGTATTAATGTGAGAAGTAAAAAATATTAATGACAAATTTTGTAACCGAAAATGGAGAAAAAACTTTAAAGGTTTTATTAAATGTTTTATTAAATGCTACATGCCAGCAATTATATATATAGATTAAAGTTGGTGATTAGTGACGATGATGAATAATAATACTATGCATCAAATTGGGCGATTTTTTATTTTTATTTTTTATCCATTAAGTTGATATATTTTGAAAAAATAAAAATAAAAATAAAACTACACTGATTTGGCGGTTATCAAACTTAATACGCTAACATGGAAAAACCACAAAAGACACTTATTTGACAATTTAGTGCACCAAATAAGATTATCAAAATTGGTACACTAACTTGCAAAATAAATATGTATATTTTTTTTTTTTTTTTTT
>CACSLK010031421.1:27152672-27166826 GCA_902706635.1 Striga hermonthica | reverse complement strand
TTTTTTTTTTTTGTGTGGCTTAAGTAGTTAGTGTACTGAGTTTTATAAATGTTAAAATTAATGTATCATTTAGTGTATTGAAAAAAAAAACAAGTAAGTAAATTAATAATGAAATCAAGCCATCAAATTTATCCTATTAATATATAGATATAGATGTCTTGACTTGTGAAAACAAGTATTGTGCAAATAACGGAAAATATCGACCAATAAAAAAAAATTATGAATTTAAAAACACGAAAATTTAAATTGGTTTAAAATATTTTATTTTTATCATATTCAAAAGTTGAAATTAATGATTATAGTTATTTATTTTTTTTACTTTTTTCACATTTGATATTATATATATATATATATATATATATATATATGGCAGATCAAATGAGGCCTGCTCTTAAAATGCGGAAAACTAACCTAGCACAATCAAACAACTAACCTAGCACAATTAGACAACTAACCTAACAACTGTAGAGACTATGCATTTTCTAATTTTTTCCAAATGGTACATAAAATAGAGGTTGAGAGCATTGTTATGAAAAAAAAACTTCGAAAAATGAGTCTCGATTGGAGAGATATAGAGGTTTAAAAATACAAAAATGTATTTTCTTTCTTAAAAATGAAATTAAAGCAAGAAAAAGGCATTTTTTTTTTAAATTTGGGCGGCCAAACCGCCTTCGGCAGTTTGCAACTACGTAGATCTCATCCCGCTACCCCAAATCAAATTTTCTTTTGTCCAAAACGGAGCTTTCTACGCAAAGTTATGGCCTTCAAAGTTTTGTCATGTGACGACCTTGCAAATTTTCATCATGTAGTTGCAACTACAAACAACTAACCTAGCACCATCAGCCGACTAAACTAGCAGAATCAGACAACTAACCTAGCAGCTTCTAACATAGCACCATCAGACAACTAACTTTGCATAATCAGACAACTAATCTAGCACAATCAGACAACTAACATAGCACCATCAGAAAACTAACCTAGCAACTACTAACATAGCACCATCAGACAACTAACCTAGCACAATCATACAACTAACCTAGCACAATCATACAATTAACCAAGTTGTGGTGGCGCTTCAGAGAAGGAAAGTCGCTTTGGGCCCAGTACCTTCGCGGCAAGTACTGCTCTAGACGAGCCAACCACCCTTGTTGGGTAACGGCAGTTGCTCATGATAGCAGACAGTGGCGGCGCCTTACTAGGGTCGGTAGGCGCGCCCAGGATCACATATTTTGGGTTTTGGGAGATGGCGAGGTTAGTTTCTGGGATGAGTGGTGGATAGGTGATAGACCGTTGTCGAGTGTTAGGCAGGTGTCGCATTCCCCCTTCCTGCTTGTGAGCGACCTTTGGACGGACGGGTCGTGGGATAGGGGGAAGCTTGATAGGGAGTTGGGCCTTGGGGCGGGTTTTAGCGAGCATTTATTAGATCAGATCCAGCAGATCCCTATCTCGGGGGACAGTTCGGATGGCATGAGGTGGAGACTTACATCATCGGGTGTGTTTTCTACTACCTCGGCTTGGGAGCAGATCAGGCTGAGAGATCGGCCTAATCTTCTCTTCGGAGCCATCTGGAGCGATCTTTTCACCCCTACGATTTCGATTTTTCTTTGGCGCCTCCTCTTGCGCCGGATACCCGTGGACATTGTTTTTCTCCTTCCCCTCCCGGTGTGTGTGTTGTTCTGAGACTGGACGCCATGAGACTGAAACCTTAAATTTTTCTAGAGAGTGAGCTTGTGAGGAGAGTGTGGGAACACTTTGCCACCTGGACACATATATCCCTACCCTCCACTAATAGTTTCTTTGAGCTCCTGAGTTTTTTCTCATAGAGCACACACTTTAGACATGTGGGCTTCCTCATTCCTTGTCTGATCCTTTGGTTCACCTGGACGGAAAGGAATAGTGGAAGCATAGGGATATTACTTTTTTGCAGATAGAGAGACATCTTTCACTCCTCACATCCTTGGGTAAGCTCACTGCCCGAGACTGGACAGACTGCTCGCCACCACACCGCTACATGGTGGCCCCTCTGTGCCTGTTCAGCCCCCTCGGCCCAGAGTTGTTGTTTGGCTTCAACCTGATTCTCCTTGGGTTAAGCTGAACACTGATGGCTCTTTTGATCGCCAGACTGGAGTTGCCGGAGGAGTTTTGATCCGGGACCACAGCGGCGCCCTTATCACCGCCTTCCACACGTCTCTTCAGGCCTCCTCGAGCTACGACGCAGAGATTCAGGCACTACAAATTGGCCTTCAGATTGCTGCCCACCTCTCTAGTCATATTTGGACCGAGTTAGACGCTACGGCGGTCGTCACCATCCTGACCTCGGGCCACCAGGTCTCGTGGCAGATTCAGCACCCGCTTATGCGCATTAGAGCACTTCTGCGGTCTGTCCGTTACAGGATTACGCACATTTTCAGTGAGGGGAACAGACCTGCTGACTACATTGCCAGCCTTGGTGCCACCACACCTGACCTTCACACGTTCCAGACCGACACTGCTCCTTATTTCTACTCTTGAGCGGTGGATCAGTTTTGTTGAGGCGTGTGTGGAGCACTGCACGTTCTCGGTTCTGGTTAATGGTAGCCCCACCGATTTCTTTCCCTCCTCTAGGGGCCTTAGACAGGGTGACCCCCTTTCCCCATCTCTTTTTGTCCTTGCGGCGGACTACCTCTCTCGCTGCCTTGACGGCTTCATCCGCGACTATCCACGGATGACATACAGCACCCGTGGCTATGGTCCTCCCATCTCGCACCTTTCTTATGCGGATGACATCATCATCTTCACCCGAGCGGATGTTGATGGGCTGACCGAGCTTATGCACCTTCTGGAGCACTATAGCTTGGTTACCGGCCAGCTGATCAGTGTGCAGAAGAGTACCTTCACCCTCTCCTCCTCTAGCGCGGACAGTTGGGCTCAGCAGATTCATGAGATCACTGGGTTTGCACGCGGAGATCTTCCCATTACCTACCTCGGTGCCCCTTTATATAAGGGTCACCTCTCGAGAGCGCTCTTTGTGGACATTAGACAGAGGATGATCGATAGGATCTCAGGCTGGTCGCATAGACACCTTTCTTTCGGTGGTCGGCTTGCGCTGATCAAGAGTACTCTTAGCTCTCTTCCGCTTCACTTGCTCATGGTCCTCGACGCCCCTAGGTCTACTCTTGACGAGATTGATCAGATCATGGCTCGTTATTTCTGGGGTTACGAGGACGGTTCCGGGAGGGGGAGACGTACCCACTGGGTGAGTTGGGACTCTATTTGTCGCCCTTTCGCTGAGGGAGGCCTTGGCATCCGCCGTCTTAGGGATATAGTTACTGCCTTCTCCTACAAGTTGTGGTGGCGCTTCAGGGAAGGAAAGTTGCTTTGGGCCCAGTACCTTCGCGGCAAGTACTGCCCCAGACGTGCCAACCACCCTTGTTGGGTGACGGCGGTTAGTCATGATAGCAGACAGTGGCGGCGCCTCACTAGGGTCGGTAGGCGCTCCCAGGATCACATCTTTTGGGTTTTGGGTGAGGGTGATGTTAGTTTTTGGGATGAGTGGTGGTTAGGTGATAGGCCGTTGTCTAGCGATAGGCCGGTGTCGCATTCCCCCTACCTGCTTGTGAGCGACTTGTGGACGGACAGGTCGTGGGATAGGGGGAAGCTTGATAGAGAGTTGGGCTCCGGAGCGGGCTTTAGTGAGCAGTTATTAGATCAGATCCAGCAGATCCCTATCTCGGGGGACGGTTCGGATGGCATGAGGTGGAGACTTACATCATCAGGTGTGTTTTCTACTACCTCGGCTTGGGAGCAGATCAGGCTGAGAGATCGGCCTAATCTTCTCTTCGGAGCCATCTGGAGCGATCTCTTCACGCCTACTATTTCGGTTTTTCTTTGGCGCCTCCTCCTGCGCCGGATACCCGTGGACACTGTTTTACATGCGAGGGGGATCTCCTTCCCCTCACGGTGTGTGTGCTGTTCTGAGACCGGACGTCATGAGACCGAGACCTTTACCCACCTTTTTCTAGAGAGTGAGATTGTGAGGAGAGTGTGGGAGCATTTTGCCACTTGGACTCATATACCCCTACCCACCACAAATAGTTTCTTTGAGCTCCTGAGTTTTTTCTCACAGAGCACACACTTTAGACACGTGGGCTTCCTCATTCCTTGTCTGATCCTTTGGTTCACCTGGACGGAAAGGAATAGTGCGAAGCATAGGGATATTACTTTTTCGCTTTCTCACATTGTTTTGCAGGTTCAGAGATATCTTTCACTCCTCACATCATTGGGCAGGTTCACTACCAGAGACTGGACAGCTGCACGCCACCACACCGCTACTTGGTAGCTCCCCCTGCGCCTGTTCGGCCTCCTCGACCCAGAGCTTTCATTTGGCTTCGACCCGACTCCCCATGGGTCAAGCTGAACACTGATGGCTCTTTTGATCGCCAGACCGGAGTTGCCGGAGGAGGAGGCTTGATCCGGGACCACAGCGGCGCCTTTATCACCGCCTTCCACACGTCCCTTCAGGCCTCCTCGAGCTACGATGCAGAGATTCAGGCTCTACAGCTTGGCCTTCATCTCGCTGCCCACCTCTCTAGTCATATTTGGATCGAGCTAGACGCTGCGGCGGTCGTCACCATCCTGACCTCGGGCCACCAGGGCTCGTGGCAGATTTAGCACCCGCTTATGCGCATTAGAGCTCTCCTTCGGTCTGTCCATCACAGGATTACGCACATCTTCCGTGAGGGGAACAGGCCTGCTGACTACCTTGCCAGCCTTGGCGCCACCACACCGGACCTACACACGTACCAGACCGACACCACTGCTCCACTTCTTCTTCGCACGCTGATACGGATGGACCAGCTTGGATATCCATCTTTTCGGTTTTAGTAGATTTCTTTTTTCCTCCTTTGATCATACATTTTTTCTGGGCACCTGTTAGCCCGATGACAGACCTTGTAGTATTCTCTTTCCTTTTCCTTTTCTGTTTTTGTTTTCCTTTTGATTGTGAGACTATGTTGATTGTATTTGGTTGATATTTGGGCCCTTCTTGGGGTCTTGATCTATATACAGGTTGGGGATACAGCCCAATCCCCCGCCCCCGGGGCGTTGTTTTTTTTTAAAAAAAAAAACCTAGCACCATCAGACAATTAACCTAGCAACTACTAACCTAACACAATCATACAACTAACTTAGCACCATCAGACAATTAACATAGCATGCTATGTTATTTATATTTAATTGCAAGTTTAGTTGTTAACGGTCAATGTCGAAAGTCAACGGTCAACGCTGGAAGTCAACAAATTTTCACCGGAAGTCAACGGACTTTCACCGGAAGTCAATGTCAGAGTCAATGGTCAACGCCAAAAGTCAACGGTTAACGCCGGAGTCAACAGATCAAAATAATATTTAAATTAAAATAATAAAAAGAAAAGATTAAATCTTTGCCACACATTATGTACCAAATCTTGTGGCTAGAAATGAGCCTCACGTCCTCACTTTAAGAATGTGGTTGCATTGGAACCAGTATATATATATATATATATATATATATATATATATATATATAGGGGGAGGATCCAATGAGTCCACATCTTAAAATGTGAACGTAAGACCAATTCTCAGCCTTTGGATCTGACTTTTAAATCTACGGTCAGCATCAAAATCAACGATTTCAACTCCCACGCGCACCAAAACAGAAAAAATATCTCAAATTTCCTTCTCACTCACGATTCTCTGCGGTTTCCTTCTCAATCTCGATTTCCTTCTCAGTTCGAATTTCGATTTCATCATCTGATTAGGTTAAACCCTCGTTTTTATTGATCCGATAAACATACCCAACTGCATATCAAAATATCCAGAGGAAAAAGTCGATCAAAATCATCACATTCGTAAGGTTCATGAGATTTGTCTGCAAATGTCGGCAGAAGCAGCTTCAATGGAGATCGAAGCAACTCCAGTTGCGACATTGATGGAAGAAGGTGTGCCGATTTTATTTTTTTCCAAATTGATTCATTCAATTTTAAATAAATACGTGCTTCTGAATTCAACATTCATATGAATCGAGTTATTTAATTAGATCGATCACATTATATTAGGACAACTGTTCGTGCTTATCTGCAATTCTGATTTGGAGGTAGAATCTCTGTTTTCTAATAAGCATATTACATATGTTGTGGTTTATGAATACATGTGCATGGAGAAATAACTAAATATGCAATATGTATTATTAATTATGCACGTAGAAATTGGGTGTTGCACTGTTATGCTTGCACATTAGATGAATATATAATAAAACAAATTATGCATGAAAGAATAAATAATTATGCATGATTATATCAATAAGTATGCATGTCATAATTGCTTATTCATTCATCCAGATGTTCTGCATTAGAAACATATATGCAATGCCGTATATCTAACTGAGCAACTTTGATGAACTAAGTATGCAAAAGTGTCATGATAAGAATGCACGTTATAATTACAGTTGTTTTATATTATAACTGTATATGCACCGTTTTAATTATAAAATAGCAACATTGTTGAACTAAAATTGCAACAGTTATCAAAACTTGTTTTTCTTCTTATATTTTGAAGTAGGTACTACTCATGAGGGATCTCAGATTCAATTGGTGATATCGCCAAATTTAACAAAGTATTGGATGCCAATCGTCCAACAAGATATAAAGCCTAAAGTCGGAATGCTGTTTTCAAACCTTGATAATGCAAAGGAATTCTACAGAAACTACGGAGCAAATGGTGGATTTGATGTGCGGACTTACACAACAAAACGGTTTAGAAGCGGTGTGATAAATAAACAGTATATGGTTTGCAATAGAGAAGGATTTAAGCCAGAAAACCCACAAAATACTTCAAAGAGCATGTCACAACTACATTCTGAGTCAGGTGTGGTTCCACGACACCGTGTGTCGAAAAGGGTTGGTTGCAAAGCTCGAGCAGTATTTGAGTATAATGGAAATGGGTACAAAATCGCCGAATTTGAAGAAAAACATTGTCACGCCCTGTCATTGGAGACACAATATCTCAATGCAAACCGGAAATTGAATTACGGACACCAGAAATTTATTCTTAATTGTGTGAGAGCAAACATTGGCACAACTAAAAGCCATAGATTGTACAAGGAGATGCTTGGGGGAGATGCTAACGTTGGTGCTCTCAAAATGGATTTCAAGAACTACAAGAGACAACCTATGACTTACATGTCAGGAGCAGATGCACAACTCATTGTTCTAAAAGTCCACCACAAACAAGAAGTATGCCCAGACATGTCATTTGAGTACACAGTTGATGGAAATAACAAATTAAGCAAGATATTCTGGGCAGACCCAATTTCAAGAAAAAATTACTTGCTGTTTGGAGATGTCGTCTCATTTGATGCAACCTACGACACTAACAGGTACCTCAACTCTTATTGGTGACTACTGCATATATATATAAAAAAAAAAAAATATATCTTATTGTTAAAGTTGTGATAATACATTTGCAATATGTTCAAATTGTTATGATATCTCTTATTGTTATAGTTGTGAGTGTAATGAATTAAATATGCAGCATGGTTGAACTAAATATGCATTTGTTTATAATTTAGAATGCATCAATGTATATATAGAAATAAGTAGAGATTTTATTTTGACACAGAATAGACTGCATGACTGGACAATTAAGTATGCATGTTTTTATAACTAAATAGGCAACTAGTGTAAATTTATATATTTTCATAACTAACTAATTTTTATTTTATACAGGTACAAGATGGTGTTTGTACCATTTACTGGAATAGACAACCATAAAAAGTGTGTAACATATGTAGCTGGATTGATTGTTAAAGAGGATGAAGAATCCTATATTTGGCTGTTGGAAAATTTCTTGAAGGCTATGGGACATGAACCATATTACATTGTTACCGACCAAGATCCCGCCATGAAGAAAGCTATCAGGCAACTTTCAAACATGCGAGACACCGTTTATGCATGTGGCATATTATGGAAAAGGTAAAGGTAAAGGTTGGTCCCACTTTAGCCAAGGATAATACATTCCTCAAGAGATTAAATGACATAGTCTGGGATATTTTTATTACGCCTCCAGAATTTGAAGAAAAGTGGGGAAATTTGATGAATGAGTTTGCCTTGACAGAAAATCATTGGTTTTGTAATCTGTTTAAGATTAGAAAGTCATGGATCCCAGCATACTTTAGAGATGTGCAAATGGGTGGTTTGCTTAGGACAACTTCGAGATCAGAAAGTGCAAATAGTTGGTTTGGAAGTTACATATCTCAACATGCAAACTTAGTTGAGTTCTTTATGCATTTTGAAAGTGCAATGGATGCACAAAGGCATGTTTCACGTAAAATGCACCATGAATGTGTGACTACACCTCCTGATTGCAAGACACCATTAGAAATAGAGAAACATGCTGCAAAAGTTTATACTAAGACATTATTTTCTGAGGTACAAACAGAAATTGAGGCAGCATGTTTTCGGTGTGTGCCTATCCAAATCCAAAAGGAGAATGATGTAACAAGATATAAAGTTGTGGAAATTGGAGTGATGATCTTGATTTCATTGTAGAAAAAGGTCCAGATTCTGTACATTGCAGCTGCAAGATGTTTGAACAATTTGGATTATTATGTCGTCACATACTAATGTTCATCAAGAATTTAGACAGAATACCTGATCACTACCTTCTTAACCGTTGGCTGAAAGCTGCATCTTCAGGTAATGAGTTTGAAAATGGAAAATTAGCTGCAGTACATGGCAACAACCATCGAAATCGCTATTTAAACAGATTGTGGTCTGATTTTCACTGTTGTGTATCGCTTGCTGAAGATGATGAGAATAAGTTGGCTAGGTTATCTAGAGTTCTCAATGATGAAAAGAATTACTTGTTGGGTGGACGACAGGATGGGGGTTCAGTCTTAAGCAAAGAAGGAGTTATGGGAGACTTATGCGGTTCAGTTTCAAATCTGGAAGTAAATATTCTTCCTCCAAAGCAAGCAAAGAACAAGGGAAGTGGAAGCACCACAAGAAGCCGATTGTTGTCACAACGAGAAAAGTCAATCAAAGAAAGACAAAAGCTGAAAAGGCGTTGTGGAAAATGCGGAGAAATAGGAAATCATAATAGTAGAACTTGTACTAAGACCAATGAGAATTCTGATTGTAACACATAGTTATTTGATGTTTTGTTATCAGATATTATATGATGTATAGAGAAATATTAACTCCTTTAAATTGCTTTCTTTATAAATATGTATCTTAGTTACGCTAAATATGCATCTTTGGTACACTATTTAGGCAACGAAATTACAATAAAATAGCAACAATGCTTACAGTAACCATGCAAGAATTTAGTAGATAGTTTTTACATCTCAACTACATTAACTATGCATCTCATGTACAATATTTATGCAACAAATTTACAATAAAATAGCAGTAGCTGAGTAACTATGTGAGAATTCAGCAAGTGTTTTCATTTTTCCACTAAATATGCATCTTTGGTACACTATTTAGGCAACGAAATTACAATAAAATAGCAACAATGCTTACAATAACCATGCAAGAATTTAGTAGATAGTTTTTACATCTCAACTACACTAACTATGCATCTCTTGTACAATATTTATGCAACAAATTTACAATAAAATAGCAGCAGCTGAGTAACCATGTTAAAATTCAGCAATTATTCACTTTTTCCACTAAATATGCATATTTTGTACACGGGCGGCGGGGTAGGTCAAAGATTGTGTGGGCGGGTAGGTCAAGGGTTGTGTTGGCCGCCGATTATATAAGGGCTGGCATTAACCCTAGCTACTACCACATATCAACAACTACGGTATTCTTAACCTCCACAGCAATCATCGAAAAGTAAATCCGCAATCAGAAAATGGCCAACAACAACATTTCAGAGATGCCGACATTTGTCCAACTTATTCGTCAGCCTGATGTTAATGTACACTTCCTGGTAAGCATTCTGAGGTACTAATTTAATTATGTTGTCCTTTTTTTTGCTTTTTTGTGCTTTTTGTGATTTGAGCTACTTGGTTTTGGTGATGTTTGACATTAATAGGCGCTTCCCTCTGCCACTGATCCATATTTTGGTGAGGTGCGGCTTCCCGTTTCTTGTAAAGTGCATAGTGACGTTCTTAACTGTGGGCGCTGCTGGGACCTGACGGTTGAAGTCTTGGGGAAAGAATATGTTTCACTCATGGATGGGATCAATTCGTTCTTGATAACCTTATAGACTCTGGTGATTTTTTGGTTTTCAAGCTGGTCAATGTTAACAATTTTGTGTTCTTTCACTTTGACGATAGTTGGTGCCAAAAGAATCAGTTGATGCGGTGCAATAATGTTCTAGAAATGGCTGGCTGCAAGCCTAGATTGTTGGATATCGACCGATTCGTGATATTCATGCTGAACCCCAATAGCGACAATCTGGTAAACAGTTTGTTTAAACTATTCTGATATTACTTGTTTGTTCATGTTTTGAAATTTGTTTTTACTTTATCAATTGAAAATTATGAACATTCATGCTTTCTAGTATCTCCTGCGTGCCATTTGCCGGGTCATCAAAGATTTTGTTCCACTAGAATGCACCCTTCAGAACAATGAAAGTGATGATGCCTTCAAATGGCCAGTTGTGATTGATTGTGTTGGATACAAGATTGTTTTTGGAAATGACTGGACGGATTTTACAAGAGATAATGACGTGCAGGAAAGGGAGATTATGTGTTTCCAACTTTGAGGTCCAAACACATTTATCGTCTATCATTTTGGCATTGATGGTTGCATGAAAGCAACTAGAACTGCGATTGGATCTTGCATGTCCGATGATGAAAGTAGTGACAGTGTTCGAAATTAAATTGTAATGATCTTGAATTTGAGTTTGATGGGTATTGTAAGATGAACCTGAGTTTGAATTTGAGTTTGCAGTGCTGGTTGATGAATGAACACTTTTTAATTATTATTATTATTATTATGTAATGAAAATTTCTTTTTTAAATTCCTTTATAAATATGCATCTTAGTTACGCTAAATATGCATCTTTTGTACACTATTTAGGCAACGAAATTACAATAAAATAGCAACAATGCTTACAGTAACCATGCAAGAATTTAGTAGATAGTTTTTACATCTCAACTACACTAACTATGCATCTCCTGTACAATATTTATGCAACAAATTTACAATAAAATAGCAGTAGCTGAGTAACCATGTGAGAATTCAGCAAGTGTTTTCATTTTTCCACTAAATATGCATCTTTTGTACACTATTTAGGCAACGAAATAACAATAAAATAGAAACAATGCTTACAGTAACCATGCAAGAATTTAGTAGATAGTTTTTACATCTCAACTACACTAACTATGCATCTCCTGTACAATATTTATGCAACAAATTTACAATAAAATAGCAGTAGCTGAGTAACCATGTGAGAATTCAGCAAGTTTTCATTTTTCCACTAAATATGCATCTTTTGTACACTATTTAGGCAACGAAATTACAATAAAATAGCAACAATGCTTACAGTAACCATGCAAGAATTTAGTAGATAGTTTTTACATCTCAACTACACTAACTATGCATCTCCTGTACAATATTCATGCAACAAATATACAATAAAATACCAGTAGCTGAGTAACCATGTGAGAATTCAGCAAGTATTTTCATTTTTCCATACACTAAGTATGCATCTCTTATGCAATATATATGCAACGAACTTATAATAAAATAGCAACGAATTTACAGTTACCATGCAAGAATTGAGTAGATATTTTTTACATCTTTACTATTTATGCAGTTCCTAAAATCTAAACATGCAATGTTTTATAATATAAATCCAATCGCTGTATAAAAAGCTAAAATGAAACATCCTTAAGCTAAATATGCAACTACTAAAAACTGAATATGCAACTTGTTTCACTAAATATGCATATGATAGTAACTAAATTTCCATACACTGATCATAAAAAAGGCATCTCGTCAGAAACTTAAAAAGTATCCTTAGAATCTTGATTAATTACAATCAACAACCATTTCAATTACATCAAAAACCATTGTCATCAACCCACCAACTAAAAAATCATCATTCTGATAAAGTATTGTTCATCAAAAAACAAAAAACTGTCAAAACACAAAAGATATTGTTCAACAGCCCAACAAATCAACAACGAGATATACCCGCAAACTCCAACTCCGTCACAGGCTTGCTTTTCGCAAGAAATGCACGTGCCTTATGTTCATTTTCCTTCTTCAGTTCATTGATTTCATTAAGAACAATGTCAGCACAATATCGAGTGCGCATTTCCTTCATTTGTTGAGGATTGTCCTTCATCAACCCGCAATCCCAACCTTTTACACCACCTCCCATGTACGTCTCCATGTGATACATTGCAAAAATGCCACAATCAACCTTGTTCTTTTCATCTCGCCATGGCAAATCAAGTCTCACAACCCTCATTTTTTTTACAGCCACTGTCAATTCATCACATTTCTTGGATTTCAAGTATCCACTAAACAACTTTCTCTGAAAAGAACAAAAAAAAAGAGGTGCTAAACATATAACATAAAAGATTTTGACAAAAAACAAGAATGATATTATAAAAAAATGAAAGATAATCACCAAATTTGAAGGGCAACTCTGATATTTGGCAATACTACATCCTCCAACTGACGAATTGTCCAAGATGTGATATTGATTTCTCTTCATATCAAAGCACAGGATAAAAAAGTGTTCGCTCTTGTAGATGGGAAAGAAAAACTGAACACAAATAAAATAAATACATTATTACCCATGAGATTAAGTAGATTAAACAAATTGGTTTCATAATAAAAATAAAATTACCATATCAACATCTTTAACATGTGGATGAGCATCAGAACGATTGAATTCATCATCAAAATCATCTTCAAACTGCTTGAGATTATTTTTCAATTCCCATTTTTCATCAGCTGTGCGCACGGTGTATTTCTGAACACAATAAACATATATAAATACACTTTATAATAAATATGCATAACATATAAACTATCTTCGCAACTATCAAGTACTAATATAGCAATAACAAAAATCAAATTGTTCTACAAATTATATGCAACGATTGTCAACTAAATATACATCAGGAGATAATTATCTATGCATCAGATAACAACTAATATAGCAACAGCAAACAACATATTGATATGGACAAACTATGCAAAATTGAAAAGTTAAATATGCATCGAAATACATTATATATGCATAGATGAATAACTAAAATAGCAACAATATAAAACTGAAACTTACACCTCAGTCAACAAAATAGTATATCAAAGAGTTGCAACAATAAAAAATAAACTTACACTGAGATAGGTAGTTGAAAAATATCTCAGAGGACGGTTGGAATTCCTAAATTTTTCTTTAGCATTCAAAATTTTTGACCATATATCAAGAACACCAACAAAAACATATGCATCAACTTTCAGGGATTCAAGCTGCTCCTTCATGATCATGGCCTCACCAAATTTAAATATTTCATCAAACCTAGTAGAAAAATATAAAAACTAATTATAAGTAGTTGTAAGCAAGATAAGAAAAATTAAAATTAATATAGATAAGTAGGAAAAGTTACTTAGTTTCCTCAACATCTTCAACAATCCAATCGAAAACAACATTTGGCTCTAAATTAGCAACCAAAAGTGTATCCTTCTCAGTGGCCCTCACACTCGATTTTGACCTTTGGTACTTTCTTTTCACAGGTCTTTCTTCTTTTCTTTTATTTTCTTCTTCAACAAACTGAACTTTCTTTTTTCGTTTCAACAATTTTCTTCCTTGATCATCCATGGCTACCACAGACTGCAACCAAATACAACCAAATACATAACTTATTGATTAAAATAAAATTGCAGTACATAAAAATACAAAATAGAATAAATAGAAACAACATTTTCACCTTCTCTAACTCCTTCTCTTTCTCTTTCTCTATCACAATCTCCTCATTCAATTTCTCGCTTACAATCTCCATCTCAACAGCTGGTTCTTGAACATTATCAACAGCTTTTTCTTGAACACAATCAAGCTGCACAGCAACTGTTGATTCAACAGGAACATCAGAAATTGGGACTTCAACAAACACCTCAACAAATGGTTCGTCAGCAGAAACTTTCGAAGGAACTTCATCCAAAATTG
>CACSLK010031421.1:27108708-27142371 GCA_902706635.1 Striga hermonthica | reverse complement strand
AAAAAAAAAAAAAAAATTACACTAATTGAAGGAAATTTGGACATTACCCCACACTCACCCGTGTCCCACCCCACTAGGAAGTAGGAACTATTTAGTAAGATTTTGGTGGAGTAAAGGATAACCGAGTTACCCGACTCGAGTCGGTCTCGAAGGAAGGCTATTCGGAGCTTCACTTACTACTTGATTGTCCAAATAACAAAAAGAGAAAATAAAGTCCTAAACATTCTAAACAATTGGAGGATGATTAACACTACACGAGCAAGCAATGAACTACGAACAACATCAAATCACGAGCAAGTAGCAAACTAGACCATCGGAGTCTCATGCCATAACCACAACGAGATGATAATCAACGACAAAAAAGGAATAAACGAGCTATGAGCACTAGATCGCTAACCCTAAGTGATTAAGCCCTAATCGGGTCTTAATCCTTAAACAAGATCAACAAACAATTAACTCCTATATCAAATCAAGCAAGCAATCAAGTCCCAACTTTTCCTCTATCATTAATCATGCTCAAATTTACCCTAATAAACATTATAAGTAAAGACGAGGCAAAAATCGAAGTAAAGAGCTTTAAAACTAAATACCCCTTCTTCTATTGCATAGACGACGAAAAACGGAGTCAAAAGGTCGGAACTTGAAAGAAACCAATGTCACCGGAAAATCTCCCAAAAAATAGCATGAACTCATAGTCTAGAGAGCAAAACATGAACATAAGCTAAGTTCCCAAAAGGAAAAAATGAAATAATGAGTGATGGATGTCCAAAATGCAAAGGAAAAAACATATATATATTGGTCTCCAAAAAGCACACACTAGGTGCACACACATTTAATGATCTGCAGTTCGCCGGTCTTGAAATCCAATTCGCAGCGAGTTTGTTCATGAAATTCAACTAGAAATGAGCTTTCGCAGGTCGCCAACGCTTGTTCGCCGCGAGTTCGGGCCTTAGGTGCCGCAGGTGCACGTCTCGGGGGTCGCAGAAAGAACCTCGCAGCGAGTGTGGGTGTTGCTTGGCGTGAGGACGCGTTTCGCAGCTCGCCAGTTGAAGTCCGTAGCGAGTTCTTGTATGGCAGAGTGGTTGCGCGCGATGCCCGGTTCGCTGGCCGCGAAGAAGGACTCGCAGCGAGTGCTTGTGTGGGGCTTGTCTGGGCACACGATGTTTCGCTGCTCGCGAAGGATGTTCCGCAGCGAGTGCACGCGTGAGGCCAGCCTGGGCATGCATCGTTTCGCAGCTTGCGAAGGGAGTTTGGCAGCGAGTGTGCGGCTGCTGAATTGTGCTGCGCGCGCGCTGCTTCGCGCGGCGCGAGGTCCCGTTCGCTAGCGAGTGCTGCCAATTGTGGTGATGTGCGCGTGCCCGTTTCACTGCACGCAAGTAGAGGCTCGCTACGAGTGCTCGGCCCTTTGGTGCATGGGCATGACTCTTGACTTCGTCTCTCGGGTGATGTTCAGATGGATCGAATGGTTCGGTCCATGGTAAAAAATGGCACGAACGATTCGTCTTCCCGACAATAAAAAATAGGACCTAAACAAAACACCAAAAGAGACGCAAAATACAGAAAAAAATACAAAAACACATAACGAAAGCAAAAACACATAAAATACGATAAAATGGACCGGATGACACTCAAACAAACCTAAATACGACTCGACTACCACATAAGACACAAGAAAATAAGCACAAAATCACAATAAACAGGAACCTATTCTCCACTCTCTCTCACGCGCGCGCACACTCACAGAACCCACATCCCGTCATTGCCATTGTTCTACGCTGGAAGCTCCTCAATATCCAGTCCATCAGCATTCATCGCCGCCAGCCATGTTTTTCTGCACAGTCTGAGGTGTCGTCAAGGTTCGACTAACGTCCGCCGACGAGATCCAGGATCGGCTTCATCACGCCGCCTTAGAAAACCGTCTACACTTTTGACTGGCATACGCACCAATTCTCGGTCTAAAGAAGGCCTTTGGCACCTTTCACCGAGTTCACTGTCCTCCTTGCGGCCTCAAAATCGACAAACATAAATTAAAATAAATTTGGAGATAACTTCCTAGCATGTTGGTCCGCCTGTAAAACCAGCTTCTAGTTTACCTGCACCCCCATGCTCTCTGACTAGTGTGCAATTTCGGCCACAAACCGATTTTTATCGCCGGTTGTCATCTCAATTCTTCAGCCCGGTAGGGCGGCCATCTACGCCCGTCTCGTCGTTGACATCCGCAACGATGTGTATGGCGGGCGCTGTCCGCCGAGGCCACATTGAACAATAATATTTACTTTATTGCGCAATATCATGTTTGAATATGTACACTAAAAATATTTGCGATGCATAATGAACAGATTGTTAAACAAAATGACATTAATGACTCTGGGATTGCGCTTTAGCGTAACTGTGTACTGACCAAAACGGACCAAAAAAATTCTAGTACGTTTTTTATATGTTGGTTCGATTTTGATATTTCAGTTCGATTATGACTTTATTTTCAAAATAACCGAACTGACCGAGCTATTTAAAAGTATTATTTATATTTCCTTATATATCATTTCTTTTAATAAAAAAATTAATATAAAATATTGAATAAAAATATTAAAATATTAAGTATCTATATATTTCTTTATATGTATGTTATGTCTTTTTAGCCGAAAATAATTGCACAACAAATGTTTAGTTCATTAAACAATACCACGTTTGGATATGCACATTAAAAATACTGGTAATGCATGTTGTACAATAGTAATAGATAAGATGCACATTGGTGCATATGAGATTACACTTTAGCATAACAATGTACAGACTGAACCAAATTGAACTAAATTTTTTAGTACGAATTTTATATGTCAGTTTGGTTATATTTAAAAAAAATGGGTTATTTCACTTCAGTTTCTGCTTTATTTTATAAATCACCGAAATATCCGAACAAACCAAAATAAAACCAATTTTGTCAGAATAATTTATTTATTATATTATAAAAATATATTTAATATTTCAATATTTTTATTTAATATTATTTATTATTTATGGCTGAAAAGACGCAATATATTGTTTTGGGACAAAAGTTCCATCCGTTCAGTTTATTTTCACAAGTTCGACTTGGTTATCTTTTTTATATTTCAGTCAGTCGATTCGACCTGACCGACCAATAAAAAACCCTAAGATGCGCGGTGGGAATTCGGTAAATTTTGGTACATTTATGAACCGACCGATGCATAACTATGTGATTTCATAATATTATAACGGGATTTTCAATGTCATGTTTTTATGTAATAATTAATGTGCATTTTATGTATCACCATTGTTCATATATTGAGCTTTTATTAAATTCGGGATCTGTCTCACATATTAAGTTGTAATATATTTAAAGTTATGTAATTCCAATTATGTCCTTGTGAATTATAAATTTTTTTTTTTATTAAAAAACCCCCAATCCTAAAATTTGTTTCATGTCCGTCCATGTCATGGAGGTTGCCATCGTTGCCTGACGACCACCTGGTCATCTCTCCCCGCTGCTGACTATGTTTGATCCGGTCCCTATGAACGACCGACTTCTCTGCCCTCCTCTCTTACCCCACGGGCACGTCCTTGTCGGCAAGCTTTAGCACCTGCTTCGACCTCAATTTCCCTTAGAACTCGATGTCTCCGAGCACATCAGCTTCGTTCCCCCGTACCACGCCTACTCTCACAACAATATGATGGTGCAACAGTCACCGACCTGAAGTTCATGTTCGGCGGGCGATGGATCTGAACGACGGCGTGCCAACTCTTGAGACGTTGACTTTTCCATTGGACCCCATGTGTCATACTTATATCCGGTGACAGATGTCAGAGGCGCGACGACGGGCTAGTGGCGGCAGGTTGTGGGTGTGCATTGTGTGTGAGAGAGAGGGTGTGGTAGGTGGGCTGGGATGGGTTACTGGGACATTTTTTGAATAACAAATTACCCTTAATGTGTGGGAAAGTGCATACATTAGATCATGATACGTATTGTCACCACTTGTTCGACTGTCATCTACTAATGTTTGACTTGATCATGATCTTTGACTTAATGGATCAAATCATACAAAATTATTCTTATTTCTTTCATTCCAAAATTGAAGTTAGAACTAGGAGTCCTAAAATTATGCATCATTCTCACTTGATCCTCTCTCTCTCTCTCTCTGTATATATATACATACATTCTGGTGAGAATGTTTTCAGTGAAGGTAATAACAATACAGCGTGACCATCAGATCAGATAATCCAATGGCTATTTTTTTTTTATATTACCCCTACCCATCTAACAAACTACGGCTACAAATCGAACAAATTATATTAAAAAAATGTTATTTCTATATTTTTTACATAAATATATTATTTATTTTCATCCAAATTTCAATATAAAATATTAAAAATGCACATTACTGATCCCGCGTGAACAATAAAAAACACACTGTTAAGATAATATTCATTTTCATAGTAAGTAATGTGCGTTTGGTTTTCGCTGTTGTGCATTCTTTATCGTGGTTATGGGTGTGCAAAATTTGACCAAAACCTAATAACAAATCGAAATTGACTGTATAATAAATATAATTTATTTATATTTATATTTATATTAATTATTTATTTCCAGCCAAAAATAATAAAAGATATTTAATAAATTAAATAAAATACTAGATATATTTTATAACTTAAATAATAATTTTTTAATATTTGAGTTCATTCGGTTAATCGACCGAATAAGCTAATATTTCGGCTCAGTTGCAGTCTGTTTGGGACAAAAATTCTGTCGTATCGTTTCTTTCCAAAGTTCAACTGACATTTCAATGAACATTATTCAACATTCTATAATTTTGTTGAACTTTTAATGTGCATGTACACATACTATATTGTGTATTGCACTAAACATTTTTGCAAATATTCATTTATTATTAAATTACAAATTTGACACATGAACTAAATTGTAATATATTGAAATTTTTAAAATTGCAACTAAGACCATAAGATATATCGAATTTTCAAAATTATACCCCTAATTATAAATTTAACAATCCCCAACAGTTCACCGACGACTCCTCAGCGAAGGACATTGGGTTTCCTGCAGCCATACGGACGACATTCAACGACTCAGAAGTGGAATTCGCTGCCCTGAAGCGACTGCACGTGAGATGTAGTGCTCCGTCGAGCAGTAGGGTCCCGAGGCGAAAGTCGCGCCGGTTGAGATGGTTGGAGACGACGACGATCGCATCTTGCCCACGCTCGGTACGTCGGCTTTTCTGCCAGAGACTTTTTTTTCGCAGACGTCTCTGGTGGCAGAAGGCAGGGGCGTCATTGGTGGTAGCTAGGGCTATAAACCAGCGAGCCGAGCTCGATCTTTTGGAGCTCGAGCTCGTTGAGTAAACGAGCCTGAAATTGAGCTCGAGTTTGGCTCATTTAACACTTAAAACGAGTCTCGCTCGAGCCGATCTCGAGCTTTAACGAGCCGAATTAGAGAAAATTATATAAAAGTTCTCTTTTCGAGCCTTATCGAGTTGAGCCGAACTCAGCTTGTCAATAAAATGAGCTTTAAATGAATCAAACCATGTTCGTTTATCAAACGAGCTAAGCCAAACTTGGGCCTTAACGAGCTGGGCTCGAGTCGAGCCGAGTTACGAGCACTAGTGGTAGCAAACAACAGGAGCAACAGCAGCTTGGCGGACCTCCGTCGTGGCTGAAAGAAAAACAACATAGGCCTATGTAGAGAAGGAAGATGAGGACAATGGATGCAGTGAGCGGCTGGTGGTGGCTACTCTTTGTGTGTGTGTGTGTGCCATCTGTGTTTGTGTGTGAGAGAGATGGGTGAAGCCTACTGAGTGAGTTGAAATTGTAATGACCAATTTACCGTTAATAAGTGGTCTTTTTTTTTTCCAAAACGATAGATTCATAAACGAAAAACACATAATTACAACAGGCCGACAACCGGAATAGGAGCTGCTTAGGAAGGCCATATTATATACCACAAGGCACACTACAACACAAAATAAAAAAGAAAAAGAAAAAGAAAAATAAAAGCTCCCCAAAGGAGAATGACACTAACTCCCCACAGGAGAATAACACTAACTCCCCACCGGAGAATGACACTAACTCCCCACAGGAGAATAATACGCTCCTCCAAAGGAGAAGAAAACAAAACACAACCTACAAAACAAAACAAACACACCAAAACACTAACAAAACACCACAAAACACAAAGCATAACACTAAGAAATAAAGGACAAAGCCCTTCGCACGGTCGGGAATACGCAAGCAATTACGACAGCAATATCAATGGCCAACTACCCATATGGACCGGAACTCATCCCAGACCCCAACACCAAAAACTGAAACTTACGCACCTAACTGGAGTTAGACCCTAGAAACTCGGCCATGCACCCGAGCAGCCGACCCCACCTCAGCCGGAGGAAAACGAAACCAAACACCCAACGCACCACCATCGCCCCGAGCTTAGCCCACTACACGGACCGAGGCTCGTCGCTCCAGCAGTACCCTCTACCCGCGCAACAGCGGCCAAAAGAACAAGGGGAAGGGTCAAATCTCCTCTACTCCGACCAACCTTCACAATCCTGCCGTCGGAGCCACAACCCATCCCATCCGAAGCACCGACGTCCTCCACAGCCTCGCCACCCAGGGGATTAACGGACCACCAGCCCGAAGAGGCAGTTGGGAAAGAAGGCGAAACCTCTCGGACCGTCGCCCACCCCACCGGCTCGAGCGAAAAAACAACGAGACCACCGAGAGAGAGCCGCGCAGCCATGGGTCACCGCTGTTGAAATGGTTGGCGTCTCGCCAGAGAAGGCGGACAATTTGCAGATTGAGGGAAAGGAGTTTGGGGATTTCTTAAGGATTGAGGTTTTTTCGTCGAAATGGCCGGCGTCCCGCCAGATTGAGGATTTCTTAATAAGTGGTCAAATGTATAAACTTGAATACAATATGTATACTTATTTACCATAATGCCACCGCATGTATGACCGTTATTTACTAACTTTTACTTAATTATGAACGTGGATATGTTAGATCCAATAAAACAGATTTATTCTTATTATTTTTATTATACATCATTCTCATTTGAACACATTATTGTGGTGTTGTAGTGTTACAAAGCAAGTAATTTCGTTGTGCAAGAGGAATATTCTCAAAGACTAATTGTGATATTTCAAAGTCTTAAAAAAAAAGGAAAAAAAAATTAAATTTTATAAATATGGCCACTGTCCCTGTAAATAATTATTTTCAATATTTGTGCATGGTTTTTACATGTATAAAGCAACTACTTTATTTTATTTTAGAATTGCTAATAATTAAAATGAAAAATAGTCTCTTATATAGCAATTACTAGCCAATAAATTAAAAGCACGAGTATTTTTTTTTTTTTCTACTTGAGGTAACAAAGAATAATTTGATGAAATTCCAACGAGAAACATGTCATTTTTGGACCAAAATTTCTCAAAAAATTCCGAAATATTAGAGTACTATAGCTTGTTCATGTGGTTTTTTTCAGATGAGTGTTCCTCAATATGCCTTGCATTCATATGCAAAATTATGAGAACATAGTGACAAAGAGATTTGTGAGAAAACTTGTTCATCCATCAATGATTAGAGAGGGCATTATATAGCCACTAGTTACAAGACCCTAATTACAATATAAGGAAAATCCCTAATTATAGCCTATAAAATATTCACAGAATATCCTAGAAGATATGTATAGATATGATAACATATAATATTACATCAACACCCCCCCTCAAGTTGGAGCATGGGGATTCCGAATGCCCAACTTGCCAAGGAAGAAGTCAAACTCGCGCTTGCCAAGTGCCTTGGTAAAAAGATCAGCCAACTGAGAATGAGTAGAAACGTGAGATGCAGAAACAAGGCCTTGAGCAAGTGCATCACGAACGAAATGGCAGTCGACCTCAATATACTTAGTTCATTCATGAAAAACAGGATTCGCAGCAATATGCAAAGCCGCCTGACTATCACAATAAAGACGTACAGGCTGCGAATGAGACACACCAAGACTGTGTAGTAACCCTTTCAACCATTTAAGCTCACAAATGACTGTAGCCATAGCCCGATACTCAGCTTCAGCAGAATAACGTGCGACAGTATGTTGTTTCTTCATACGCCAAGAGATAGGAGACTGGCCTAATTGAACAAACCAGCCACTGAGGGAACGACGAGTAAGGGGACATGTCGCCCAGTCAGAATCACACCATCCAGAGAGTTGAAGATCTGAGTCAGAACGAAGCACAATGCCTTGCCCAGGAGATCCCTTTAAGTATCGAACAACACGCAAAGCAGCCTCCCAATGCGCCTGCCGAGGTTGATGCATAAATTGAGCAAGAACATGCACAGAGTAAGACAACTCAGGACGCGTAACAGCCAAATAAATCAGTCGACCAACCAGGCGCCGGTAGCCCTCTGAATCGTCTAGAAGAGGACTAGCATCATCAAGAAGACGGTGATTCTGTTCCAACGAAAACGTAGCTGGCTTGGCACCCAATAAGCCAACCTCAGAAATGATGTCCAAAGCATATTTCCGCTGACATAGAAAAATGCCAGATGTGTTACGAGCAACCTCAATGCCCAAAAAGTACTTCAAGAGGCCCAAATCCTTCATCTGAAAACAGCGGCTCAAGTAACTCTTAAAGGCCATAATGGACGTAGGATCATTACCAGAGACAATAAGATCATCAACATACACCAACACTTGCAACTGCACGGAACCACGATACAAGGTAACAAAGAGTAATCAGAGTGCGACTGAGAAAAACCATACTGACGGAGAGAAGTCGCTAGTTTCGCAAACCAGCAACGTGGAGCCTGCTTCAAACCATACAAAGAGCGACGCAGGCGACACACCCGTCCATCATCACCAGAACGAAACCTAGGGGGAAGCTTCATGTATACCTCCTCAGCTAAATCACCATGAAGGAAGGCATTGTGAACATCCATCTGATGATCTTCCCATTGCCGAGCTGCTGCGACCGCTAAGAAGGTCCTCACGGTAACCATTTTGGCAACAGGAGCAAAAGTCTCATGATAATCAATGCCTTCGACCTGATTGTTACCTAAAATCACAAGTCGCGCTTTGTAGCGCTCAACAGAACCATCAGATCGATATTTAATTTTGTAAATCCACTTACAACCAATAGCACGTTTCCCAGGAGGAAGGGAAACCACTTCCCAAGTACCATTATTTTCGAGAGCCTGGACTTCATTTTGCATAGTCGTACGCCAACGACTATCAGAAGCTGCCTCAGCAAAGGTACGAGGCTCAACCTCGGAAGCGAGAGCTGCCAAAAATGACTTATGGGCCGATGAGAAAGAATCACAATTAACATAATGTGCGATAGGATAAAGAGTACCTGAGGATGATGACGAAGCAGGATGTGCAGCAGAGGGACTAGGGGGACAGACATTAGCAGTAACAAAATCACGAAGACGAGTCGAGGTGTGGCGAGTGCGATGACCACGACCCAACAGTTCGGTAGACTCAGCGGGAATCGAAACCGAAGAGCCCCCCCTGTCGTCGGAAGAGCCAGAGGTAACCGGCGGGTCAGTCACAACAGCAGGAGGCACAACCAACGTATGATCATCATCCTCGTCCAAAGTAGGAGGCCAAGTCACAACAGAAGGTGACACAGTGTGCGAAGGAGTAGAGGAAGATGTCCCATAAGGAAATTTTGTCTCGATAAATTCAACGTCTCGGGAAAAAAAAAATCGCACGATCCACATCATAAACACGCCAACCTTTTTGACCAAGGGGATATCCCACAAATACACACTTACGACTGCGACTAGCAAATTTGTCCCCATGTCGATCGCGATTATAAACATAGCACAAACACCCAAAAACACGCAAACGAGAATAATCAGGCAATTTCCCGTATAGCATCTCATAGGGAGTTTTGTTTCCCAAAACACGCGACGGAGCGATTAATCAAATGAGCAGCAGTAAGAACACAATAACCCTAGAATTGAAGAGGTAGATGGGCCTGAAATCGTAAAGCGCGAGCAATATTAAGAATATGTTGGTGCTTGCGTTCAACACGCCCATTCTGCTGAGGGGTACCCACACAAGAGGTCTCATGTAAAATACCTTCACGACGAAAATAATCAGTCATGCACATAAATTCAGTACCATTGTCACTGCGAACCACACGCACCAACGTACCAAATTGACGTTTAGCCATAGCAAAGAAATTGATCAATACCGAAGAGACCTCTGTCTTATCAGCAAGTAAATAAATCCACACACCACGAGAAAAATCATCAATGACGGTAAAAAAATATCGAGATCCACAAAAGGCCAGAACCCGATAGGGGCCCCATAAATCACAATGTATCAGATGAAAAATGTCAGTGCTCCTAGTATTACTAAGAGAAAAACTGTCTCTAGTTTGTTTTGCTCGAAAGCAGACATCACATGGCTTATTCAAAGCAGAAAATTGAGAATCAACTAAAGGCAAATGTGACAAGACACGATTCGATGGATGGCCTAACCGCTGGTGCCACAAATCAGAAGAAACCTTGACCACTCGAGTAGATGCAGCAGAAACTGTCCCCCGGAAGAAGTATAGTCCCCCTATCTGCTCACCCGCTCCAGTCACCGTCCTCGAAGTGCAATCCTGAACGACATAAAACTTGTTAGTGAAGTGAGCCGTACAACCCGACGTATTCAGAAGTTGGTACAAGGATATTAAACTGCACTTTAAGTTGGGTACAAATAAAACATCACGTAAAATAATAGATGACCCCAAATGAACAGTGCCTAGTTTACTGGCAGATGTCAAAGACCCATTGGGTAACTGAACTGGGCGAGCAGGAATGTCACGAACATCAGACAAAATTCCAAAAAACCAGTCATATTATGAGAAGCACCACAGTCATACATCCAATCATATAAATTTTGCTTACCAGACGACTTACTGTCCTGTTTAGTAGAATTAACTAGGTGAACAAGTTGAGTCCATTGTTCATCCGTCAATCCACTAAGAAGACGATCAGAAGAAGTCAGACCTGTATGTGGAGTCGTGCCAACATAGACAGCCGCGGCGGCAACATTAGCCTGCACAGGAGCTCCGCCGCTACGTCCACCGCGTCCACGCCGTCCACCACGGCGTCCACCACCGCCACGGGGGTACCAGTCCGGGAAGCCGATGACCTCAAAGCAGCTGGCCGCGAGATGTCCGGTTTTGCCACATTGAGAACACAGCCGCTGTCGGCCTCCTCCACCTCCCGCAGAACCGCCGGACTGATCGGTCGAGAAACCCGTCACCGGCAGCACAGAAGCAGCCGCCGACAGCGTATGGAGAGGGCCACCACCCGTGCGACCACCGTCGACGGCACCGTCAGGCCCGCGAGAGAACAAAGTAGGGCCCGTTCGAACGGCGAAACCAGCAGCTGTGTCAAGGTTGTCGTCGGCGATCGATATGGTGCGCATTCTTTCTTCCTGGATACAAGTTGAATAAACACGATTCAACGTCGGTAGAGGATCTTGAGCCAGCAAGTTCGAACGAGTGGGGCCGTAGAGTGTGGGATCCAATCCTTTGAGAAATTGGTGAACTTTCTCACTCTCTTGCTTACGACTCCATTCAAGAGGCAAGTTGCACTTACAAAGACCACATTTGCACATGGGAGGTTTATCATAATCTGCCAATTCCTCCCAAAGTTTTGAAATCTTACCGTAGTAGGCTTCAATGCTTATGCCCTTTTGCTTACAAGCCGCAAGATCGGATTTAAGTTGTTGAATCCGAGGACCATTATTCATTGTAAATCGCTCCTTCAAGGAAGACCAAAGATCCTGGACAAGTTCTGGTTCCACCACCGAAGAATGGAGCGTGGCGTTGATGCTATTCATAAGCCATGAGAGCAAAAGAGAGTTGTTCGCCTGCCAATCTTCAAACAACTCGTTGTTGGCTGGAGGACACGCGATCGACCCATCCAAAAAACCGAACTTCTTGCGAGCCCGAAGAGCAGTGCGCATACTACGGGACCATTCTTCGTAGTTGGTATCGCCTTTTAATTGAACTTGAGTAATTAAAAGGCCAGGATTATCGCTGGAAGTGATATCGTAGGGAGAGATCGTTTTTCTGGGAGTAGTCTCGGTGCCAGTGCCGGCCATGGCAGCGGCAAGGAGAAGAAAAAAAAACGAGAGAAAAGAAAAAAAAATTGAAAAGATTAACCTTCTCTGATACCATGACAAAGAGATTTGTGGGAAAACTTGTTCATCCATCAATGATTAGAGAGGGCATTATATAGCCACTAGTTACAAGACCCTAATTACAATATAAGGAAAATCGCTAATTATAGCCTATCAAATATTCACAGAATATCCTAGAAGATATATATAGATATGATAACATATAATATTACATCAACACATAGAAGCACCTGCATAATACTCCCTCCGTTTTAAATTATAAGTCGTTTGACTTTTTTGATTCATCCATCTTGCTATGTATCTAGACATATTATTATCTAAATACATAGCAAAGTGGATGTACCGAAAAAGTTAAAGGGACTTATAATTTAAAACGGAGAAAGTATGAAATAATAAATGCATGTGTCGGATTTTTGGGGTCCTCTACACAACCTGGTCTATGTTAAATATCCTCCCAGATATTGATAGAGCAAACAATGGTAATTAATTTTGTACATCTTTTCTTGTTTCAATTTGTGACAACATGAGCATGACCCACTACCCATTCCTAAGGATTTTATGCTTTTAATGCATAAAATCGAAAATCATGGTTAACGTGAATTTCCATGTGAAATGGTCCACAAGGAGAGGAGTTAAGATTATGTAGTATTGTTTATCGATTCCGGATTAGTTGGTTCCCAGGTGGATTTGGAAACCGGAAGATCCATGCATGTACCAAAAAAAAAGATTATATTGTTTATATCGATCAAAAAAAAATATATATATATATTGTTTATGATTGAAAAAAAAAATGCTTATTTGAGTAACATATAAAAATGCTACACCCTCGTTACGGAACCATTCCGTCGGAATTCGTAACCGTTAGATCATCATGTAATCGTCGTGAATAGTTGATTTTACCGTTACAAATCTCGACGGAATGTTTCCGTAACGGTTCCGTAAAATCTCCCTATACTAATTGTTTGATTGTTGTGAATATAAGATTTATGTAATTATTGTGACAATAAGTTTGCAAGCCTCTCAATTTAGGCCAATAATGTTTAAGATTTTCACCAACCATGTACAGATTAAACCAAATAATTTTACTCAATATTTGTGCCAAAGAACAATGTGAATTGTAAGAGTAGTAAAACAAACACAAATCGTTTTAGTAGGCTAAAATATATGTGTCATATCATATGGCTGGATGATGTTAAATAAATTATGTCCCTTTGCTAGCCTGAAAACCAGATGCCCTCGGGCTAGTTGTGCCTTTAAACTTCCATCAAATGATTGGAGTTGGTCATGGAAATTATTGTGGTTGTAATAGAGACCAGTTATCTCGAAACACATATATATAACATAAAATTAAATTAAATAATTGTGTTGATTAATGATAAAACTCTATAATTCCAATTAAAGTGATATTCGGTTTGGTTTGCTGCAAAATTGCGCCGAATCGCAAAAAAATGAATATTTCTAAAGTGATCGGGAAATGCTGCAACGATCTCTTCAAACACGCATCTAGGCTACGAGTACGAGGACTCGCTCCCGAGCTCCGCTAGCTCGGGGAGCGCTGCAGCGATCTCTTCAAACGCGCATCTAGGCTACAAGTATGAGGACTCGCTCTGCAAGCTCGGGGAATGCCGCAGCGATCTCTTGAAACACGCATCTAGGCTACGAGTACAAAGACTCGCTCCCGACCTCCGCGAGCTTAGGGAACGCTGCAGCGATCTCTTCAAACACGCACCTAGGCTAGAGTACAGGGACTCGCTCAGCGAGCTCGGGGAACGCCACAACGATCTCTTCAAACACGCATCTAGGCTACGAGTACGAGAACTCACTCCGCGAGCTCGGGGAACGCCGCAGCGATATCTTTAAACACGCATCTAGGCTACGAGTACGAGTACGAGAACTCGCTCCCAAGCTCCTCAAGCTCGGGGAACGCCGCAGCGATCTCTTCAAACACGCATCTAGGCTTCGAGTACGAGGACTCGCTCCCGAGCTCCGCGAGCTCAGGAAACGCCGCAACGATCTCTTCATACACGCATCTAGGCTACGAGTACAAAGACTCGCTCCCGAGCTCCGCGAGCTCAGGGAACGCCGCCGCGATCTCTTCAAACATGCATATAGGCTACGAGTACGAGGACTCGCTCCCGAGCTCTGCGAGTTCGGGAAACGCTGCAACGATCTCTTCAAACACACATCTATGGCTCTAGACCAACCCTGCACTTATCTTAACATCACAAAAACATCTTTCCAAATGTATGAAGGTGTTATAAAACTAGAGAGAAAGAGAGATAAAAGAGAAAATGTTTCTCTTAGGTACGATTTTCATTATAACTGAAGCTCCTATTTATAGAAAACTTCTGATGGCACAACCGTAATAATACAATTACATCAGGGACAAAATAGTCATTCACATACATTATTTTATAATAAATATTTCACAACACTCCCCCTTGAATGACTATTTCTAAACTTATTTTAACTGATTAGAACAAAGTCCAATTTGCACATCTGCAAGTATATCTTGTGGCCATCAGGTACCGTTGCTTCAGCATGTCAGGAAAACCCAGTGGGACAAAACCTGATCATTGTGGAATCTCAACATTTCTCCTCAGGAAAACCCGGTGGGAAAAACCTGATCATCTTGAAATTATAGACAAAACCTGAGCATTGTGGAAGCACAACATTGCTCCCCCTCAAATAGATTATCTTTAATGGAGTATCCACGTGCTGCCTCGTTAAAACCTTGTCAAGAAAACCCAGTGGAAAAAAACTTGATCGAAGGAAAAAGAGTACGGCTACTCCTGTGTTTTTTCATCATAATGAGGAATCATATCAATTATCCAGTAGTCCTCATTATACCATGAATATGCCTCGTTAAAACCTTATTAGGAAAAACCTAGTGGGACAAAATCCTAATGAAGGAAAAAGAGTACACTATTCATGTGAATACGCCATCCCTATTGCCTCATTAAAAACCTTGCTAGGAAAACCCAATGGGACAAACCTTAGCCAAGGGAAAAAGAGTACAACGCGTATTCCATATATTTACCATAATAACTTTTCCATAATTTTCATGAATATCATATAGATTCATTCAGATTTTCAGATACTGGTGGTATTTATGATAATATGCCATATCATGCTTTTGTGCAACTTTCATTCTTAAACTCATCCTTATCATCAATCGATTTCAATGGTCTTACTGCCAATAGTTTCCAATATTCACATTTCAGTTGATTTCATACTCGTCAATATCATTTATATAGCGCTATTCATTTGTTTGTGTCGACACATATTCATTTCCATTATTCCCCGTAATATATTGAGATATCTCATTATCAATTAATTTCATCGATAGTATGTATATGCCTCCTTTCATCACTTATTTGGGGAATTTCAATTTGCACAATATCAATGCTTCCAGCGTATCTTTCCACAATTATATCATTTCATATATTTCACCACCATCAGTATCATTCAGTTTATGATTTGCACACTTTCAGTGTGATGCATATATCATTTCCAAAATTTTAATAATTGATTCTCCCCCTCATCTTAACAGATCCCTGATCTGTATTTTCAGTATTGAGTTTCTTGAGGGGGGTTCATATAATCTCCATTTCGTTCTCGATTTCAACATATAATAGGAGGACTTTGAACTCATATCACTTGTAATGTGCACATTTTTCTTTCATGAGTTCACTATATGAGCTGATTATATTACTAGCTTCATCGCTTTCATATTACACTTTCTTTCATAATCATCTTGTGTCATTCTTTGATCAAACCATCTCGTAACTTCAGGTTACGTGTCATATACACATTCTTTTATCAAATCATCTCGTAACTTCAGGTTACGGTTCACACACATGTGACTATCTAGTGGATCCATAATATCTAGTAGCACACATGGAGGGGTATTGGGCCCATATATATCGTACCCCTTTCATACTTAGTTTGATCAAATATTGATTCACAACTATTTAGCTAGTAATAATTTCACCAATCGAGAACAAAACATCTCATAATCAGTTAATCATGCAAACCATCATCATTTATATCAGTAAACATCACAATAATTCATTGTGACCCATTAAACATATCACATCATCTTTCGGCGACAATAAATGCACTTCAAGTGCAGATTCTGACCCACAATATTTAAATTCAGAACCGTATCACATGCATATCAATCTTTCTGTCAGACAGACTCTTTGTTTTTAGAGTCGTATAGCATACGCATCATTTCTATAAATTATCATGCATTCCATTTAGTCTTTACGAACAAAGGTCCGAATTTACATATGGATTTGGCACTCTCAAATAGCTGTAAATATTATTCTTTTGTTCCAGTAAATGTCATAAAAAGAATTTATCGATCTCGAATAGAAAGATTGAGGGTGCTAATGATTAATGATATTCCAGACGATATTTGATGGTTGATTGAAGCAAAAGTTCGATTGTCGGGAGAGTTTCCAAATTCATACAAATATATGCCAGGTATGGGTAAGAGTACTTTTGCAAAGAAACGAAGAGCAAAACGATTAGGTGGGTGCTTCAAATGCGCTCGATGGACTTGTGACACACGATGTAATTCAGTGGGGTTCGTGTCCAAAAATCGAGAAGATAAAATAGCATTTATAAAGGATGGATTGAGTAAGGAGTCTATGGATCAAACCATCCACCAGATTCTTGAGACACATCCTAGTGGGTATGTGCATCGTGAGCTTCTGTCTCTATGGATTCGTTTCAAAAATGAAGAGGAACGTTATAGTCTCGAAAATATTGTTTCAAAAAATCAAGTTTGTAAAACTAGTCTTTGTTAGTATGAAAAATCATACTAATGAAGTTTAGTAGTTGCACTGTAATTTTCAGAGAATCTTATAGCTACCAACAAATAAGATTTATTTAAAACCCAACACCTTATCATTCAGTTGCAATTGTCAGAAGAAAACAGTAAAATTATTTATCGCTTTGTAAAACTTTCTATTTAAATAGCGAGTCATTCATCATAATCATATGCCTCACAAACTTTTAAAAAATTAAGTTTATCAATAAATAGATGTATGTTTCAGAGCCTTCGCAAGGTAATAAATTTCTTCAGCCGATCAAAACCATATGTGTTCTTGGTGGTTCTAGACTGGTAAGTTTTTCTCAAAATGTTGATATTGTGAGTCAGTTAGTAAAAGATGTGGGAAATCAAAAAATCAATTTACTGTATGGAGGGACTAGCATCACTTTCTTTGATAATCTTTTATTGGCTGGAAAATGTTTTGAGATAGAAGTGAAAAGTATCATACCTTTTCATAGAGCTTCAACAAGGGTCGTCAAGGATTCCATATGCATGATGCTAACTCATTCTATTCATGATTGTATGATGGATATGGCGAACAAGAGCGATGCATTTATCATTCTTCCAGGCGGTTATGGAATGCTAATGACAATATTCATCCTTACTTCTTGGGCAGAATTGAAACTTCATAACAAGTCCATAGGTCTATTGAATTTTAATAACTTTTTTTTTTTCTGGTTTGCTTGGATTTTCAGACCAAGGAGTATATCAAATATTTATATCTCCTCCAACGAGAGAAGTATTCAAATCTGCAGATACGTCTGGTGAGCTTATCAAAAAGCTTCAAGAATGGATCACATTTCAAGAGTCTGTGGAAACACAAGGGGTCAAGCGAAAAAGAGCTTTTGATCGTTTAGATCTCTCATTATGAACCCATATAACAATAATGGGTGGCAGAGTTACGGAGTTTTATACTCTCGAGACGCACCCTTGTTTTATGGGTTCTATTATGTAATATTTGTGTATCTCGTATTTATCGAGTATGTATTGCCTCTTCTCCATATTTCAATCATATGAACTTTTTGTACTTGTTCCTCAGTAATAATAATATCAATTTAGCTTTTCCACAATATAAGCGTGTAGTACTTCATGACTGCAATCATTTGCCATATGTGCTTCTTCTTGAGCACTTTATTGTAATATCTATATTATCTCGAATCTCAGTGTGATCTGATATAATTCTTTACTCATATAATATATTGAGAAATTATTTCGTGTGATCACCAATAACTGTTAGCTTTTGATACCACTTTCTCAAATTGTTCCACTTCATCATTTTAATTTATCATAACGTGGTAGCTCCAATTTTCACTATACCATGATATCATCATTATGTGATAGCTTTTGGTATCATATGGTAACTTCTGGTACCATCTCATGAATTTTCGTTACTCCATAAATTTGGAAAATTTATCAACTGTTTTTCATGATCATGCTAGTCCATATAATTTTCTTTCCTAATCAGGACTTTATTCAACTTTCACATGGCCAGATACAAAGTATCATTCATTTCACTCATCGGCTATCACTTATTGGTATTGTCCGTCGCCGGCGGTAGAGCCGCACTGGTAGGACTATATATATATATAAGAATTCATACTTTATTGCACGTGGCCTTACCACCTGGCCATTCCACATTACCGGCTATTATTAATTAATACACTGGCCGATTTATGTAGCCGTTCAATATTATTTGTTGCTAGTTGCAACATTTGGTCATTTCACATGATTATACATATATAATATTTTGATCAACAATTGACCCGTAGGCTACTATTAAATATTACACGCCGGCGGCAGAGCCGCACTGGCTGATCCATATAGTCATTCGTATTTCATTTTATATCATAAGGGTCAATCCATACAAAATTTATGTATTTTATAATGACAATATATATTAATATAATTTAATGAATCATATTAATATTGGTCTTAAAACAACCTCTAATTAAAATGGGCATAATGATTAAGATCATTATATATATATATATATATATATATATATATATATATATATATCAAGATAACTTAATCATATAATTTGATTAAGTAGTATATTGTAAATATTGTCGTTATATTGCTTTTTGAACGTCATTTGTCAACTTAGTGGTGGAAATATTATCAGCATATACTTATTGATGTGGGACTCATTAAAGATATTTTTGCACAAATGTGTGGTGTTGGACAAGAAATCTTATTACAAGGTCCCACCAAATTTAGAAATTAAAGTTGACATTAAAAGCTAGTGGACCCTTGACTTATCATCAATATTACCCAACGTAAACTTGGCACACCCTTCAATATCATTCACAAATGTCACCAGAAATATTAAAATTATTATACTAACCTGTAGGTGAACCCCTTAGCCAATCCATCATAACATCCCTTAGTGGAACCCAAAGAAGGCAACACGAGACTTCATTACTTGATGCCAATACGGGACTTCATTTTGTAGCTTCACCTTCTTAATCCCCTGATCTTCTTCCACCTATACCTCATCCCCAGGTATGCAAATGGATCTCACAGAGATCAACAGAGGAGAGAATCTCACTCTTAGCCTTATTAAATCCTTTTGATAAATCGTTATTTAAGTTATTAGCCCCGGGATTCACATGAGTATTGAAGGAGGGCGTTTCTCGGCAGAGTTTCAATGAGTAAGACAAACGATCTTTTCTTGTTACTGAAATCATGAATACTTTCTATTCATTTCATGGTGGTTGTTCTTAGGATTATATGACCAAAAGAAAATGATGAACGTGATTATGATAAAAGAATGAGAAAATCAAAGTTCTCGCATATGGAGTTGATTCAAGAAAAGAACGATTAGTAATAATCGGATTTCTGATACAGGCGATCGTATTTAAGACGCAACTGTAGAGCATACTCTCGTAATATTACAAATCGAGCTCTATAGGGTAGAGACTCGTGCTGATAACGTGTTATGAAACTAGAGAGAAAGAGAGATAAAAGAGAAAGTGTTTCTCTTAGGTACGATTTTCATTATAACTGGAACTCCTATTTATAGAAAACTTTTGATGGCACAACCGTAATAATACAATTACATCAGGGACAACATAGTCATTCACATACATTATTTTATAATAAATATTTCACAACAGAAGGCACTTATTACTTCATCCAAGACATGATCGAAGAAACTCGCCATGAAATTTGATCTTGATCATTAGAAACAAGTAGAGACTAGCTTATGTACCTAGAGTCGCAAATATCACTGCTGACCTCTTTAACCGGGGTGTGAATCCCCTTGTACAAGAGCGTTGATTTTCTCCTCGAGCTAATCCTCATCATAATATAATCGGGGTTTAGAATATATCATCGAGTCTTTTGCATATATAATCGGGTTGGAAAACATCTCCTCGGGTCGTCCTAATCCTCAAAGCAAATAATTGAGTTCCAAAGCGACTTTGACTTTCGAATTTGCAAGTGTCAAAGCGACCTCGACTTAGGTGTTCTTTAAGGTGTGGTGGAGATTCGTATGGGCAAGTCTGTTCTCAAGGATTATTTGTCTGACTGACACGGTGTGAGGTCATCCAAGCTATGTGATCCCGATCCTCAGTCAATGGACTACTGTCTTCGAATGTTAAGTTGCAACACAGGACTCCGCACAACAAAATCGTGAAAACGAGTTATCTTGAAATAACATCCGAATCATCATTTTAAGCAGAAATAAGTAGTATCGTAATAGCTATACCGGCAACATGCTTTTTATATAAATGACCTGAGCTCGGTAAGTTCGTATGGTCCGTGATCCTGATTAAGTCAAGCTCACTTTTTTTGTATGAATGACTGGGGTGTTGAACTTCTCGTCGAGCCATGATGAATCAGGATGTAGAGCTTTCCAAAGAAATGATCCTTCTACGCGAACACATCACACATGAGGTTGGGAACTTCTTTTCGGTGCCCCCGAGCCTTTTGCTATAAAATGCCAAAGCTCTCGTCGGGCTTTCTCGATACTTCGATAATTAGCTGTATCTTTCTGTTCTCGCTTTGGAAACAACTGTGGTGCAACTCACCTCGCCAGGTCTGCCCATCCTTTCTTCGAAAAATAATAGAGCTCGCAGCCACTCCTCGGATTCCCCGGACCTCACGTCGCTAAACCTTTGAGCTTAAAATAATTCATCGAGTTTTTTCTTTTTAACAAACAACACCTCAGGGGTGAGGCCGAACCCCCAACCTATGAGAGATACCTCATCAGGAGTTATCCCGACACCTTTACATACATAACCGGGCTGAAGAGATACCTCATCAGGTCGTCCCGACCCTCTTCTTAAATACCCGGTCTTTGAAGCTTTGCCATTTTTTTTTTTTTTTGTTTCGCTTCACCACGCCAACTTGAAATCTGTAGGTGCTCTATTTCTTTGAATTCTTCTCCTTTTTTTTTTGGTCAAAATCTTGCAGTTGCTCCCTCAAAATCTACCTGCCTTTGTCTGGCCCCCTTTTCTTCGTCTCTTAGGCACCTCGATATGTTACCACCCTGCGTCTCATTTTTTTCTTTCCTCAAAAATCTGCTAACTGTTATAAAACTAGAGAGAAAGAAAGATAATAGAGAAAATATTTCTCTTAGGTATAATTTTCATTATAACTGAAGCTCCTATTTATAGGAAACTTTTGATGGCACAACCGTAATAATACAATTACATCGGGGGCAAAATAGTCATTCACATACATTATTTTATGATAACATTAATGGTGTGGACCATATATATTTATAACACTCCCCCTTGAATGACTATTTTCTAAACATATTTGAATCATTATTTGAACAAAGCCCAATCTGCACATCTTTAAGTATATCTTGTGACCATCAAGTACCGTTGCTTTAGCATATCAGGAAAACCCGGTGGGACAAAATCTGATCATCTTGAAATCATAGAAGTCAGGAAAACCCAGTGGGACAAAACCTGAGCATTGTGGAAGCACAACATTGCTCCCCCTCAAATAGATCATCTTCAATGGAGTATCCATGTGATGCCTCATTAAAACCTTGTCAAGAAAACCTAGTGGGAAAAAACTTGATCGAAGGAAAAAAGTACAGCTACTCCAGTCTTTTCTCATCATGAGGAATCATATCAATTATTCAGTAGTCCTCAACTCCTCATTATACCATAAATATGCCTCGTTAAAACCTTATTAGGAAAAACCCAGTGGGACAAAATCCTAATGAAGAAAAAAGAGTACACTATTCATGTGAATACGCCATCCATGTTGCCTCATTAAAAACCTTACTAGGGAAATTCAATGGGACAAAACCTCAGGCAAGGGAAAAAGAGTACAACGCGTATTCCATATATTCACCATAATAATATTTCCATAATTTTCATGAATATCATATAGATTCATTCAGATTTTTCGATACTGGTGGTATTTATGATAATATGCCATATCATGCTTTTGTGCAACTATCATTCTCATCATCAACCGATTTCAATGGTCTTACTGCCAATAGTTCCCAATATTCTCATTTCAGCTGATTTCATTCTCATCAATATCATTTCTATAGCGCTATTCATCTGTTTGTGTCGACACATATTCATTTCCATTATTCCCCGTAATATATTGAGATATCTCATTATGATTTAATTTCATCGATAGTATATATATGCCTCCTTTCATCACTTATTTGGGCAACTTCAATTTGCACAATACCAACGCTTCCAGCGTATCTTTCCACCATCATATCATTTCATATATTTCACCACCATCAGTATCATTCAGTTTATGATTTGCACACTTTCCGTGATGCATATATCATTTTTAAAATTTTAATAATTGATTCTCCCCCTCATCTTAACAGATCTCTGATCTGTATTTTCAGTTTTGAGTTTCTTGAGGTGAGTTCATATAATCTCCATTTCGTTCTCGATTTCAACATATAATAGGAGGACTTTGAACTCATATCACTTGTAATGTGCACATTTTTCTTTCATGAGCTCATCATATGAGCTGATTATATTACTAGCTTCATCACTTTCATATGACACTTATTTTCATTCTTTCACAGCCATCTTGTGTCATTCTTTGATCAAACCATCTCGTAACTTCAGGTTACGTGTCATATACACATTATTTGATCAAATCATCTCGTAACTTCAGGTTATGGTTCACACACATGTGACTATCTAGTGGATCCATAATATCCAGTAGCACACATGGAGGGGTAGTGGGCCCATATATATCGTACCCATTTCATACTCAGTTTGATCAAATATCGATTCACAAATATTTAGCTAGTAATAACTTCACCAATCGAGAACAAAACATCTCATAATCAGTTAATCATGCAAATCATCATCACAATAATTCATTGTGACCCATTAAACATATCACATCATTTTTCGGCGGCAATAAATGCACTTCAAGTGCAGATTATGACCAACAATATTTAAATTCAGAACCGTATCACATGCGTATCAATCTTTCTGTCAGACAGACTCTTTGTTTTTAGAGTCGTATAGCATACGCATCATTTCTATAAATTATCATACATTCCATTTAATCTTTACGAACAAAGGTCCGAATTTACATATGGATTTGGCACACTCAAATATCCGTAAATATTATTCTTTTGTTCCAGTAAATATCATAAAAAGAATTTATCGATCTCGAATAGAAAGATTGAGGGTGCTAATGATTAATGATATTCCAGGCGATATTGGATGGTTGATTGATGCAAAAGTTTGATTGTCGGGAGAGTTTTCAAATTCATACAAATATATGCCAGGTATGGGTAAGAGTACTTTTGCAAAGAAACGAAGAACAAAACGATTAGGTGGATGCTTCAAATGCGCTCGATGGACATGTGACACACGATGTAAATCAGTGGGGTTCGTGTCCAAAAATCGAGAAGATAAAATAGCATTTATAAAGGATGGATTGAGTAAGGAGTCTATGGATCAAATGATCCACCAGATTCTTGAGACACATCCTAGTGGGTATGTGCATCGTGAGCTTCTGTCTCTATGGATTCGTTTCAAAAATGAAGAGGAACGTTATAGTCTCGAAAATATTGTTTCAAAAGATCAAGTTTCTAAAACTAGTCTTTGTTAGTATGAAAATCATACTAATGAAGTTTAGTAGTGGCACTATAATTTTCAGAGAATCTTATAACTGCCGACAGATAAGATTTATTTAAAACCCAACACCTTATCTGTCAGTTGCAATTGTTAGAAGAAAACAGTAAAATTATTTATCACTTTGTAAAACTTTCTATTTAAATAGCGAGTCATTCATCATAATCATATGTGATACGTCGAAAATACGTGCTACTTTTATAATTTAATTGAGAAAATATGTTGAATATTTGTGCTTAATTAATTTATTTTCGACCTTTTCTTATAATTTCGAGTGGAAACTATCATTGTTGGAATTTTTGTGTGCAGTTGATCGTTATAACCAACATGGCAGCAAATGAATTTTGATGGACATGGCAATGTTGGCCTTCTAAGGAACAGACTACTACTACTACCTGTGCTGCGATTTATTTTGGAAGTGGGTCTATTATTGTTAGGCCCATTATTGCTACTAAAGGACAACGGTAATAGAAGCAGGAGAGATGAGTTTTTGGAGACCTAGACTACACAGCGCATAAGAGCCGCAAGAGAGCAGACAGAAAGCGAGGAACAAGCAGCAACTTCAAGTTCTTATTTTCTTTTTCTCTAGACTTCTGGATATTCTTTTGCTAGACTTTATGGAAGCCCTGCGCGGCTAATTTTCTTTTGCTTCGGTTGAATACAATTGAAACCCCGAACTTAATACTGTGAGATCTAATTAGTTTTTATCTGTTAATTCATATTTCGTATTGATTGTTTTGTGTGTTTATGTTTATGATTTTGTGTTAAGATTGTAGCCTGATCAACTATTGTCTTATTCGCTTAATCTATTGCTTGGTAGATATTGAGTCGGATTTAGATGATTTATCTATCGTAAGAAGCAACTGAGTGTGGTAATTGACCGGATTCAGGCGTTATCATTCTTAGGCAAAATAATTATACAAGTTAGCATTTAACGGATTAGTTATTTGTTGCTTGTGTTGTCGGGCTCTACTTATTAATGCTATTGCTAGGATAATTTTACACGATGTTGGGAATTGCCTAGTAATAAGGGTTGTGTAGAAGGATTTATTTTGCATAGCCAATTTAGGAGTCAGAATTCATCATTCAACGACATCTACGTATTTATGAATTGATAATATTTGCATCAAGGATCAGTAGACAAATTCGGGGTGGAAATCAGTTCAACCGGAGCACTTTACCTATATATTCATCTTCATAACTTTTGAGTCTTTTATTTAATAATCTTTTACCAATACCTTCTTCATTTTATTGTTAATTCGATAATTAGGATTATAAATCAATTCTCCCCCGTTTTAATCACATAATTACAGTCATTTAATTAAATTATTCCCCGTGGATACGATCCTTGCTCACACTACTACATATTTTTAAGTAAGGTTAATTTGGGTGCCTACGACAACACGACCAAATTTTGGCGCCGTTGCCGGGGAATTATTTTAATTAAATCTTTGATTGTGTGATATTATTGTTATTATTATTATTTTATTTTTATTTATTATTGTTTCTCTTGTCTTTTTTTTGCTATCTTTTACTTCTCTAACAGCTTGGTTAGTTTGATTTATATTTTCTTGGCAGTTGATGATCGGGACGCGTTCCAGTGTTTCCGAAGATATTCAATTTGACCCAGAAATTGAGAAAACAGCTAAGAGATTGAGAAAAGAAGCAAGGAGGAGGGCAACCCCTATAGACATCGAAGAGGGGACACTTACTAGCTTGTTCGAGATTAACAGTGATTCGGAAGAAGACTTGAAAGAAAGGGACTTGAACGTGGTTCAGATGGCGAATGCGAATAGAACATTAAAGGAGCTGGCAGCTCCTAATTTAGATATTCAGCCTCTTTGCATTACTTTTCCTGCTATAGATGATAACATTACCTTTGAATTGAAATCTGGGCTAATCCATTATTTACCTTCGTTTTATGGTCATGCAGGCGAGGATCCATACAAGCACTTGAAGGAGCTTCACTTGGTTTGCACGAGCATGAAACCAACAGGTATTACAGAAGAACAAATCAAGTTGCGAGCCTTCCCCTTTTCATTGAAGGATGCGGCTAAGGATTGGCTTTACTACCTTCCGTCGGGCTCAACTGAAACATGGGAGGTAATGGAACGACTTTTCCTGGAGAGATACTTTCCAGCATCCCGAGTTGCCAACATACGTAAGGAGATATGCGGGGTGCGACAATAACATGGGGAGAACTTGTACGAGTATTGGGAGCGTTTCAAGAAATTGTGCGCAAGCTGCCCGCAACATCAAATTAGCGAGCAACTACTGATCCAATATTTCTACGAGGGCCTGGCATTGATGGATAGGAACATGGTTGATGCTGCAAGTGGTGGAGCTCTTGTTGACAAGACACCGGCCGAAGCGAGTCGTATAATTGCTACCATGGCAGCAAACTCACAACAATTTGGCACCCGTAACGATGTGACACTTAAAGCGGGGACGGGAGCAAATAACTCTGTTGTAGAGGAAAAGCTTATGGAACTGACAACTTTGGTGAAACAATTATCTGTTGGAGGAATGAAGCCTGTGAAGCATTGTCGAATATGTGCCACCACCGATCATGATACCGACTCTTGTCCCGTGATAGAGAATGAAATCGAGGCACATGCGAATGCAGTCGGTACAAATGGGAACTTTCCCAGGAAGCAACAATATGATCCATTCTCGAGTACATATAATCCCGGTTGGCGCGATCACCCACACTTGAGGTACGGGAACTCATTTTACCAGCAGCCTGGCCAGAACCATGGTGGGAGTTTCCAGCAACGTCCCCCTCAATTATTTCGCAGACAAGCACCACCCGAGCAGCCCCCAAGTACTGATTCTGGCACTTCTCTTGAGGATATCGTGAAGCAACTAGCCTCCAGTACCTTACAATTTCAAAAGGAAACCAAAGTTAGCATGCAGACCCTTGAAACTCAAGTAAGTCAGCTCGCAACCTCTGTGAATTGTTTGGAGGCACAAGCTAGTGGAAAGCTCCCATCTCAACCTGAGGTGAACCCTAAGAATGTGAGTGCCATGATCTTACGAAGTGGCAAAGAGTTGGAGCAGATAAATGAGAAATCTCACGAGCAGCAGTTGGAAGCAGCAGGTTCAGGCAACCAACATGGCCATGTCATTGACCTTGTTCATGGTAAACCTGAATTGAAAACAGAAACTGACCTGGGAGCTGAAGAGAGGAGCAAGAAGGCTAAGAATCCGACCTATTCCGAGTATAATCCTGAACCACCGTTCCCATAGGCACTGGTTCGACATGAGAAAGATGGACCTATCCGAGATATTTACGAGACGTTTCGGAGATGCGAGGTGAACATCCCGCTGCTAGATGCCATCAAGCAAGTGCCCCGCTACGCAAAATTTTTGAAGGAGTTATGCACTGTCAAGCGCAAACAGCAACTCAAACGCCATGAGAAAGTTAAGGTAAGTGAGAATGTCTCCGCTGTTTTACAACGGAAGCTTCCCACGAAATGTAAGGACCCAGGTATGTTCTCGATTCCTTGTGTCATTGGTGGAATTCATTTTGAAAGAGCTATGTTGGACTTGGGAGCTTCTATTAATGTAATGCCATATGCGATTTATAGTTCTTTGAAGCTCGGACCCTTAAGTCCCACAGGAGTTATCATTCAATTGGCGGACAGGTCCAATACGTTTCTGAAGGGTTTGGTTGAGGACGTGCTTGTTCAAGTTAAAGACTTGGTCTTTCCAGCGGATTTTTATGTTCTTGATATGGAGAATAACAATGTTTCTACTCCTATTTTACTTGGAAGACCTTTTCTAAAAACGTCTAAAACCATGATTGATGTGCATAATGGAATTCTTACCATGGAATTTGATGATCAATTAATTAAATTTAATATATACAATTCCATGAAATATCCTGGTGATGATGAATCCGTATTCTCTGTTGACTTGGTTGATGAATTGGCTCAGGAAATATTTTCACTTTCGGAGGATAAGTCTTTGGGGGACGCCGTGAGCAAGTTGGTAGACAACTCACTACCTATCATTTCTCCAGGACAAGCCAATGAACTGGACAATCATGGTATCATTGATGACGGCTTAAAGACCAATGGTAAAGGTGAGTCTATCGGTATTAGTTCTTTTGATACTAACGAAAAATCTCCACCCTCCATTTTGCAGACACCTGTTAAAGAACTGAAGCCTTTGCCTGACCATGTCAAGTATATGTTCCTGGGAGAGGGAAACACACTTCCAGTGATTATTTCGAGCAAGCTTACCAAAACTCAAGAAGATGAGCTCGTGAAAGTTCTCCAGTCTCACAAGCAAGCATTGGGTTGGACCATCTCGGACATAAAGGGAATAAGTCCCTCAATTTGCACACATCGTATTTTACTAGAAACGGGAGCTGAACCTGTTCGTCAACCCCAACACCGCTTGAATCCGGTGGTGTTGGAAGTCGTGAAAGCTGAGGTCCTGAAGCTTCTGGACGTGGGGATTATCTATGCGATTTCAGACAGTGGTTGGGTTAGCCCAACTCAAGTGGTGCCGAAAAAGACCGGGATAACTGTCGTGCGAAATAAAAATGACGAGCTTGTTCTCACTCGTGTTCAGAACGAGTGGAGGGTTTGTATAGATTATAGGAAATTAAATTCTGTAACCCGCAAAGATCATTTCCCTTTACCCTTTATTGATCAAATGCTTGAACGATTAGCCGGTCATACTTATTTTTGTTTTCTTGATGGATACTCAGGTTACTTTCAAATTGCGATCGCACCCGAGGATCAGGAGAAGACCACTTTCACCTTTCCGTTCGGCACTTATGCATATCGTCGCATGCCGTTCGGTTTGTGTAATGCGCCTGCTACATTCCAAAGGTGCATGATGAGTATTTTCTATGATTATATTGAAAAATGCATTGAGGTATTCATGGATGATTTTACGATGTATGGTGACACATTTGAGAGTTGTCTGCATAATTTGTCCCTTATTCTCCAAAGATGCATTGATACTAATCTGGTGCTAAATTCTGAAAAATGTCATTTTATGGTTGAACATGGGATAGTGTTAGGACATGTGATTTCTGCAAAATGGATAGAGGTTGATAAGTCGAAAATTGATGTTATTGATTCATTACCTTATCCCACTTGTGTTCGGGAGATCCGCTCTTTTTTGGGTCATGCAGGTTTCTACCGTAGATTCATCAAGAATTTTTCCAAGATTGCACACCCTCTTTGCCAATTGTTGCAGAAGGACGTGAGTTTCGAGTTCAACGAAGAATGTAAGCAGGCATTTGACACTTTAAAGTCAGCACTAGTGACAGCACCTATCGTTCAGCCCCCGATTTGGACTCATCCATTTGAGCTCATGTGTGACGCTAGCACATACGCGGTGGGTGCGGTATTGAGCCAGAGACTTGGAAAGGAATCCCATGTCATATGTTATGCTTCCAGGACATTGAACGAGGCTCAACGGAATTATTCTACAACGGAAAAAGAACTCTTAGCAATTGTTTTTGCTTTGGAGAAATTTCGTTCTTATTTACTTGGCTCTAAAATTATCGTTTTTACTGACCATGCAGCTCTTCGATACTTGATGGCAAAGAAAGAGTCCAAGCCTCGTTTAATTAGATGGGTGCTACTTTTGAGTGAATTTGATTTAGAGGTAAGGGACCGAAAAGGAACAGAGAATTGTGTGGCAGACCATTTGAGCCGCTTAACCCATGTGACGGACACAAGCCAAATACAAGAGGAATTCCCTCACGAGCACCTCTTTGCAGCATCTGTTGGTATGCCATGGTATGCAAATATCGTGAATTATTTGGTTACTAACAATTTTCCTCCTGATTTTGTAAAGGCACAGAGAGATAAGCTTAGAAGCGATGCCAAGTACTACGTGTGGGACGAGCCCTACTTATGGAAGTTTTGTGGTGATCAAGTGATAAGGCGGTGCCTGCCCGACCACGAAATATCCTCAGTTCTGACATTTTGCCATACTTATGCATGTGGTGGTCATTTTGGTGCTAAGAGAACAGCAATGAAGGTGCTCGAAAGTGGGTTGTTCTGGCCAACATTATTCCGTGATGCGTATACATTTTGTAAGTCATGTGATCATTGCCAGAAGACAGGTAATATTTCTCGAAAGAATGAGATGCCTCAAAATCCTATTTTATTTTGTGAGATTTTCGATGTTTGGGGTATCGATTTTATGGGCCCATTTCCGGTTTCTTTTGGCTTTATTTATATCTTACTTGCCGTTGATTATGTGTCGAAGTGGGTCGCAGCTAAACCCACTAGGACTGACGATTCTAAAGTGGTTTCAGATTTTCTTAAGTCCAATATATTTTTACAGTTTGGAGTCCCCAGGGCTTTGATTAGCGATCGTGGAACGCATTTTTGCAATAGGACTGTGGAGGCACTGCTGAAGAAGTACCAGGTCACTCACAAGGTTTCAACCGCATATCACCCTCAAACCAATGGACAGGCCGAGGTATCGAACAGGGAGATTAAGTCCATTCTCGAGAAGAGTGAATCCGAGTAGGAAGGATTGCAGCTTACGTTTGGATGATGCACTATGGGCTTATAGGACTGCTTATAAAACGCCTATAGGGATGTCGCCGTATCGGATCATATTTGGAAAGCCATGTCACCTTCCAATCGAACTCGAACATCGAGCGTATTGGGCAATCAAGAAGTTTAACCTGGACATGGATGCAAGTGGTGAGCATAGGAAATTGCAAATTCAGAAACTAGAAGAGATGAGAAATGACGCATATGAGAGCACCAAGATCTACAAAGAATAGACGAAGGCTTTCCATGATAAGATGATTTCGAGAAAATAATTTGTGGTTGGGCAAAAAGTTCTCTTGTACCAATCCCGTCTTCGATTGTTCCCAGGAAAGCTACGAACGAGATGGGAAGGACCTTTTGAAGTCACCAAGGTCTGTACTCATGGGGCTGTTGAGATTCGGAGTCCGTCGAACCTGAAGTCTTTCATAGTCAACGGACATCGACTTAAGCCATATCACGAGAACTTCAAACCTGAGCATGAAGAAAGAGAGGGCCTCGAGGACCCTATTTATTCTGAATAAATCGAGAGCTTTGTGTCGAGCCAACGACGATAAAAAAAGGCGCTTTTTGGGAGGCAACCCAATCTTTATTTTTTTATCCTAGATTCTTTATTTATTTTGTTAGTTTTTGTTTTGTTATTTCTCTAGTTTTGTTTAGGACTTGAAGTGATATTAAGGTATACATGATTTTTTTTATGGCATGAGCGAACCACGTACACGTTACATGATAGTTTTTAAGCCGTGCCCATGCCTTAAAATAATTTGTTTCTGCTGTTGCTGATACTTTTCTGTTCTCTGTGCAGGATTTTGCTTGAACATTGGGACTGCTGGTGTTGGTTTTTATTTGACATGGCCATGTCATTTGGGAGGAATTAAAAAAATAAATAAATAAATAAATAAAAAGAAAAAGAGTAATACGAAAAGGCAGCAGCAGAATATAAAAGGGGTTAGCCAAATCCCTAATTTTCATCGGTGCCATTACAAACCCTTCTCTCACTCTCATCGACTTTTTACCGTCTCTTCACCCGCTCCTCACGGTGAGAAAAAAAATCACCACAACATCTTACTCTTCATCGACTTTCTACCATCTTTTAACCTGGACACGAACATAATGGTGTGGACACGAGCAAATCGAAGGCTACCCCACCAACAAATTTCGAGCCTGATTTGCTGCCACAACTGGGGCCCGAACCACAGCTAGAGCCCGAACCTCGGGAGGAACCTGATCGGCAAAGAGGGCCTAGTGAACTACAAGGTGAGTCCCACTCTTTATCTGAAGAGAATAGCGGTCAGGGGCAACACCCTCGTTTTCAGGGGTTGGCGAAGAGAAAAATCAGACCTAGTGTTTATATGGATGAGGAGATCCTCAGTCGATTGGGGATGTTGAAAGATGTGATGAGTTTATTCGATACCCAAGGATGGTCCAAGTTCATGACGGGGTGTTTCCCGACTTATCCCGAGTTGACACTCGAATTTTTAAGTTCTCTGCATGTCAAGTTCAATGACAGTAAAGCCGGTGGGGTGATTCGGTTTCATTTGGGAAGAAAGGAGTACAATTGGAGCCTGATACAAGTTGATCGGGTTTTGGGGTTTGTGTCTGGGGGTCTACGAGGAATGCCGGAAGGGTTTAATCATACAGATTTTTGGCATAGTATTACAGTGGAAAATGACCCCTATCAGGCGAGCAGTGCGAAAGCTACCTCGATTCGCAACCCGACACTTCGTTATGTACAACGGGTGATGACTGGGACCATCTTTGCTCGACAGGAGAGTCGCAATGTAGTGCGCCAGACGGAGCTAGAGTTCTTGTGGGCTATGCTCAATCGACAGAAGTTAAGTACGAGCTATTACCTGATGAGTCATCTGGCCGGAGTCCAAGAGCGAAATAGAGGTGCTATTGTGGTAGGGGGGTCGTGACTGTTATCGCGAAGGCATGTAGTGTAAACTTTGACGACTATGTCGTTCTTAATGAGAACCCAAAGGTTGATGAAGCAACACTGGACCACATGGGAGTTCTTTACCGAGATGGTACTGCCTACTCTTGGGGCGTCACTCCTAAGGTTCATTATCCCTTGCCATCGCCACAGCTTACCACACCATGGCGTCCCGAGAATTTGAAGATGCTTCATTCACCATTCACCTCGGGTAGGATCACTCCTAGTACTGGTACTAGGAATCTGAAGAGACGCGCACGTCACGATGGAGATGAGGATTTGAGATCGATTGTGATGGAGATGCGGGCGTATATTCGAGAGCTCCTGCTCCTGATGCGTGCAAGGCAACCGCCTCCACAATGATGAATCTCTGTGAGTATTCTTCTGTTCTCTAGTCTTTCATTTGGAATATGCTTGCAGTTGTTTTTGATGGGGCGTTGTTTATGTGATATGATAGTGTATTGTGCATAATCTATTATTTCGCTTGTGATTGTTATCGATTCATTTATGCCAATTTGTTGGAACAATCTTCTTACGTCTGCACATTTGTTTTGTTTGAGTCCTTGATGCTACATGATGATGAATATTACTTGATAACTATGTGATGGAGGCACATGGAATTAACACTTGGTTATGACCCTCTTTTTGGTGAGATTTGAGCTTATGAGCATATGTTGGATATTTTGCTCCTTTTTCTTGAATGTGTGATGTCTCGAGTAGTTGGCTTTTCTAGAACTTGCTTTGCTATGCATGTCTATATGTACACTTTTGATGAAAATGAATGCATAAAATCTTAATGAGGTACATAGGACTAGCCTTTTCTCTTTATATCCTTTTTTTTTTAAGCCTACCCTTTTTCTTGAATCAATAGTAAGCCCCTTTTGAGCCTTAGACTTTTCTTTGATTTATAACCACATCATAAGCTATGAAATCCTTTTCTTGATGCCATCTTTTGAACCTTTGATCGAATCAATTATATAAATTCCTCTTAGATGAAGAAGAGCTCATGGTATTGTGTACTTTGAGGTGGTCGTGTCTTGTACGTAGTCTCGTTATCCGACGTAGGCTATTTTATTTCCTATTTCGTA
>CACSLK010031421.1:27086191-27098624 GCA_902706635.1 Striga hermonthica | reverse complement strand
AAAAAAAAAAAAAAAACATAGTTTGGGATTTAAAGAGTGATCTCAACACACAAGTAAACTGCAATTTACAACTACAATCACTTGTTTCCAAAAATCCCAAGCTCCTACACTGAGTTGTCTAAACCTCACAGGTCCAGAAATAAAAACTTTAACAGAAAATCGAAACATAGGTTCGTTACGAGAAAAAGCCTACTTAAGCTCCATAACCCAACCCATTTTGTCCTCGGAAAGGCCCATTTGAAGGCTGGTAAGTGCCGAATAGAGTTGTTGGGACACGCGTCCAACGCCTTCATTTCCGTAACTTACCCTAAACCGAAAAATAGAGAATCTATGTTGTCAAACAGTGTAATTCAAGCCAAACTGAATTTTCACATTTTATAACACTACGAGAATGGATCCTCTAAAGTTCCAACTTTCCACACATTACACAAATGGATTCAAGAATATCTGGCGGAACATACAGGCACAACTCTCGGAATACTGGCGCATTCAGTTAGATCATCTTAGAAATCTTTTCAATTTTGAATTTTGCCTAAACATAATCCTTTTAATGTCTTGTCATCACTAGAGTTAAAATATGTTCGGGCCACCTTATATATTTGGTTATCAAGAATCCTCCGACGAAAAAGGAGAGAAATAGAAAGGAAAATTTAGTGAAAGAGTTTGTAAATCATCCAAAAAGAAGAAAGGAATAAGTCGATAAACAAGAATATTCCAAATTATGCAGTGAAATATAGGAATCATACTAGACTCCTTAATCTCCCCTTCTTGGCATCATGCCACTAATACAGCTAGTCCAAATATTTAAAATGTCATCATTTTTGTTTTTCATGTGTCAGTTAAAATACGCTTGTCCGACATCAATGAAACAAGTAGATGAATCAAGAATAAAATTTATAGTAATTATATCATTAACATAAAGTAATTACCAACTTAATTACACGTTAAGCAAAACATATATATATTACCAACTTAACTATGTCATTGCAAAACTTGAGTTATTAGGAAAGAATGACTACTCTTAAACCCATCCTGGCGGATGGTAGGGTGATATAGTGATATATATATAAATTTAAATCAAACTGCAGAAATATTTTCAAGTATTATTATCGATGACAACACACTTATGATTTAAATGGGGGAAAAAGAGAATATGAATATTAGAAATAACCTTTTGTTGAGGTATGTTATGCTGCCTACTGGTGAGACCACCACTGCAGTTCCTGTACAGAAGACTTCATCTGCATCTAGCAAATCATCCACCATCACGGGGCGTTCCTCAACCTACACACCAAAATTAAAACATGATAAGGGGTGAATTATACAAGATACTCGATCTATAATAAACTTTCATTTCTCAAAACCAACAATAAGACTGGTCGACAACAAAGACCTGTGCAACCAATGAATGTACATAAATAGCAACAAATGAATTGATTTAGGAACTTGAAAATCAATAGACTCACTAAAAAGAAAAAGAAAAAAAAAAAAAAAAAGATGACTATCAAGTATCAATAATGCCTTACCGTAATACATCTAATTTATTAAAACAAGATTATCGTTCAACTAACAACTGACATATCCAAATTCAATTCATAGGGAAGTAGTTCCGATTACAGGCTCAATCACAGTTAATTTGATAGGTATATGATATCTCATTTAGTTGCTAACTGAAGCATACAATTGGTATTTAGTCCACTACAGATAATCCTTAGAAAACTCAACAACTGACTAAAATACCTGGAATCCTTGACTGAGAGCAACATCGAGTATGCTCTTTCTAGTAATGCCGGGCAAAATGGTCCCTTTTAATGCAGGAGTAGATATCACATTGCCCTGAGTATATTAGTAAGTCAACTTTGAGATTTGATTCCAAGTTACAGAAAGTGAACAAACACTGCAGCTTCAAAAAATAATGAAAGAGAGAGAGAGAGAGAGAGAGAGAGATAATGGACAACATCACTTGAGAAACTAATGGAAAGTCAAATATCAAAGTTTACCAAGTTATAACTCGGTGAAAGTAATATATACTGAAATAATGCAAGTTAAATGGAAGATCAAGAATGTACCTTCACAACAAACACGTTGCAGGAGGATACTTCTTCCAAGTACTTTTTGTTAATACTATCTAAGTACAGAACATCAGAATAGCCCTTGGCTTTTGCGGCACTCTGTGCTTGTAGAACCTATGGATTGCCGACAAGAAGATGCAACAGCACAAATAACATTCAGATCCCAAAAGTTGTATGCAAAGAGTTATTCACAAAAAAACTATACTGTATCCAAAAGCTTCAGACATCAGAATGCAGAACGAAATCCAACGGTTAAACAAGGAAGATTACTATAGACAAGAATAGCCAATCAACAATATGTTTTTCATTTAGCATGTTCAAAGGAAAAAAAAAAAAAAATAGACAAAAACACAGAAACTATTGAAGATAAAGAGAAATGGTCTGAGTGAAAAATAAATAAATAACAAATATGAACATGTCACTCACTGCAGCATAATTTCCTATTGTCTTGACACCTCCAGTACCACCAGGAGTTGCTCGATGCATTTCAGTCTCGACTATCAAATTTATTGGTGCCAAACCTTCCTGGAAACAGAAAAGATCATTAACTGAATCATATTACCATTAAACTCCAGAAAATAATATTATAGAGATGCAGAAAAAATATGATCAGCACAGACAAGTATCTAAAATGATTTTCACACACACACACACACGACATACAGAGATTTCAAGCAGTTCCACCACAACTCATGAATCACAAACTATAAATAGAAAAAGGAGCAGAATACAAAACAGAATCATACAAAAAGAATATCATTCTCTGATGCGCAGATAACAACATAAGCTCTGGCAAATGTATTCGCTATTGTATCAAAGGCATACAACGAAGAATCCATTTACCTTGAAATAGTTTCCCACAGGAGAAACATAAATCAAAAACGTGTACTCAGGAGCAGGAGAAAGACCTAGAACGGCTCCACTCCCCATAAGCAATGGTCTTATATATAAAGAACCTTTTCCGGGCGGGGGAATCTGAGGATTGACATTTGAATGGAATAATGAGTTCAAATCATAATAACTAATAGTAATCATAATAAATATATTGGTAAATAGAAACAAAACACCAACATTACAATAAACCATTACCCATCTTTCATTAGCTAAAACAGTGGTTTTTACAGCCTCCACAAACTGCTCCACGTTCGGAGCAGGCATGCACATACGTTCCGCACCCATTCTAAGTCTTTGTGCATTCTCCTCAGGGCGGAAAAGTAATACATTTCCGTCACTTTTTCTATAAGCTTTCAAGCCTTCAAACAAGCCCTATATATTTATTCGACAGTAACACTTATGAAGATGCTGGCTGGCAAAAAGAAAAAATCACGAACCAAATTCACTATTACAGAGAAAATTGAAGATAAAGCAACAACTAACAAAAACGAAACCTGTCCGTAATTTAAAATGCCAGCAGATGGGCTCAGCTCAATATTCCCAAATCGTTGTAATTCGCCTTTAGAGAAAGCTTCACCATTGGCACATTTCATGACATACATGTAATCAGTCGGCACAATCCCAAAACCGAGGTTGTCCCAATCAATGTGGGCTAACTCTATATCTAAGCTGCTGCCAAATTGAACACCAAGCTAAGCTAAGTACTTCAAAACAACAAACAAATCAAAGTGAATCAACATGACAAATGAATATTCCAAAAAAAGTAGGCAGTATTTAGTTGCACCAATCAAGGTACCTCGAAGGCGAGGCAGCATAAAGAGAATGAACATTGCTATGGTTGCCAAAAGTAGCTGAAAGCGATTGCCTCTGTAGATGGAGACCCAAATAATAAAACAGTAAGCAAGCTAGCATCTAAAACATACCAACAGCGTGAAACTCAACCTTTTTTCAAATTTAAAAAAANNAAAAAAAAAAAAAAAAAAAATCAACACAGATTTGGGGGAAAGCCCATTTTAAATTAAACAGTACCTGAAAAGGAAGATGGTGAAAAGAAAGTATATTTTGGCGGGCACATGGAGGAGGAAGGAGTTTAACGGCGCCGGTAGAAGGGCCGAGAAGAAGGTTGTGGGACGGCGGATTTGAGCGTAGCCCAGCACACACAGCGCCGCTCTCCATATTTTCCCTCTGATTTTTTAACAGTGTCTCTCCCCAGTACTGGATTATAAAAATTAAGAAAAATGCTACGTAACATAGTTAAATAAATACTTTTACATGTTTGACAATATTATTCATAATTCGAAAAATGAATTCAATATTAGGTCTTTAATATATGACACAATTTACTTGTTTGAATCGAGAGATTAGTAGGTCGATGTGAGGATATTAGATCTTTTAACATGGTCTCGCTGGTGAGGACCCACACAAGCATCTGAAGGAGTTTCACACGGTGTGCTCTAGCATGAAACCCACCGAGGTGACTGAGGATCAAGTCAAGCTACGTGCTTTTCCATTTTCTCTTAAGGATGGTGCAAAGGATTGACTCTATTACTTACCTTCAGGATCGATCACTACATGGACACAATTGGAGAAGATCTTTCTCCATAGGTACTTTTCGGCGATCCGAGTCGCTGCTCTACGTAAAGAAATTTGTGGGGTGCGACAGATGCAAGGGGAGACTTTGTACGAGTATTAGGAACGGTTTAAGAGGCTAGTCGCGAGTTGTCCACAGCATCAGATGCCCGACCACCTATTGATCCAATACTTCTATGAGGGCCTTTTAATCACGGATAGAAATATGTTAGATGCAGCTAGTGGTGGTGCACTCATTGACAAAATTCCTACGGCGGCAAGAGAGTTAATTGCCAACATGGCAGCTAATTCTCAACAGTTTGGTACTCGTGGTATCTTGTAGAGGCCGGCTCAAGAAGAAGGGACCGACTCATTACAAGCACAAATCAAGGAGTTAACTTATGTGGTTCGCCAGTTGGCTGTGGGTCAAGCATCGAGGGTCCGACCATGTGGCCTATGTGAGACGGTGGATCACACTACCGAGGACTGTCCATGGGCAGTGAACACGACGGAGGCCCATGCCAATGTAGTTGGGGTGAACAATGGTGCCCGGCGCAACTACGACACATTCTCAAACACTTATAATCCGGGGTGGCGAGATCATCCGCATTTGAGGTGGGGAAACAATAGCGGCAACCAGTTTGGGGAGCATGACCGAGGGCAGCCTCAAAACTTTCAAAGGGGACAAGTCTACCAAAGATACCAAGGCACCGGAGAGCACGACACTCACCCTCCACTGAACGAATCATCTTCGGAGATGAAGAAGCTGATGGAGAGCATGGCGTCCAGCTTTAAGAACTTGGAGGGGCAAGTGTCCTCATTGTCGAATCATGTGAACGGATTGGAGTCGCAAGTGAACTCCAAACTAGCGTCCCAAGCTGAGATTAATCCGAAGAATGTCAGCGCCATCAGAAGTGGGAAGGAGCTCTCAGCCCCCGAGGGTCCTATTCCATCGAAAGAAGATGCAGACGAGAAAGAAGATGGCGAGAATACTAAAGATTCTGCTGTAATCGCCCCCTAATAACAGAACTGCTAGAGAAAAATTAAAAAAAAAAAAGGCCATCGAAACCAATCCGAGATGGGTTGAACGTTTGCCGTTTCCATCGAGAATCAAGAAGCAACAGAAAGATGACGCCGAGAAGAAGATCTTGGACATTTTCAGAAAGGTTGAGGTCAATATTCCCTTAATCGATGCCATAAAGTAAGTTCCAAAATATGCGAAGTTTCTGAAAGACTTTTGCATGCATAAGAGGCGATTGAAAGGGGACGAGAAGGTGATAATGGGTGAGAATGTCTCAGTCGTGTTCCAGAAGAGTTTGCCACAGAAAAGGAGTGATCTAGGTATGTTTTTCATTCCTTGCATAATTGGGAATTTAAAAATAGAACGGGCTATGTTGGATTTAGGTGCTTCTATAAATGTCATGCCACGTTCTATCTTTAATTCTCTTAATTTGAGTCCTTTGAAGAAAACCGGGGTTGTTATCCAACTCGCCGATTGTAGTACCACTTATCCCGACGGTGTTGTTGAGGATGTGCTTGTGAAAGTTAATGATCTTGTGTTTACAGCTGATTTTTATGTGTTGAACATAGATGACAAGTCCTCAAACTCCACCCCAATTTTATTGGGAAGACCATTTTTTAACACAGCCCAAACCATGATTGATGTTCGACAGGGCACTCTTACGATGGAGTTTGATGGACATGTCATCAAGTTCGATATCTTTGATACTATGAAATATCCTAATGATTGTGATGACTCTGTCTATATGCTTGATGTTATTGACCCTTTAGCACAAGAATATATGGAGACTTATGGTCGAGATGATAAGCTAGAGGTAGTGATTGCATCGAGCATTGGATGCGACAATCTGTTATGCCCCCCCCCTGATAGCAGAAGTTGACGGGGGAAATTTTCGCAATCGAGCTAAAGAATTGAGGAAGATCGGCATAGATTTGCATGAGAGAGGACATGTTTCTACTAGGTATAATGTTAATTTTAAATTATCAGAATCTCACCAGAAAATTTTTCCATCTATTGTGCAGGCTCCGAAGCTCGAATTAAAATCTTTGCCACATGATAAGAGGATCTTGAAGAAGCATGGTGATGCAAGGTTTGTGCCTCCTTTGAGGCCACCTCTGAATCCACCATGGATAGCTTGAAAAAAAGGGAAGTAATAAGTCGAGCCAACGACAATAAAAAAAAAGCGCTAGTTGGGAGGCAACCCAACATTTGTTTTCCTTTTTTTTTTTTTTGATTAGTTCAATTTTATCTCTACTGCTGAATTTTTGTTTCAGGATAGCAGCGACACATACTTGAGGTGCTGGAGGAACGTAGTTTTGAGCTAAACGATGAAGAGAATGTAGAACATGGCGAAACGGAGCAGAACCATACTGCTACCGCCTCCCCCGATAACTGGTCAAGTGATTTTTTACCGCCTACCCCGATAACAGCCCACTTAAAGATTCGGTCGAGCACCCGAGTTGCGCCGATGAGTCGAGGAGAGACAGAGGACTCGCAGCAGCAACGAGCAAAGAGGACCACCCGTCGATGATCTGGTGATTTTGATTCCCTTATTGTGCTTTATAGTAGAGATTATGTTTGGGGAGATTTTATTGACGGGTGTAGTTATGTCATTTTTCTATGCATATATGTTTGCTTGGTTTGCTTTTTGATTGGTTATAGTCATTTCTAGTTGTTATTTTTATTGTCTAGCTGCTTTTAGTTGAGAAGAAAAAAATATGTGATTGAGTTTTAGTGTCGTATGTGGAATTTTGCGATGATGATTTGAGAGTCTATTGGAATATTGTGCTAATTATAATGACTTGGATTGATTATTTCTGGTTAAATTCTTGAAGTGTTGTTATTTGAGGGACAAAAACATGACGGTTGAGATTTATGTGTTTTATTAATGGTGAGTTGGTCTCGAACTCTTTATATTTTTGAAATGTGCTAGTGATTATTCTGCTTGATGTTGATTGTGTGAGGTGACTTGAAGTGAAAAGTTGGGAGTTGAATGTCTCGAAAAAAAAAAAAGAAAAAAAAAGATGGTGTGAATAATGAATGTGGAGGAGAAGAATAATGGGTGTTTGTAAAAAATAAAAAAAAAAATGAAAAATAAAGTCGTGGGCTGCAACAGTTGCCAGTCTGTGAGCTTTAGTGCATCACTCTAGCACGAATAGCTAAACACCATAGACTGTGATGGAGCTGCCGTTCCTTAAAAAAAAAAAGAGAAAAAAAAATCGAGACGTTTGATTTATGGCTAGAAGCGAATGGGAACCAAACCGGTTGATAAAGAAAAGGGTATCATTAGTTGCATGATTGGTATACTCGGTGAAGAGATTGATGAGCTGTGGTAATTCACTAAATTGATATTTGATTGTTGGCGTTCTAAAGATGATTTCATTTCGAGTCCGGGGTTATTAATTTGAGAAATTGTAGTTATGCATGATGTGAGATGTGTGAGGACCTGAGCGAAAATTCCACGTACTTGTTTGTTTTGTCCGTTCTATGTGCTTTAGTTCTATGTTGCTTGGGGACAAGCAACGTTTTAGTTTGGGGAGATTTGATAAGTGAGAAAACTTGTACTATTTTGCGGTTTAATTTATATATTCGAGTAATTGATTTTATTGTATTATTCAAGTTTTTTCACGTATTTTATTTTGTGAACAGACATACACCAATATTCGATTTTGTGTCTATTTTGCAGCTATTAAGCCTATTTGTGACGTGGCGTTGATGAAGTGGCAGCTGAGTACGCAAAGATGTGGACTCCAATTTGGCCGAAAACACGCGGCAAGACTCTGGGTGGACTTTTGGTAATTGGACTATTATTTGTTGGTGGCTGACCGAGATGGGGAAATTTAATTTCCTGTGGACTCTTGTGAGTGGCAGAGGATAGAGAATTGGAATTGAATTGGACTCTTGATATTTTTCCAAAAGGGTCTACGTGGCATGGAAAAAGGGTGGAGAAAAATTAATTAATTTATTTTTTTTTTTGGGAGAATTACAACATGCTGGGACTTGGCCGCGAGGAACGGAGAGCTGGAGACGGGCAACATAGAGCATAAAAGTGTTATTACTGCTTGGAATTCAATCTGGCCGTGGATCACTTTGAACAAGGAGTTTTATTTATTTATTTTATTTACTTTATTTATTTGGAGAACATGATAAATATTTATTTTTGTTTTGATCATTTAGCTATGAGCTAAACATTTATTTCGGTTTTAGGGACGGCGAACCCTTGATGACTATGTTTTGATTAATGCAATTTATTTTGTTTTACTCGTCGTATAAAATTAATTGTGTTATTCTAGTTTCATGTCATAATGTGTGATTTTTAATTTAGCTTGATCACCTAAGTTAAGAATTGCATGTTAATTGCTAGATTTGAGGCTTCGATCTGTAATTGCCGTCGTTCTTAATTCGCTTGTAGCAACTAACAGTCGTGCATTGTTAGAGATAACACGACACAAGTTACATGAACCGAACTTGTGTGTTTGTGGCTTAGATTGGTCTATTTTCCTAGATTTTAATGCAGCGAGCGAATTAAATTAGGAGAGCTTATTCCGAGTTATTCGCTTGTTAGAATTAATTGAAGAGCTTGTTTCGATTAAATAAACTTAAGAGAGAATTCGGGTAGCAGAGCTTATTGCTATCTAGGACCGGTAGTTTTAGAAGACGAGTGGAACTTGATAAATGCATTAATTGGACTAGTTAATTGATGGTGTAGACCGACCTGGAACCAATTTCATTCTCATATTTGATATTATTTGTTTATTTTCGATTCCATCATCTTTGCATTTTAATCATTCGTCTCTAGTTTTAGTTTAATTTATCGTTTTGCTAGTAACTTCGTTTTAAATCAAACCCCCCCCCCCTTTTAGTTTAATCTAATTAATATAATACAATCACGGTTTATACCACACTCCATGTGGGATCGACCCTTGCTCGCCACTACTACTATTAGTAGGGGTAAGTCGAGGAAATTTTATAAATATAAATTTGCCGCGAGACGACGCGCGGCCAGTACAATGTCGATTTTGAGGTCAGAAGAGCTATAAAAGCCCAGGCACTAGTAGATTTCATACAAGAATGCACGATGGAGAAAGATATCTGTTAATGGTTAGTTTATGTTGACAACTCTTCGACTGGTGGAGGGGCAGGAGTAGGGGTGTTGATTGTAACACCAGAACAAGACCACCTCGAGTTCGTAGTGAAGTTATCGTTCAAAGTCTTCAACAATGAAGCAGAGTACGAAACACTATTGAAGAGAATCCAACTTGTTGCTAATGAAAGAGCCTAGCAGGTAATCTTCTATTTAGACTCCCAACTGGTGGTCGAGCAAGTCAAAGGAATATATGAAGCCAAGGAAGAAAAGATGCAGAGATACGTAGCCGAGGTGCAGTCGTCGCTCAGAGGATTCCTGATGTAGGAGCTACTGTAAATACCTAAGGGGGATAACATCAGGGCGGACCTGTTATCCAAGATCGCCGCATCATTAGTGGGTTATAGATCCAGGTTAGTCACACTTATAGAGATGGATACGGGAAAGACCTACCGAAGGACCCAGTGGTAAGGAGTACCATACGATTTTTCTTGAAGAATGACCAGTTATACAAAAGACCATTTGTAGGCCCACACCTGCGATGTGTGTCTGACCTTGAACGAGAGTATGTCCTTAGAGAAGTCCATGAATGGAGACCACATCAAAGCAAGAGCACTAGTAGGTAAGGTTCTACGAGCAGGCTACTTTTGGCCCAAGATCCCGGACGTACTTCTAGGTGGTCTTTTTCAGGTCGGTCAGAGTTCGAGTGCAAAGCTACTTGACTGTGCTACTTACTTCTAGGCGGATTGAAGCTCTCCTGAACCGGCCTACCAGTCCACCTCTGCTCTTTTCTCAAATTGGTCTGTCGGGCTATTTTGAGTGACACCGCTACAGTTTTTACTATGAAATATGTGACGCAGCTAAATAAATCTCTTTTCCTATAAAAAAAAAAAATCAGGAAATAATATAATCAATATTTTAAAAAAACAATTAATCAAACAAGAAGGTCCAAGTGATAATTATGATTGATTAAGGCTGATGAGTAGATATCGAAAACAATTTAAATTGGATTGATAGCTTAGATAAGAGTGAAGGAAATTGGGGAATTTGTGTGGAAAGAGTTTTTTGGTAAAAGAGTTAGCAAGCAACATTGGAGGGTTGAGCGTAAAGACAGGAACTAACAACGGACATCAAAACACTTGATCATAATAAACCTTATCTTTTGAAGCTTTGGACAACAGTCTGCTGCGCCCCTCCATCATCAATAATGCTCAGGAACCAACAGTTGGCTCCGTTATTGAGCCAACAATTAATTGGATAACTCCATGTGGGGTTGTACTACATTGAAGAATTGTGAGCCACCCACCTAAAATTGTCTCATTGGTTGTTGGCTTCGTAACGTAATCAACTGTTGACTCTTTAGCATTATTCATCATCATTTGCCTAATTCTCCCCAAAATCAAACCCCTCATCATATCAAATCATTGGTGGGTCCCACCTTGTCTGTCTCTCTATCTTTCATATTCCTCTTTCTCTTCTAACCACGACACCTTTTCACCTTCCTTTATTTTATTCTTATTTTTATTCCTAAATCGGTGAAAAGAGCATTAGGTAATAGTGTGTGCAGTGCACCCATGAAAAAAAATAAATATTCTTCACCTTTTCTTTGTTGAGAGAAAAAAAAAAAAGGGTAAACTATGCAGATATATATATATAATGTAGGGAGATGCTGCGATTTTGTTACGGAACCATTTTATTAAAATTTGCAACTGTTTCGCAAAAAAAAAAAAAAAAAAAAAAAAAAATTGCAACTGTTAAATAACTATCCCGACGGTTACATAATTGTGTAACGGTTACAAATTCTAACGGAATGATTATGTAACGGGACTGTAACATTTCTCTAGTAACTGTTTTGAGATCATGTTTATCAATTAAATTGATTTTATTCGTTCGTCAATCACCAATAATTTTTATGCGGAAATTCTTTTACTAGAAGATCCAAAATTTAATGATTTGTTTCGAATTATGATCTGAATTTTATTCTCTTTTCAGTTGAAGTTTTGAATTTTGAATAATTCTAAATTTATAAGAATCATTTTTATACTATAGTTCTTAACTTTCGGCTAAAATAACTTACTTTTCGATATTAATTTATAAATTAAAATATTATTATTTTATACACATACAATAAAAAATATTTAATATATTTACTAAAATTAATTTAATGAGGAAACTAATCCATATTAATTTTATTTATGCAAAAGTTTAATAAAATTGTTTTAAAAGTTAAAAAAGTTTAAAAGTTTTTGATTTATAATCTAAATATAAATAAAATTAGGAAATTAATAAGTAATTATTTTAGGGCGTTATTATTTACCGCCCCCTTATTACTAGTCACCGCCCTCCTTGGACGATTTTGCCCTTCTCATTTGCACCATGTCAAGCAACTCAGAGGTAATTTTTTTTTTCTGTCCGGACGGGAAAGCCTCACGGGACCGGTCGTGTCCAGCCGAAAAAACCGGACGGCCCGTAGGGCGTACGGCCGGTTCGGCCGGACATGACCGTCCCCGCACGGCTTTTTAGGCCGTACGAACCGGTCTTTGTACTAACAGACCGGCCGTACGGCCGGCTTGATGTCCGGTCGCGACGACCGCACGGAACCCGGTCCGTGCGGTCCGACCGGCCGGACATATATATATATTTTTTTAATAAATAAAATTATTAAAAATTATTTTGTTATAGATTTTAAATAATTTTTGTTATAAATTGAACGTAACATAGTATTATCGTGTTAGATCTAGAAATTATTATATTATAGATTTGATATTATTATGTATAAATTGAACGTTAAAT
>CACSLK010031421.1:27015041-27032052 GCA_902706635.1 Striga hermonthica | reverse complement strand
TTCCAGACAAAAAGTGAAAATGGGGAGTGACAAGATATTCAAAAGGGAGAAATTTTGATAAATAGACGGCATTGATAATTGAGCCAAACCAACATATATACATAAACCCCAAGATCTAGAATGTGTTTAATTAAAAATATTAGTATAGAATGGGGGTATTAAATTACAAAATTGACATTATAAACATGACAAAGTAAGGTTAATTTAGGGATATCATATTTTTACAGATTCATTGGCTCTTTTATAATAGTATAGATTCAACATCAAGTGCACAAAACATTTTAAAACACGTGGAGTGGTATTTAATTTGAGAGAAACTACGGTTCCGTTCGAAACTATTCCGTTGGGGTTTGTAATCGTTAGACCATCATGTAACCGTCAGAGATAGTTGATCTGACAATTATAAACTTGACAGAATGGTTCCGTAATAAGACCGTAACATTTCCCTAATTTGAAAGCTGCCGAATAATTGAACAACAGCTGTCTGTATTCAAATAGTGAGATCATTGCTAAAAGCAGAAAACTGTTGCTGCTGAGGTGACGGCAGATTAAGCGATTTTCATTTGGCATCACACACTTCTAAAAAGCTACAAACATTAATAACCCTAATTAATGGCCATACATTTTGGTATTTAAACAAATATGTATAATTTTATGTTGAAGCATCTTACTCTTAAAAGATAAAATAAATATGCAATATTTCATACAATTACGTACGCATATTTACTTAAAAAAAAAAAAAAAATGAATGGCCATCAACTTGCCTTCTCTTTGGGCCAAGCTAACTCATGATAACTTGTGTCGAACATTATATCGTGTTCCATGTATAATGAGTTAATGCAACACAATCCACTTGTATTAGCTACAATAATGGCACTACAAAAAATTTTGAGGAAAAATTCACTCCAATTCAAAAGGACAAGGTCTCTAATTAGGTCTAAAATAGACTTAACGGTAATCATGTCTCTTTTTTGGCTGTCACATCAGCAAGACCCAATCTACTTTAATTTGCATCGGAGGATATATTTTTTTAGACTGAGTCTATTTTTAGGTGACATATAACTTCTTATGATTGAACTAAAGCATCGTGGATGCTCTAATATAACCATTTTTTTCCTTGGTGCGAAAACTAAGGTAACACTTGTAAGTATGCATGAAACAAAGATTCTCAAATCATATGTAGTTAACATATTTAATTTCACTCATGTATTGATAACGTATAGTCCTTTTTGATCACTAGTAAAGTACACGTGCGATGCACGTGGTGTCGAATGATTTTCGCAGAGTAAGTTTGTAAAATAAATTAATTTATTTATTAAACATATTATTGCATAAATGAACTAAAATATAAAAAAAAATGAACTCATATGTGATTTTATTTATTTAGAATTAACATAATGATGTCCTCATATAAAAATAGTGAAATAGCATTTTACAAACCCCAACAAAAATATATATAAAAAACAAATTCCTAATAAAAAAACACAAAGATTTTCTTTCATTTTAGTTTTAACGTTCTCATAAGAACATTTATAGTCGTTGGAGTCCAATACACCAATACTATTGCAAAATTCCTCTTAATTAATTTGGCAAAACGCCAATTTTATTCAAACACTTAAGAAACATTCTGACCCAACATATAGTCAAACTTCATGATCTTATGATCTTTATAACAAGGTACTTCTACTAAGAAAGGATAGATATCTCTATGAAATAACTAACGGTGTCACTAAAATTATTGATATTTTTTTTATCACTGTATAAACTACTACATTCCTCTATCTCTAGATATATTGGTGTCTACCCCATTGATGCATCGCCCCACGAGGTGGAAATGAAGTTTATCTCCAAATAAAAGTTGACTTTCCAAAATCTTGGTTACATGTACTTCTCTCGAGGTGCTAAATTATTTTTTGAAATCATCATACATTACCTGAAAGTACCTCTAAAGTAATTGCACATATGTTCAAGCACAATACACCAATGAGATTATAAACATTTCTATAAAAAGTGACAATTTAATTCTAACATTCAAAACTGTTTTGATACTCGTACATTTCATTTTCATTGTTATTTATCTAGAATATAGACGAACAATATAATCTATTTTTTGCAATGATAAAACAAAACAATGAGAAAATATTGAGAAGCATATCATTTGTTAAAATATTTGACAACATAAGAATTAGAATTCCATTATATGACGATACTTTTAGTCATTTGTAAAGTTTATTATTATGGCGTCATGATTAAAATATACATCATGTATACAAATTTTAGATTTTTTAATTATTTAAAATTGAAAATAAATAATATATGATCATTATTTATGAGAACCAATTTCTTAGAGAGTCCGTATATTTAAACGCTAGCAACAAAAAATAGTAATTTTAAAAGACTTTTTGTTTGTAAATATTGGTATTCATACTTTTATAACAAAATTAGCATATTTTTTTTTTCTCATTGCATTACTATTATATTATTTGTTTCTTATTCTATAGACAAATAATATTTTATTTGCTAAGTAACTAAAGCACATTTATACGTATTATGTTATTTTTTGTATGTGTTTATATAATGATGATATCAAATTATCTTATTTATTAGGCTACAATTAATATAATCACATACGATTAAATGTAATTTAATATATTTGATAAAATTGTACTTTTTATACGAATTATTAGATTAAAAAGTTTTAGAATTTTTTTCCAATGTTTGATAAAATATTAATTAACTAAGTCATTTTCATAATCACTGAATACACATACGGTACCACCATTATAGGATTCATTTTGCAGCAGTAATTGGCTTCACATAGCTAATGTTATTTCATTTCCTTTCTCTGGTCTAGCCTTTCCTTTTATCTATGACTTCACATTGATTCGCTTCGTTTGTACCCTAAGGTGCATTTGCCATAGTTTCAGCATTACGACAAACTCGTGTCAAACATATATTGGATTTGGGCGCTCTAGCCAAAACGTGGGAACAGTTAGAAGTTTACACCCATTTTTTTACTTTTTTTTTTTAATATGAATTGTTTCAAATTTATGTATGGAAAACAAACCACAAGTTTATCTTATGTTATTTTACACTTAATAAAATTGATTTAACTATATTTGTATATCTTATATTATATTATATTTAATTAAAAATTTTTAATTAAATATTTACAATTCATAAATTCATTAATAATATTGTCGAGTCAACTTTTGTTCATAAAATTTTTAAAAATATATTATTTTCATTGATTTGCTTATGTTGAATTGAGAAAAGTTATGTTTTTTAATTATATATTGGGAGGATATAAGATTTCTTATATTTTTTATGTAGTATTTATTGAGTAATTGTATTTACAATTTTTCTATTAAAATATATTAAACACGCGAACTTTTAGTTCCTATAATTTTTTTTTTCATAAATCACTCATTATTTTATCTCAAGATTAACTATTAATTTTCCAATAGAGTCACATTTCTCATATATTAAATATTATATAATTAAAATATTTCTTGTTTTATCTGTTCAATATGATACTTATATATTATATTAAAAAAACTAATTATAGTAAATAAAAAAGTTATTTAAAAATAGAATAATAAAGATTTTTTTTTCTAATCTACATGTATAAATGTACAAATAACTATTGTCTATCACCTCAAATTTACACATAAAATTAATAAGAACAAAAAACTAACAAGCGTTTAACAACTCAGTTTGATTACATCGATAAATATATTTTTAGAAGGTTTATATTTAGTTATATTAATTATATTATTTTTGTTTATTAGTTTGTTTTATATTTATTAGTATGTGTCACAACTTAGTTATTATTCATATTATTTCTTATATTTAATATTTTTTTAAACCTTTATCTTGTTCTTTCACATGATCTTAACTGTAGATTTGTCAAAAAAGACATAATATAAAGCATAGAATTTTTTCCATCATCCGCCTCATTATATATCAAATATTTGTATATTCTATATTATATTATATATAATTACAATTTTTTTATAATAATATTTTAATTAAATATTTACAATTCATAAATTTATTAACAATATTGTCGAGTCAACTTTTGTTCATAAAAATTTTAAAAATATATTATTTTAATTGATTTACATATGTTGAATTGAGAAAAGTTATTTTTTTTTAATTATATATAGGGAGGATATAAGATATGATGACATTAGTATATTACCAATTTGCCATTAAAAACATGTGAAAGTAAGAGTTTTTTAGGTAGTTCATTTTTTAATTAAAAATATAAATAAAATACGATTTGTATTAGTGTATTACTAATTTGCCATTAAATTTATGTCAAAGTAAGTGTTTTTTAGGCATTATGAATTTTTACAAAAACACTCCTCCTTTTTAAAATTAGAATTAGAATTAGAATTAGAATAATAAAGATTTTTTTTTCTAATCTACATGTATAAATGTACAAATAACTATTGTCTATCACCTCAAATTTACACATAAAATTAATAATAACAAAAAACTAACAAGCGTTTAACAACTCAGTTCGATTACATCGATAAGTATATTTTTAGAAGGTTTATATTTAGTTATATTAATTATATTATTTTTTGTTTATTAGTTTGTTTTATATTTATTAGTATGTGTCACAACTTAGTTATTATTCATATTATTTCTTATATTTAATATTTTTTTAAACATTTATCTTGTTATTTCACATGTTCTTAACTGTAGATTTGTTAAAAAACCTTGTTTGGCGATCAGCGGATAGCGGATAGCGGATAGCGGATAGCGGATTGTATTAGCGGATAGTGGATAGCGGATTATATTAGCTGATTTGACTAGCGGATTGCATTAGCGGTTTTTAAATAAGTGTTTGGTAAATAGCTGAAAGCTTATAGCTGTTTGACATTACAAATTACCAATAAAGACATTTTATTATTTAGGCTGTATTCTTTTAATAATAATATATTAAAACATTTAATATTTTTTAGTTGGTAATTTATATATATATATTTTTTTAAAAAAAATTACTAACAATTGATTAAGAAGTTATGAATTTTACATTTTTCTAGATAAATTAATCATATGGATGACATATTATTATTGTTAGCATCATAAACCAATGTAGATTGTAAAATAAATAATATAAATTAAAAAGTTCTAAATTAAAATTGTAGATTGTGAATCCTCTATCCCCAAAAAGCTCATCTAATGAGCTTTTTCTAAATTAGAGTTTTGGGCCTAAAAAACTTATCAAATAAGCTATTTACCAAACAAGCTCAATAGCGGATTTGACGGGTCAAACCTCTCAATTAAGTCCAATCCGCTAATTTATCCTCAATCTGCTATCTTCCAAACGGGGCCATAATATAACGTATAGAATTTTTTCCATCATCTGCCTCATTATATATCAAATATTTGTATATCGTATATTATATTATATTTAATTACAATTTTTAATTAATATTTTAATTAAATATTTACAATTCATAAATTCATTAATAATATTGTGGAGTCAACTTTTGTTCATAAAATTTTTAAAGATATATTATTTTCATTGATTTGCTTATGTTGAATTGAGAAAAGTTATGTTTTTTAATTACATATAGGGAGGATATAAGATTTCTTATATTTTTTATGTAGTATTTATTGAGTAATTGTATTTACAATTTTTCTATTAAAATATATTTAACACGCGAACTTTTAGTTCCTATAAATTTTTTTTTCATAAATCACTCATTATTTTATCCCAAGATTACCTATTAATTTACCAATTGAGTTACAACTCTAAAATTAAATATTATATAATTAATATTAATTATATTATCTTTAGAAGGTTAATATTTAGTTATATTAATTATATTATTTTTGTTTTATATTTATTAGTATGTGTCACAACTTAGTTATTATTCATATTATTTCTTATATTTAATATTTTTTAAAACTTTTATCTTGTTCTTTCACATGTTCTTAACTGTAAATTTGTCAAAAAAGACATAATATAAAGTATAGAATTTTTTCCATTATCTGCCTCATTATATATCAAATATTTGTATATACTATATTATATTATATTTAATTACAATTTTTAATTAATATTTAATTAAATATTTACAATTCATAAATTCATTAATAATATTGTCGAGTCAACTTTTGTTCATAAAATTTTTAAAGATATATTATTTTAATTGATTTGCTTATGTTGAATCGAGAAAAGTTATGTTTTTTAATTACATATAGGGATGATATAAGATTTCTTATATTTTTTATGTAGTATTTATTGAGTAATTGTATTTACAATTTTTCTATTAAAATATATTAAACACGCGAACTTTTAGTTCCTATAAATCTTTTGTTGTTCGGTAGCGGCGGAGCGCTGACCGAGGTTCCGAGAAAGTCAAAGCAAGTTGACGTTCGGCTGACTTTAACGATTTTTTTGCTTGCAAGGGACTGTTATTCTTCTTGCGAGAATAGGGTATAGCGTTACATTTTTGTCGCAGACCTTATGATCGTCTTATCTAGGTCAGAGGAAAGGGAATTGCCTTTCCGATGTGGTACCCCTCGGTGCCAGCCCCCGAGTTTATGGGAGTTGGTTACCAAGGGCCCCGTCATTTCGGGTACCAGTATCGAGGTTATGCGGCTCTTGCGTTTCTCATCACTCATTATTTTATCCCAAGATTATCTATTAATTTACCAATTGAGTTACAACTCTTAAATTAAATATTATATAATTAGAATATTTCTTGTTTTATCTGTTCAATATGATACTTATATATTATATTAAAAAAAACTAATATAGTAAATAAAAAAGTTCTTTAAAATTAGAATAATAATATTTTTTTTTTTTTTTTTTTCTAATCTACATGTATAAATGTACAAATAACTATTGTCTATCACCTCAAATTTACACTTAAAATTAATAAGAACAAAAAACTAACAAGCGTTTAACAACTCAGTTCGATTACATCGATAAGTATTTTTTTAGAAGGTTTATATTTAGATATATTAATTATATTTTTTTGTTTATTAGTTTGTTTTATATTTATTAGTACGTGTCACAACTTAGTTATTATTCATATTTATTTTTTATATTTAATATTTTTTAAAACTTTATCTTGTTCTTACACATGTTCTTAACTGTAGGTTTGTCAAAAAAGACATAATATAATAGAATTTTTTCGATCATCTGCCTCATTATATATCAAATATTTGTATATTCTATATTATATTATATTTAGTTACATTTTTTTTTATAATAATATTTTACTTAAATATTTACAATTCATAAATTCATTAACAATATTGTCGAGTCAACTTTTGTTCATAAAAATTTTAAAAATATATTATTTTCCTTGATTTGCACATGTTGAATTGAGAAAAGTTATGTTTTTTTAATTATATATAGGGAGGATATAAGATATGATGACATTAGTATATTACTAATTTGCCATTAAAAACATGTGAAAGTAAGGGTTTTTTAGGTAATTCATTTTTTAATTAAAAATATAAATAAAATATGATGTGTATTAGTGTATTACTAATTTGCCATTAAATTTATGTCAAAGTAAGTGTTTTTTAGGCATTATGAATTTTTACAAAAACACTCCACCTTTTAAAGTAGTATAGATATAGATATATAAATACAAATTGTATTTGTTAAATTATCAAATGTGTACAAATATATTTTTATTTTGAATGCCTATTTACTGGAGAATAAATGAAAAATGTGGGCCCTCAATTGGTGGGCCAAACTATACATGCGAGATTTGGCAGGCCGAAATGAGAGGAGGCTCTATGTCTATGGATGCAAGTTCGCCATATTTATTTTTCAGCTTCTTTTTTATTTTTATTTTTTATTTTTTATTTTTTTTTTTACATATGCGTAATTCATCGGGGGTCTAATTAACAAGATTCTACTTGACTCTGAGAGCATCACTAATGTTTTGACTACGAGAGCCTTTTTCTAGTGCATTATGCTGGACTATTATTGAATGAACAGATCTGATGAGTATATGAGAGAGAAGGAGAGAAAAGAAAAATAAACTTGTATTGAATAATGAATCTGAATTGTGTACAATGAGACATGAAGAGCCCTTTTATATCTAGGGTTACAATGAATGGTAAAGTAACATGTGTAAAGTGCTACACTATTATAACTAAAGGTGCTATTTACAAAAGAACAAATAATAAATTATACAATCTATTACCCCCCGCAAAGTGAACATGGATGTTTTTCATGTTCAACTTGAAAGTAAGTTTCAGAAATTGAGCACCACCAATTGGTTTTGCAACAAGATCTGCAAGCTGGTCTTTGGTTGGGATATAATGTAAAGATATGATGCCATATGAGAGCTTTTCCCTTATGAAGTGGCAGTCAAGTTGAATATGCTTTGTTTCTCATGAAGCATTGGGTTGTTGGCTATAGAAATGGCTAATTTGCTATCTGAGAAAATAGAAACAGGAAAGTTATGAGAAATATGCAAATCATGTAACAAGTATAGCAACCATTGAGTTTCAGATGTAGTTGCAGCTAAGGCTCTGTATTCAGCCTCAGCCGAAGACCTACTAACTGTGAATTGCTTTAGGGATTTCTCAGAAATCAATGAGTTTCCCAGGAATATAACAAAACCAGTGACACTCCTTCTAGTGTCAACACACCCAGCCCAGTCACTGTCAGTGAAGGCATTAAGCTGTAAAGTAGAGGATCTAGAAAAGAGTATACCTTGGCCACATGTGGATTTAAGATACCTGAGGACTCTGTGAGCTGCCATTAAATGTTGCTGCTTAGGAGATTCCGTGAATTGGCTAAGACATTGTACACTAAAAGAGATGTCTGGTCTTGTTATAGTAAGATACAATAACCTACAATTAATCTCCCATACTCACTAGCATCAACAGATGAATCAGATGAATCAAGAGCAGTGAGTTTTAAATTTGTGTCCATGGGTGTTTGACTAAGTTTACTATCAAGATATTCAGTATCATTCAAAATCCAAAGCATACTTCATTTGACAAATATGAATGCCAGATTGTGATTGAGAAACTTCAATTCCAAGGATATACTTTAAAGAACCCATATCTTTAATAGTAAAACAATCATCCAAATGGGTTTTGATGGCAGTTATATCAGCAATATGATCACCTACCAATATAATGTCATCAACATATACAAGCAATGCAAGGAAAGAAGTGCTGGTAATTTAACAAATAAGGAAGAATCAACAATGGACTGTGTGAAACCATAATAAGGCAAATATGATGTTAATTTATGAAACCATTGCCTAGAGACCTGTCAGACCATAATGGCTTTTAGTGAGTTTGCAAACCCTTGTATCATTTGGAGAACAATAACCAGGGGGTGGGGTCATGTACACATCCTCATGTAAATCACCATGCAGAAATGCATTATTAATATCAAGTTGCTGCAAATGCCAATTTTTAACAGATGCTAATGCAATAAGTAATCTGACAGTAGTGATTTTGGCAACAGAGGAAAATGTGTCAAAATAATCTATACCCTCCTCTTGGGTATATCCTTTGGCTACTAATCTAGCCTTAAACCTTTCTATAAACCCATCAGATTTGTATTTCACTTTATACGCCCATTTACATCCTATACAATGCTTACCTTGGGGAAAATCTGTGAGAAACCATGTATTGGTTTTCTCTAATGCATGTAACTTCTTTTTCATGGCTTCTTGCCATAAAGGGTTAGTGGCAGCTTGTTTATATGTTTTAGGTTCTGTTATTTGAGAAACAGAAGCAGTAAAACAAGCATGCTCAGATGATAATTAAACATTCAGTAGAAGATAAGATGAGATGGGGTACAATGATGATGTTCCAGAAAGTGGAGAATGTGTTTCAGAAGGAAAAGATGGATGATGTTGAGATACAACAATGTTTGATGAAGAGAGTAAGGAATGTTTGTAGACATTGAGATAAGATGGGGTTGATCTTTTTCTGGATGATCTTCTGAGGGTAGGAGAAGAAGTATCAGAGGTATTGGGAAGAGTAACATTAGAAGAAGCATATAATTGTTGTGGAGGTTGATTTGTAGGGGTAGGGATTGTGTTGTCTGGGATAGAAGGCTGTGTAAAATGAGATTGAATATTCTAGGAGATGTTTATCATCAAATATATAAGGAGAGGGTTCAGGGAAAACTAGAGTTGATGATGGTTCAGAAGGTGATGTTTTGAAAGGAAACACATTCTCATAAAAAAATCACATTTCTGGAGATTAATGTTTTCTTGGTTTCCAAGTTGTAAAGCTTATATCCTTTACAACCTAATGGATAGCCAAGAAATATGAATTTCGATGCCCTAGGTTCAAACTTATGCCTATAAGCTTGAATGGTAGATGAGTAACATAAACAACCTATCACCCTTAGATGATCATAAGATGGTGCACAATTATAGAGATTTTCATAAGGAGATTTGTTGTGCAAAACATGTGTAGGTATTCTGTTTATAATATGAACAGCTGCAAGAATACAGTCAATCCAAAAATGGAGTGGAAGATGGGCATGAAATAATAGTGCTCTTGCTACTTGGAGAAGATGTTGATGTTTTCTTTCAACTCTAGCGTTTTGTTGTGGGGTTTCAACACAACTTGTTTGATGGATTATTCCAGTTTTATGAAAAAAAAAACTCAGTACCATTATCTGATCTGAGAAATTTAATCTTTTTGTCAAACTGAGTTGAAACCATGTTTTGAAAATGAGTTAAATGATGTTGAGTATCAGATTTAAAAATGAGTGGATAAATCCATATGGTCGTACTCAAATCATCAACAATAGTGAGAAAAAACTTATAGCCAACATAAGAAGTAGAGAATGGCCCCCAAACATCACAATGGATTAATTCAAATGCTTGAGTAGCAACAGAGACACTTGGTGTGAATGAAAGTTTCTTTTGTCTTGAAAAATGACATATATCACATGGTGATATTGCATTCTTGCAATTTTTAAGAGAAAGTGGCAGCTGTTCAAGTCTATGAAAAGATAAATGTCCAAGTCTGGAGTGCCATACATCAGATGAAATAGAGACATTTGATACAATTACATCAAAAGAAATATTGAAAGATGTGATACTAGACTTATGTGGATGTACATGAAAATTGGTGGAATGTATAGAAGATGCAGTATGAGAAGTAGTCATAGCATGAGCAGTGGCAGGAGTAAAATGATATAAACCGGCTTTTGTTTCATCAAAACCAATCAGCTTTTGGGTTTGGGAATCCTACATGATGCATATAGTAGAAAAGAATTTCACTTGACAGTGATTGGATGCAGTCAGTTTAGAGACAGATATGAGATTAAACTTAAACTGAGGAACATATATATAATGCATCATGAAGAGTAAGATCATCATATAATTGAACTTGACCTATTTGACATGCTGTGGTGAATTGACCATTAAGCAAATTAATATGCACACAAGTAGGTTTAGCATGTGTAAAGACAGAGAGATCACAAATCATGTGGTCTGTAGCACCAGTGTCCAATATCCATGTATTCTTATCAAAGCCAGAATGAGCTAGACAAGAGAAAGATATACCTGAGGATGGACCTAATATGGCAGAGCACACATTGGCAACACTGGGTTGTGGCTCAGATGATGTAATATTGCCCTGCTTGTGCTCATAAGAACTTTTAAAAGCTAAGAACTCAGCAAAGAGAGGGTCAGTAATGGAACTTTCAGTAACAACAGTAGTAGTATCAATAACAACAGGTTGAGCATTGGTAAAATGTCCAGTGTGTTTATTGTTTGGTTTCCAACCACGTGAAACATTCCAATGAGTAGGGTAACTAACCAATTGATAACAACGGTCAAGAGAGTGACCTATTAGGCCACAATAGGAGCATTTGGGGTGCTGTTTGTTTTGAGAATTGGTGGTTTGGTGGTTATTGGAAGCTGAGGGTTGGTGTTTGGGATGATATGTTGTTTTAGCCATCATAGCCAGGGAATCAAGCGGTTTAGGAACAAAATTCAATGACCTTTGGCTCTCTTCTTGTAACAAAAGGAATACACTTTTGACAGAGATGGTAAAGGGGTGGAGAGGCATCCATGGATTCAAAAATGTTACAAGTACAGGAAGAGAAAGAACCATAAGCACATCGAATTATAGGTCTTTATGTCAAAAATTCATCCCACAGGATTTTGAAGGCATTATAGTACTGAGTTATGGTCATTGAGCCTTGGTCCATTGTGCTTAAAGTTTTTTCAGTTTGAAATATGCGTGGACCACTGCTCAACGCATATCTAGCTTTGATTTTATCCCAAACATCCTTTGTCGAGGAAAAAAATAGAAGAGATTGACGAATATCTTTCGAAATCGAGTTCAACTACCAAGAAAGGACAAGATTATTTGCATGACTCCATGCCAAATAATCGACAGTATGAGTAACAGAGGGAATAAAGATGGTACCGTCAATGAAACCTAGTTTATTTTCACACTTAAGGCCATTACCACTTCTCGCGACCAGGATACGTAGTTATCGCCGTGAAAGGGCTCAGCGAAGATGAGAGCGCCTGGTTTGTCGCTAGCATGAAGATAGAACGGTGAGGAAAAATCGTCTGTCAGGGCAATAACATAAGTCGCCATTGATGCGCGATAGCAAATTTAGGGTTTGCGATCAGAAAAAAAAATGACAAGCAGATATCGTGTCTCGAAAAAAAAACAAGCGACAATCACCGATCTGGTAAGAAACAAACATGAAAATACAGCGAAAATAAAATCAGGATTGATCAATGGAAACTGATACCATATTGAATGAACATATCTGAGTATATGCGAGAGAGAAGGAGAGAAAAGAAAAATAAATTTGTATTGAATTATTAATCTGAATTGTGTACAATGGGACATAAAGAGCCCTTTTATATTTAGGGTTACAATGAATGGTAAAGTAACATGTATAAAGTGCTACATTATTATAACTAAAGTTGCTACAAAAGAGTAAAATAATAAACTATACAATCTATTAACTATCGTTGGTTTGATAATGATCTAACAGAAAACGTATGTTCAATATTTGAACTGCAATCGGACTTGGTTGAGATAATTTACATTGCTTATGTTAATGAAGATGATGCGTCAAATAATATGAAATTAAATTGGAATTTAAGATAAGAATGGAGTATAAGAAAAATTAAATTGGAATTTAGGACATGAATGGAGTTTAAAAAAACCCCCTCTCCATTTGGCTGCCACTCATATTAGACCATTTTTAACAACAACCCTACCCAGCTTAATAATTAAAATCTCTTTATCTCTTATCTGGTTGCACAACTCAACCTTTCTATTCAAATTATCTTTATCCCCAACCCAACTTAACTTCAAATATTTGTTTAATTTTATTTATTCAAAAATTACAATTGTGTTCCAAGATCCATGTGATCTCTATTTATAGAGTATAAAAAAAATACTAATTTTAGTATTTTTATTATTTTTTAACTCAAAAAAATACATGTGTCCAATAAAAATGAGACAAGTATCCCATTTGTAACCAGCAACTGGGTCGTGACCTGGGTCGCAACATTTGATGACCTTTTGTTTTTTGTTTTTTTTTTTGGTCCTTATATCCGTGGCCCAACAAATTGTTATTTTTTTCTGAGTACCGAATCGAAAGATTCGTTCCCCGGGTCGATCTCTCGAGGAAGGCGGTTCGAAATTTAGCTTCAATATGGATCACACATAAAAAGTAAAATAAATCCTCAACACTCTAATCAGATTGGGGTTTGAACTATCAACTAGAAAATAAGAGAAAATGCATAAATAGAAATGAACTCAAAAACATGAATCAAACAATGAGAAAGAAGCTAGGGATTTGGGGATAAGTATTTTAGTCTGAAATACAATTATCGGGGGCAAACGATCGTTCGGTTAAAGGATTCGAATAACCTACATGTTTACAGATTCATCCTCAATAACTTTTTGTAACAAGAGAATAAACATGAACGACAAATTAACGAGTCATTTAAAACATAGGTAATACTTTTACGAACAACCCTATTTTATATGAACCTAGATCCATCAACTTCTCCCCTTTCGGTTCTAAGAGTTGATTAAATTAGACTAGACCGAATTAATCGACTAATATTTTAGAATTAACAACATCAAACCCGAATAAATCATATTCAATTGACAATCAATCGCAAATTGATGTGTCACTCTTCAACAACATTCAACATTCAAGCATGATATTTGAAAACAACTCGCATAATTTGAATAATCATCAAACACAATAATCACAAACAAATTCAAAATATCATCCCCTATCCCTAGCTAATCGGATTAGCTACTCATATGGAATTCAACAAAAACATTCACAACAATCCAAGCATTCATATCCATGGTTTAGATGAAAAAGAAAACTTACAATTGATAAGGAAATCGAGTGTTGAATCCCAAGTACAAGCTTAATCCGAAAAATAGGGACAAAATCAATTAAATCCAAGTGTAAGATTCAAGTTCTAGAGAGAAATATTCAAGAAAAACGAGTTTAGGGATGTTATTTTAGGTCTGGGAACGAGTCTCAATGCCAAGTACTCGAAAAAACAAACAAAATCAAGTTTATAAGCAGGGAGCTCTGAGGACGCGGGATTTCAGCTTCAGAGGTGCTCCGCAGCCGCAGGATTACTCCCGAGGCCGCGGTGAAGAAAACTGGGCAGCTGCACGCGATTTTATGTTTCGGCCTCGTTTGAACTCGTCCGAACTCAGAATTGGGTGCCGTTTTTTTCTACGCATCGCCAACGCACCCTTCTAGTCAATTATTCTTTTCCATCAAATATATTCAAATATATTCCTGAAATCCTAATCTCCCAAAGCTTATGACCTTCACACCAAAAATGTGTTTCACGCGACTTTACGTTTTGGGCTCGTTTGAGCTCGTCGGACCTCGGAATTGAGTTCCGCTTCTTCCTATATGTCGCTAACGAACCAGTCTACACAATTATGATTGCCTGGTCAATTTTTGGGCTAAATCTATTCTTCATGGGTATTCTGGCCTGCATAGCAAAACGAAAGAAAACCGAAAAAAACACGAGAAACACAAGAAAGACCAAAATAGAGCAAACCACGAAATAAACTACATAACAAACTAAAAATCAACTAAAAGACCTAAAACGGGGGAAAAAGAAAGATAAAATAAGTACGGAAAATGCAACAAAATGGGACAAACAGTTAGGTTATGGATAAACATGGTCTTATAGATTCAATACAATTTTATTATCATTGCTTTTCTCATAGGTCAATGTAAATGAGAATTGTTGAAGTTAAAAATGATCATGCTTTCTACGTTGTCGTGGAAGTTTAAGCAAAACGAGAAAGGAAAATTAAAAAGGAAAGATACAAAAAACACTTTCTGATACAATCCTATTAGCTATGGTTTGTTTACATGCCTTGAATATATATAGCTAGAAATATATCAATCTAGAAGAAGAAATGAGATAAGGATGAATCATATGTTAGTTGTGCATGATTTCTATTGCCGTGGAGTTTAAGCAAAACGAGAAAGGAAAACCAAAAAGGAAAGTTGCAAAAAATACTTTCTTATACAATCCAATTAGCTATGGTTTGTTAACATGCCTTGAATATATATAGTTAGAAATAGATCAATCTAGAAGAAGAAATGAGATAAGGAGGACTCATATGTGAGTTGTGCAAACCAATAAAAATGCCCAACGATTCTCTCTACAAACTTGTACTGCATGGATATATATTTAAACCTCACGAGTTGACTGCATGCTGACGTGGAAAATGACTGGCCATGTGGAGGTTTGTTATTGCCAACATCCCACCTCAATTCATGTGAGTTGAGGGGGAGAACATAGATCTTGTTCCTCATGCATGCGAGCAAAGAATTGTTCGGTAAGCAGTTTGTATAAAATGTCATTTGTTTGATCCATTGTCGGCACATGTAAAACTCAGATGGACTTGTGATTGAGGAACTTTTTTCAGATAAAATGAAGGCCGACATAAATGAAGGTCGATCTTCCACTTTTGGCTCCTTTTGGGCAGCTTGTCGCTCACTTTGACTAGTTTTATCATCTGTTTGCTTGGCTTTCACCTTATCATTTTGGTTGAAATCTGCCACCGCCTCCTCCATATTCACATATTTACTGCGCCTTTCCAAGAGTTCGTCAAAGGACCTCGCCGGCCTTTTCACCAATGAATCTCGACATTTTCTCGACCTTAAGCCCTTTGTAAAACCTCCAGCTTTTATTTCTTCCGTCTCGTAGGGACTTCACACATTCTATCGCGACACATACTGCCTCAATGTCTCTCCTACTTTCTGTTGCATGCTAATCAGCAAGAGATATGTTTTTTTTATGTTTTTTTAGCACTCGCAAACTGATTCAAAAACAGAGAACTAAATCTCTCAAAATCGTCAATGAAGCCAGACGGTAATTGATGGAACCAGTCCTGCGCCGCTCCCTTTAGAGTATAAAAGAAAGCTCGACAATGACACTGATTTATTCTTCCTCACCTCTCCCATGACACTGATTTTGTTATGGGAGCAAGGATAGGTGCTGAGACAGAGGCTGCTGAAGTGATCCGTTAAGAGCCCCCCTATCGATATTCTGAGCTCGTCATGTCGCCTCCACGATAGTTCTATTCAGCTCTGCCATTATCATATGGAAAACTTGATCCTCTCGCGGCGCAGAGGGGGCCATTTTCTGGTGGACCTTGTCCCTTTGCCTCAACCATCTTTTTGTTATCGAGGGAACCTGTCTGAACACTCCCGTCAGATACAAGAACAACATGGTTAGCTTACCCTTCAACCGTCATTTTCCTTTCCAGTCTAGCCACCTAGTCCTCTTGGATTAGTAGATTTCCCTTACGTATCTAGTGTCGGGGTCAAGGTCGTTCCTTGCGCTGGCAATGTCTCCCTCGGAGTAATCGTCAGTTGTGACCACCCCAACAGAGGCCCTGTACCGATTGCCCTCTGAGTCCATGCCTCGTCCACCTGGTTTGTCAAATTCTTTTTTGGGTTATTTCTCGTCATGATTCTCCCGTTATTGTTTTT
>CACSLK010031421.1:26969463-27004694 GCA_902706635.1 Striga hermonthica | reverse complement strand
AAAAAAAAAAAAAAAAAATAATAATATTAATAAAAACCAAATGGCAGACAAAAACATGACATAGTAAATAATGGGAGGGCATTGAAAATTGACTTGATTAAAACTTCCTTACCCGCTGAGGATAGCCATTTATTCTTCCAGCTAAACATTCTAGTTCTCACCACAAAAATAATATAGCTGAAAGCCTTTTTTTTTTTCTTACCAATACCCAAAGGTAAACTCAAATACCTGGTAGAATGGTGTTGTACGATGCCAAGTAACAAAGAGCAACACCTCTATTAGATAGACAACAGAGTATTTTTGCTGAAAAAAATGGTAGATTTTTCCAGGTTTACCTTTTGGCTAGTAAACAATTCATAATCTTTCAGAATAGAAAGTAATTTTTGAATTTGACCCTCCTCGACTTTACAGAAAATCAGTGAGTACTCTACAAACAATAAGTGGGTTAACATTGGCCCTCCAGTGACCAACTTCACTCATTTAAATAATATTTAAAATTAAATTTAGAACTTTTTATTTATGTAAACAAATTAATAAAAATATGTTATAATTTTTTTTAAAAAAAAATCCAGTGTATTTGGTATTTCACCAGTATTTTGGCCGGTCACCCAGTAAAATCGACATTCTACAGTATGAAACCGACATAAACTAGAATTTTGGTCAAAACAATATTTAGAAGGTAACCATGCCGGTCAGACCACCAGTATCCGGTATTACCGGTAATACTGGCCAGTATGTAATACTTAAAACATTGGTCATATCTACTACCAAGTGCACTTTACTAGTAGGAGGGAGAAAGGCATAAAGTAAAGGAAATCCGAAATATTTTGAGATCCCAAAAACCCACATCAGACCACACCTTTCCTTCTACTTATTATTCAATTTTGAACAGAACTTTTCACCCCCAAAACTCCATATATCCCTAAAATCCCCCAAATTTTCTTTCATAAATGGACCACTCTCAAAATCTCGTCCACCGCCATTTCATCAAATTTTCAATCATTCTACTGATTTCCCTCTTCTCATTAATATTACATGCCCAAGGTACGTTAATTACGACTGTATACACACACATTTACACAAAGTGATTATATGTCTGCCTAAATAATTAACACGTTCCATATTTTTAATTCTTTTTTATTATTTTATTTTTTGGCATTTTTCAGCCAGAAAATTACCACAAACGGATCCAAGTTTCAAGGTGAGAGTTTGCTCAATGCTTCTAGTGTGTGTGTGTGTGTGTGTGTGTGTGTGTGTGTGTGTGTTTGTGTTCTGTGTTTTCTGTATTTCTTGAGAACTTTTCTAAGAGATTCTCTCTTTTTTGTTGTTTGGTTCACTCGGTAGACAGTGGAACAAGAGGAGACAATGTGGCGGGTCCGGATCGGGTCGAGCCCGCCCCGTTGTGAGCGGATATGCGAGTCTTGCAGGCACTGCGAGGCCGTTCAAGTTCCCACCACAAACCCACAAGTTAATAAGGCCCGAGTCGAAAACTCGAGCTCGAATGATGATGATGATGATACCACCAATTACAAGCCCTTGAGCTGGAAATGTAAATGTGGGAATCTCATTTTCAACCCTTAAATTAAAAATGTATGTATATATTTTAGTTTCTTTTTGTGTTACATTTTAAATTAATTTCGTTTTGGTTCGGTCGAAACCTGTTCCGATGTTTTGATTGTACTAATGCAGTATATTGAAGCAGAAATTAGACGAACTTTTATGTGAGGCAAGAATTCAGTTACGGTGGTGCAGAGCATTTTTAATGCAAATTTATATCCAACTAACTCATCTAAGGCAATCAATCATATGCGCTCAGCTCTGATTTTCTGAGCCCCTTTTTGTGATATTGTACCACACATATTCTGATTTTGCACGGTACCCATAATCAATTGAATCTGTACCATTCACATCCATCCAACAAAATATTTTAATGCCATTTCAATAAAATAGGAAAATAATAATAATTCTAATCAAACATTGCCACACGCTCCAACTATATTTATCTCTATTTTTTTCAGTGTTGCTAATTTAATTTGACCATTTTAAAAGTTATGAGGGCCATCTATTTCATTTATAGTCTGTCAACTAGTAGACATGGCCAAGGGTCAGACCTGGCCCGAAACCGGCCTCCTCAGAGCCGGTTCGTTGAACCGGCCGTTAGGGCTGCGGTTTGGTCCCGGTTCGTAATTTTTCATTTGTCTCGCCTGGTCGGGTTAGGCCACGGGTTGAAAGATGGGTCGTAGTGTTACTATTTTTTTATAGATCGTACCGGCCGAAATCCGCATGGCACCGTTAAAAAGATAGGGCCAGGGCCTTTTATTTTTTCACAGAAAAGAGTTGTCCTTTACTTCACAGAGTTTTAAAGTGAACACGCAAGAATCAATTTTTCTTTTATTATTTATTTATTTATTTATTTATTTTTGTGACATTATTATTTGTTTGTTTTGATCTAGAAAATAGATAGGTGTATAGGCCTGCAAGCAGGTAGTAGCTAAAAAATTCATTGCTTGTTTTGCCTTATTAACTTAACCGTATGGTTTTCTTCATGATTTTCAAGAAAATTTATATAAAGGTTCTCTCGTTTTCGCCGTTGATATGCTCTGATGGGACGTACGTACGTCTCTGCTAGATTTCATTTCACCACTTCTTTTAATTTTTTGCTTACGGCATCAAATTTGTCATCGTCTGACATAAGATAGGTAATTAAGGGCATTAGGCCTGGTAATTATCTGATGTAATACGTTAATCGAAATGGTATATTTGGAATTTATTATTACTATATGAAAATGAAGCTACGTTTGATTGATTATTCGATGCAGTGTGGACAACTTTACGTCACTAATTGATGTGTGTGCGGGGGGTTAACTTCTAAATTCAGACGAAGTAGATGATACATACAAATTTTTCCACACCGCTTAAACTGGCGCCATAGGTTGGAATTGGGCAAAAACAATCTATAGATCAACTCGCTCTATTGCAACTTTATTTTAGAATAGTGTGTGATATTATAGCACGAGGAGAATATTTAAGTAGACTAGCAAAAATCAGCTTGGTTTATGAGCCGGAAGGAAGCTTGTGGGCCAAGCAGATGCAATGATTCGATTATGTATGGGCTCGACCCAATAACAGTTCGGCCAGTTGCGTTGGCTGAGCATATGTAATAATCTGGTAATGTGTGGGTTTGTTACAATAACGGCTCGGTTGGGCGCATAAAAGGAGCTCTAAATGGGCCGAGAACCGCCGTAAGGGACACGTGTAGTGTAGCGATCATAGAAAGGATAGGTGATCTGACGAACGAGGAGAAAAGCGTACATAGGAAGCTAGGGAGTTACGTATAAAGAAGTAGACCTGGTGTGATGGTATGAGTTTTCACGTTACAAACCCTAATATATAAACTAAGCTTTCCAGGATACTCTACTAACTTGAGGGTCGGAGGCTTACCGCCGGGAACACTTCCCGGCGTCTTTGTAGGTTTCGGGGGCTCAAGCGGTTGGAGATCAAGGAGGGCCGGTCCAGTGTGCAATAGCACATCAGTGTGAAAAATTGGGTCGTCAAATTACCCCTAATTTCCCGAATCTAAAAACCCTCGTTCGTCAAGTTGGGTCGCCGCGTCCTCTTCAGCCGCTGATTTCGTCTCCAATCGAGGTGGGCGGGCACCGGGGCTTTCTTCTCATCTCGTATGGCCACGGATTTTCTGTCATGCTCGTCGTTTTTCTTGATTCCTTGGCGGCGGCGGCGGGGCTGCCCGACGGCTTGGTAGCATGGAGAGGGAGGCTGGGCTTGTTTGTGTCTGGATGCGGACCGTCCTCTGCTTCTTCGTCCGGCTTCTTTGGGGTTGGAACTGTGCGGGGCTTGGTGACCTTGGCGTGTTGGTTCAAGGTAGTTGAGGTTTTGATGAGGTCGGTTGGGAAGATGCCCCCGAGTGTTCTCTTGATCGGGAACCGTAGGGGTGTGAGGCTTGGCTCGGAAGTTAGATGGTGTAGTTAACGAGCTCTTTCGGGAGAAAGGAGTTTCGAAATCCGCTTCCCAAATTGTTGTCTTACTCGCTTTGGTTGCTTTAATCGGGTGTCTGGCTCGTTTTGGCAGGTCGGAGCTTTTATTTGACTGTCGAGGACGACTTTCATTTGTTTGTTTAGTTGTTTAGTTGTTTTGGTATATTCTCCTGTTGAGAGCTTTTGTTTTCTTCTTCTTTTGGGAGTTTTTAGTTGTATTTTATGTTGTAGGTTGACTCTAGGCTACCGAATGTATGTACATGTTCTCTACTAGAGTCAGCCTATTAGGCTGATTAGTTGTTTTTTGGTCTCAGTTTTATTATTAATATATGAGAATCCTATAGTTCCGATAAAAAAAAGGTGTGAAAAAAATTGTTCTAACGTTACATTTTTTTATTATTTTCAATATGTGAAAAGTATTGCGCTATATATAGCACATACTATATATCGTGCTACAATTTATTTCTTCAAATTTTAATATTTTAATTGATGTTTATTTTTAAATATTATGTTTGACAAAATATAAATCAGCAAACACTACTAAAATTTGGTGTATTAGTGATGGACTTTCGCAACGGATTAGTATTAGTGCCATAATTATGATATTTGTAACATAATTTTACAACGAATTCAAAATGGTGTCATAGTTATGAGTTTTTGCAACAAAATCTAATTTATGTATATTAAGAAACCAAATTTCTTTTATTTAGTTGGCTAGATTTAGTTCGAATAAAAAATAATAATTAATTGTTGAAATTAAAAGTACATAATAAGATTTTATTGAAATTTGAATTTCAATTAAAAGATCTATTTTGATGATTAATGTCGAAAATGGCTGCCTTATATACTACCTTTGAATAACATTAAAGGGACTTGAAATTAGCCCAAGTGAAGTGATTTTACCTTTGAAATAGCGATTTAAATTTTCGATTTTGGGTGTCCTCAATTTTTCTGGCTGGCCCTCGCAGTTGGTTTTCATCTACAAAACAATTTATACTCTATAGAAGTGGCTGATCAGTTCTATCATATACCTTCTATCCTCACTCGAAATCACCTATGAACTACAAAAATCACATAAAATTGACATAATGACGTAGTTCATCCTTTTGTACAAGAGGTTTCTAACCAATAGAAAAAAAAAAGTACTAGAAAATCTTAGACAAAATTCTATTTTCTATTAACTAATGCAAGCCCACAACTGTCATTTAAAAATGTTATAAGATCCATTTATGTCTATGCTAGCTTTTTTTGAATAACACAAAAAGAATAATTTTATGTGAAAATAAGAGCCTCATATATAAATAATATACAAACAATGATTGTTAGATAAAGATTTAAGAGATTGAATAAGCAAAAATATATGTAATATATTAATAATAAACTTTAAATGAGAGTTTAAGAGCTTTAATAAGCAAAAATATATGGCATATGGAATAGTGAGAACTTCCTCCTCCATCTTTTTGGAGATATCTGTTAAAATTGAAACGATACAGAGAAGATTTATTTTACAAAATTAAGAAATAAACATTAAGAAAAATGCAACTAAGGTGAAAATAAGGAAATTGAATTTGCTAATGATAGTAACATAGGATTTAAATGTGAAATAAATAATAATAAAAAAAATAAATATATACCAATATATGTCAAAAAATGTTTCAAAAATACTGTAAAACTAATTAATCACGAATAAATATTTTTGCGCAAATTAAGGTGCCAATTGATAATTATTTTCATTTTAAAGGAGCAATATATTTTGTGTTCTTTTTACGGTCTTCCAATAGACGATGCGAGACTTTTGCCAACAAAAGGGGAGAAGTTCTTGCTGTTGAGCTTGCGCTTGTGCTGGCTCAGGTTGGCCAAAGCTTAAAGTCAAATCAACTTAATACATTAAAAAATGTGTAGCAATTTTAATTGGTGGGCAAAATGAATTTAAAAAAATAATCATAATTTATCATAGAAGGATTTATGTTGGACATCTAGTTGATTGACAAAGACTTCTTTTGTGTATTGTACTATTTTTTTTTTCGAAACGGTAGAGATTGTATTGTTAAAACTCAAAAGAGAGAGTTCAAAGTACAACTAAAAACCAACAATCCGGAAAAGATAAACTGGGAGGCACATACAAGATGACCTAAAGTCTCAACAAACCAAACTAGGACTAAAAGATGACAAAGAAAAAAGAAACTTCGCACCCGCCACTGCTATAAAGCCTAGCAAGATGAAAAGCCCCTAAAACCAAAAGAGAACAAACTAAAAACCAAACATCAAGAACAGAAAAACAAATAAACAACACTAAGAACATCCCATAGCCTTGGAAAACTCCAACCAATCTGTATGTGCTGCAATGATCACTCTGTGAGGTGGCATGAGTGATTTTTGGAAGACCCACAGATTTTTTGACTTCCAACAACCTCAGAAGAGTCAAGAGAGCAGATTTGTTGCCACCATCCTCAAAGATGATTCTGAATTGCAAGTATGAGGGTCCCATTGGACAGGTGATAGCTCCCACAGTCTGATGGCTCTGGAGCATGAGAAAAGTAAGTGCTCCACAGTTTCAGGACCAGCTCCACATATAGAACATGTGGTGTTGTGAATATTTTTCCGGAGTTAAATCAAAAGATTCGACACCGGGTCGTGTCTCTCGAGGAAGGTCAGCCGAATTATTTTGTACGATTATTCAAACACAAAAATGGAAAATAACAGGAATGAAGATCCTAAACATGCTAAATCAAAGTTTGGTTGGTTTTTATTATCAACTATTGCGAATAAATAAAATAAAGCAAGTAAATAACACACGATCACGTAGAACAAATAAGGATTAAGAAGCTAGGGAGTCGGGGATTCCCGCTTTGGTTCGATATGCAACTAACGGGCAAGCGATTGTTCAGCTAAGAAATTCGAATAATCTACCAGATCAAGCATTCATTCCCAATAACTATTCGTAACAAGAGAATAAACTAGAACGGCAAATTAACGAGTCAATTAACTCCCAGGCAATACAGTTACGAACAAGCTTAGTTCATGCGAATCTATTTCGACCGACTCCTCCCCTTTCGGTTCTAAGAGCCGATTAAATAATCCTAGAAGATGTTTAATCAACTAGTCGATATCGGGTTGACAAAATCACGCAAGAACGAATCAAATTCAATCAACGAGCAATTGTAAATTGAAGTGTCACTCCTTCAATAATTCTCAACATTCAAGCATAAATCGAAAACCCTAATTGAGCATGAATCGCATAAATTGAACAATCTTCAGCCCGACAAACGCAAACAGATTCAAAGCATCGATCCCCTATTCCCTAGCATGTGAATTTAGCTACTCATAATCGAAGAAGCAACGAAAGCATTCATCACAACCCAAGAATTCATAATTAACGATAAAGTTAAAGGAAATCTTACGATTGATAAAATCCAAATGTCTCCTTCGATAAACAAGATTAATTCCGAAAGCAATAGCAAAATCCAATGTCAAATTCTTGTTCTACGATGAAATATATGAAGGAACGATGAAAAACAAAAGAGAAGAATGAGAGAATAGGGTTCGGGTTATTTGTCGCGAGGAGAGAATCCTCATCGATCAATCCCGAACATCTATATATATAGCCCCATGTTGCCGCGCCGAGTTGGGGTGTCACGCCGCGAGGACAGGTTGTGCCGTGCCGTGTTGGGGCTTCGCGCCGCGAGGAGCTGCTGTGTCGCGCCGTGGGACGTACCGCGAGGAACTGCCGCGCCGCGAGAGGAGTGTCACACCGTGGAGGATTGCTGCGTCGCGCCGTGCTGTGATGTCGCGGCGTGAAGCTTGGGACTTTGGCGCGGCGCGAAGGTTTCACGAGCTGTGCTTGGGGAAACTTGTTCCAGTCGTGCCGCGGCGCGGGGCGCGCATATGTACCCTCTGTCCGCAACGTGGTGCATGCACGGCGCAAAGCATGGGGCTCACCGCAGCATGAGGCTCGGCACGGCGCGGGGCCTGGGCAAGTGATCACGTTCCGGATTCGTTCGGTCTCGTTTGATAACGGAATTCGAATCCGCTTTTTCTAGTGTACTCCAAATGAAATGCTTTCTTACGTCATGTTCACCCGACACTTCTATCATGAAATATAAATCCGTCCGAGCTTATAACCTGCACACCGAAACAACAACCAACCGGAAAAGCACACGAAGAAACAAACAAAAACACATAAATGACTCCAAATAGAGACAGACAGGGAACAAGACACAAAAACGAATTAAAAACAAACGAAACGACTCAAAATGGGGAAAAAAGAAAGGAAAAATAACAACTAAAAACGTAACAAAAATGGGACAAACAACTCCCCCACACTAAAACCTTTGTTCGTCCCGAACAAAAAGAAAAGAAAAGGCACGAAAGCAGACAAACGAGCATGGATAACAGTTTCAGATAAGACAAGTCTCAAATTAATCAACTAAGCCGAGGAGAATTCCAATGGCCAATATAGCACACCTCAATTACAACTCGAATGCTCGCTTTGAAAAGACAAACTCTTCAAACACAAAAATATAATGTCTGCCTCACTCGGTTCTTTCATGAATGTAAAACTGGAGCACTCAAATTGGTCGGTCATCATGCATCAACATAAGCCTGCTTGTCGTCTATTCCTACTCTAAAACAACCAAAATAATGAATTGTAAATCAAAAGGACTATCGGGTTGCAGTATAGGTATCAGGGAAAGAAAAAATATAAGGATAGAATGGCTCAAATAAACAATCACATCTTCGAGCACATAAACTACTCGAATATCCCACCACCTATCCAAAATCAGCACAACATCAATCATTCCCATCAAAACTCCATGCAACATTCATATATGCCCAACTGAATTGCACTTCAAGTACTCAATTTTTTCTCTTTTTTTTTTATTTCTCTTTTTTTTTTTCTTTTTTTTAAGGGGGTTTGCTTTTTCCTAACAAAATCGAGACGTAAGGACAACATTCTCTAGGTTTAAACATTGGAGGTCATTCAAGTTTCCTAGAGTGGTTTTCCAATACTCATTACTCGTGAAAAATTATACGAGTAAGCAGAGTAGAATCCTTTCCGTCTGTCTTGCGAGTCCCCATTTTTATAATTTTTCAATTTTTTTTTTCAAGTACCCAAAATGCAACTCAAATAACTAATACCCTTTCTCCAACACAAAACAGAAGCTCCGTCATCAAAGTAACTAAACTGTCAAGTCCCAAGAAATTCAATCAATACGGTTGACAAGAAACAGGTTCAGGCTCAACGGGCTACTAATGAATATTTCACATCAAGGGTCAAAGAAAAAGGCCAAACGAGCAATGTCAAAGAAACGCCTCAATCATTTTCACAATTCACTACTTCAATCTCTTCATTTTAAAACAGGCTAAAAGCAAGTTCTGATCAACAAGAATTCGACCAATATCTCTCAAGAAACAAAATAAGGCTCAAACCTCTCATAGGGTAAATAAATGTCCAACAAAACGAAACATCAAGTTCATCACAATATACTAATTATGATCATCATCACATCTCCTCAACATCATCAACAATTCTCAACCAATCTCAAAATCACCATTATCCATACTCGAGGAACACACATGCTGACTCAAGAAAAGACAATAAAATAGAAAAGAAAAACAACCTAAGGACCTAGACCTGATCAACCATATAAGCACATAAACATGTAAAAACTCCCTCACACTTAAAACCGAACAATGTCCCTATTGTCGATCTTAAATGCAAGGAAATTAACTCATATAATCAATCAACAGAAAAACCAAGACAAAAGAACTAAAACAAAACGAAAATAAAGGAAGGGAAAAAAAAATACAAACGTACAGGGCACAGTGATTAGACTAGTCACTGTGAATCCGGCGGTGCTCGTGGAGGGTGAAGGAAGTCAGGCCCCGAACAGCGGTGGGTCTCCATCAGCTCAAATCTCTCGCCCCAAGGGGATCGGGGCAACTCTCGGGGACTCGGCTGGGGGTCAATACAACATTCCTTCTCATCTATAGCTCGGTTTTGCAATTCCATCTTAACGTGCTCTCGTATGCACACTTCCTCAGTCAGTTGCTCAATCGCCCTAAGGTAGGCACACTCTTCAATCAAATTTGCCTGCGGCTCAGGCTGGGTTTCTCGAACAGAAACGGTGGTGGACTCGCCCAATACTGTCATGCTGGCCGTCCCCTTCTTCACGTCTATAATAGTGCTCGTGGTCGCCATGAAGGGTCGTCCGAGGAAGATAGCATGCTCCTTACCATTGTCTTGTACGCTCCCCACGTCAAGCACGACAAAGTCCACGGGGACTATCAGCTTCCCCACTCGGACGAGCACATCCTCGATAATACCCTCGGGGTAACAGAATGATCGATCAGCCAGTTGAAGGCGCATCTTTATGGGCTTCAACTCACCAAGCCCAAGCTTATGATAAACCGCTAGTGGCATGAGGTTAATGCCAGCTCCCAAATCTAGCATGCCTGAAGTCTCTTCCCCATTTCCGAAGGCCATAGTGATCACAAAGCCCCCGGTGTCCTTTTCTTTCTTTGGCAAGTCATGCTGAAAGACACTTGAGGCCTCAAACACCAACACCTCGTCATCTTTCTCGAGCTTCTGCTTACTTGCCTCTACCTCCTTGAAAAATCTTGCATACTCCGGAATCTTCTTGATCACATCCGGCAGGGATAAGTCGACATTGGCCTTGGCCAACATTGCATGTAGGTCCTGGATCATTCTACGGTCTTTCTCCTCCAGAAGCCGGCTCGGGAATGGAATTTTCGATTTGTATGGGTTCGGAGATTTGTGTAAGGCTGGTTCAGGTAGTGGTGAAGCTGGGATCTCTGCTTTCTGGTCTTCCTTCCTCGGACCCTCTAGCTCGGGCATAATCACAGTCACGGATTTTGCGTGCTCCGGTTGGCTCGGCAGTTTTTCTTTGTCCATCTTTGTCTTGATGTTCCCAACCCTTGTGGCCAGCTGGCCTACTTGCGTCTCGAGACGCTTAATGGACGCATCATGGTTGGTGATGAAGTTCAGGATCTTGTCGAGCTTGTCGTCCGTGCTCGGTGGGGTTGGCCCAGTTTCTGGTGCTGGCAACCTTAACATTCCCCTAGGTTGCTACTGCTGGGGGAAAAAGTTGGCTTGAGGTGGCTGCTGATAATTGTTATTAGACCACGAGAAGTGAGGGTGGTTTCGCCACCCCGGGTTGTATGTGTTCGAATAGGGGTCGTTCTCGGGCCGGTTCTGATACCCCTGAAGTGCATTAACTTCTACATTCTGTCCTCCATGGCTCGGGTCCACAGCCGATGGGCACACTTCTGAACTGTGTCCCTGCACTCCACATGCACCACAAACATTTGCCGCCATTGTCTGAATCGGTGAGGAGCTTTGAGCATTCAATAGTCGCATCTGCTCCGTGAGCTCGGCTAACTGTTGGGCCATGGCATTATTGCTCGAGCCAATCTCATTCACTGCAGGTCTCTTTCCTCTAACACTTTTCTGAGACGAGTTAGCACTCATCGTCTCATAGATAGAAATCATCTCTTCAGCCATCTTGGCCCCGATATCCCCTCCAGCTGCATTGTCCATCATGTACTGCAAGTTCTGGTGGAGGGAATTGTAGAAACAATTCGCTAGTAGCCCCGGAGCGAGGTTGTGGTGGGGGCACTGCCTCTGAAGGTCCTTGAAGCGTTCCCAAGCCTCGTGAAGAGGCTCGTGCGGCAGTTGTGCGAAAGAGACTATCTGGGACCGGATGTCCTGGGTCTTCTGATGGGAATAATATTTCCCAACAAATTTGGAGTATACTTCTGTCCAGGTTGTGAGAGAATCCGGGGTGAGGGTCATGAGCCACTCCTTAGCTCGGTCTTTTAATGTCTCCGGGAAATACCGCATTTTGAGCTCGTCTTCACTCAGCCCGTGTAAAGGGAACGTCTGGAGGACGTTGTAAAACTCCCGGAGGAAGTGGAGTGGGTCCTCGTTGGCGAGCCCGTGGAATGATGGGAGCTGATTGTAGTGGACCACCTTCAGCTCATAGTTGCGGGCGGCTTGTGACAACCGGATACATGAGGTAGTTGGCCCGATCATTGGTTGGGCCAGATCTCGGAGGACATTGCGAGGAGGTTGTTGTTGTTGTTGTTGAGCCATGTTCGAAGTACTCCCCTCAGATGATTTTGGAGAGTGCTGGTCTTTTTCTTCGAATTCCAGTGTAAGCTCGTCTAGCAGCTCTCTCAGGCTCTCGCTAACTGACTTGTTGATCGGAGATAGCAATTTGCGTCCACTCCTGGTACGCATACACTAAACCAATAAGGGTTACGAGCACCAATGATAGATAGAGGAAAATAAAATGAAAATAAAAGAAAACAAAGAACTAACACCTAACAATTAAAAAGAACACAAGAGAAACACGAAAAATAAATTGAATAAGCGCACAAAATACGTCCTAAACCTTCCCCGGCAACGACGCCAATTTGTTGTGAATATTTTTCCGGAGTTAAATCAAAAGATTCGACACCGGGTCGTGTCTCTCGAGGAAGGTCAGCCAGATTATTTTGTACAATTATTCAAACACAAAATGGAAAATAACAGGAATGAAGATCCTAAACATGCTAAATCAAAGTTTGGTTGGTTTTTATTATCAACTACTGCGAATAAATAAAATAAAGCAAGTAAATAGCACACGATCACGTAGAACAAATAAGGATTAAGAAGCTAGGGAGTCGGGGATTCCCGCTTTGGTTCGATATGCAACTAACGGGCAAGCGATTGTTCAGCTAAGAAATTCGAATAATCTACCAGATAAAGCATTCATTCCCAATAACTATTCGTAACAAGAGAATAAACTAGAACGGCAAATTAACGAGTCAATTAACTCCCAGGCAATACAGTTACGAACAAGCCTAGTTCATGCGAATCTATTTCGACCGACTCCTCCCCTTTCGGTTCTAAGAGCCGATTAAATAATCCTAGAAGATGGTTAATCAACTAGTCGATATCGGGTTGACAAAATCACGCAAGAACGAATCAAATTCAATCAACGAGCAATTGTAAATTGAAGTGTCACTCCTTCAATAATTCTCAACTTTCAAGCATAAATTGAAAACCCTAATTAAGCATGAATCGCATAAATTTAACAATCTTCAGCGCGACAATCACAAACAGATTCAAAGCATCGATCCCCTATTCCCTACCATGTGAATTTAGCTACTCATAATCGAAGAAGCAACGAAAGCATTCATCACAACCCAAGAATTCATAATTAACGATAAAGTTAAAAGAAATCTTACGATTGATAAAATCCAAATGTCGCCTTCGATAAACAATATTAATTCCGAAAGCAATAGCAAAATCCTATGTCAAATTCTTGTTCTACGATGAAATATATGAAGGAACGATGAAAAACGAAAGAGAAGAATGAGAGAATAGGGTTCGGGTTATTTGTCGCAATGAGAGAATCCTCATCGATCAATCTCGAACATCTATATATATAGCCCCATGCTGCCGCGCCGAGTTGGGGTGTCACGCCGCGAGGACAGGTTGTGCCGCGCCGTGTTGGGGCTTCGCGCCGCGAGGAGCTGCTGTGTCGCGCCGTGGGATGTACCGCGAGGAACTGCTGAGCCGCGAGAGAAGTGTCACGCCGTGGAGGATTGCTGCGTCGCGTCGTGCTGTGGTGTCGCGGCGTGAAGCCTGGGACTTTGGCGCGGCGCGGAGGTTTCGCGAGCTGTGCTTGGGGAAACTTGTTCCAGTCGTAGCGGCGCGCTGCATGCCGCGGCGCGGGGCGCGCATAAGTACCCTCTGTCCGCAATGTGGTGCATGCACGGCGCGAAGCATGGGGCTCACCGCGGCGTGAGGCTCGTCACGGCGCGGGGCCTGGGCAAGTGATCACGTTCCGGAGTCGTTCGGCCTCATTTGATAACGGAATTCGAATCCGCTTTTTCTAGTGTACTCCAAATGAAATGCTTTCTTACATCATGTTCACCCGACACTTCTATCATGAAATATAAATCTGTCCGAGCTTATAACCTGCACACCGAAACAACAACCAACCGGAAAAGCACACGAAAAACAAACAAAAACACATAAATGACTCCAAATAGAGACAGACACGGAACAAGACACAAAAACGAATTAAAAACAAACGAAAAGACTCAAAATGAGGGAAAAAGGAAGGAAAAATAGCAACTAAAAACGTAACAAAAATGGGACAAACATGTGGTATCAATGTCAATCCCTCTCCTCTTAAGATGTGTATTGTACTATATTATACGTTAATAATTTATATGTCTTTTGTTACGATACAAATGCACATTTTCCGCTGGAAGAGATAATTGAAGATCAGTTTATTTGTAATTTAATTGATTTTGTATTTTGTCTGTGATAAAATATTATTGCATAATTTATTTACGCCTTTCATAACATAAAAGGAAAATTAGAAAGTAAATAATAGTTTTTTTTATTAAATTAAATCAGTCGGACCAAAATTTGCTAATAAATGATTTCAAACAAAAATAAAAAATAAAATAAAATATAAGTAAGCGGGTGAGTAAACTCAAGTGACCAAAATTATGTAAGAAAATTAGAACTTACATTACATATAAAGTTGAATAATATCAATTGTAATATTTCAATAAAAGTGAAATAAAGTGAAAAAAAAAAGAATATTAATGATAGATTTTTAACCGAAATTGAAGAGAAACAAAACTATTTTTATTTTTTGTTTTGCTAGCAATTATAGATATATACATACTCCCATTAAATCCATTTCGTAGCGAACAATTTCGAGAAATTCATATATCGCTATCAGAAAGGTATAGCAGATAGAACACAAACCGTCCACAATTTTTTGTGTTATATCACGCATATTTTGTTCTTAACTCGAATCATTTTCACGCAAGGGAACATCATTTTCGTGCTAAATTTCATGCGAAGGCTTCTTTCTACCAAAAAAAAAAAACTAAGGACAAAGAAAATTGCCCCAACTCTTCCATATCACACACAACCACTCTATCGCTCACTAGAGTCCACGATAAAAGAGAATGTCTTAAAAGCCATCATGATTAGGACGGGCAATTGTCCCAAAATAAATGTTCCTTATCCAAAAGAATATTGGTGTTATCCTTATGCTCGTTTACTTGAAAGGATGTGATAGAATAGCTTAATCCCATGAGCCAATTTTTGTCCCATTAGTCAGTTTTACTAAATATTTAGTTATTTAAACATTCAAGAATATAATGGATATTATACATGCGATCTTCTGGACAAAAAGGTCATTTTTGGGTTGGGATAAAAATATCCCACCCTCAAGATGTGATAAAATTATTCTGCTAGTCGTGGGTACATGTGTGTGCCCACCTACCACATAGGACTATTTCAATCTCGATATAAATCACTGCTAGAAAATGAGTCTAGTTGGAGGCGTGGGCTGATGAAGGACTCACAAGTGAGGGGGCGTGTTGGAATGTCACTTGTGAGTTGTCTCACATTGATTTGATAGGGTAAATGAGTCTAGTTTATAAGTCTAGTGGGCTACTCCTCCCATCACCAATTGGTTTTGGGATGGAACCTCACTTGAGCTTCATTTGGGCTAACCCTCTTATGGTGCACTTCACCTGTGTGGGACCGCACTCGTATTGCCCCCGTTTGACATGGTATCAGAGCAGACCTAATTTGGGACCTGCTATGAAAAAAAAAAGCTACCCGGCCTGGTTGTAGGCTTGGGCTAAAAAATATACCCGGCCTAGTTGGAGGCGTGGGCTGATGAAGGACTCACAAATGAGGGGGCGTGTTGGAATGTCACTTGTGAGTTGTCCCACATTGATTTGATAGGGTAAATAGGCCTAACTTATAAGCCTAGTGGGCTACTCCTCCTACTACCAATTGGTTTTGGGATGAAACCTCAGTTGGGCTTCATTTGGGTTAACCCTCTTATGGTGCGCTTCACCTGTGTGGGACCGCACTTGTATTGCCCCCGTTTGACACAATTGTCCCAAAATAAATGTTCCTTATCCAAAAGAATATTGGTGTTATCCTTATACTCGTTTACTTGAAAGGATGTGATAGAATAGCTTAATCCCATGAGCCAATTTTTGTCCCATCAGTCAGTTTTACTAAATCTTTAGTTATTTGAACATTCAAGAATATAATGGATATTATACATGCGATCTTCTAGACAAAAAGTGTTGGAGTAGTATACCCGACGTTCCAATCAGATTGGACGTATTCTACTTGTAAATACAATCTATTGGAATTATATTAAATAATAAGGCATTACTTTATTTTAAGAGTAAGCATTTATATTTGCACTTAAGATAAAATCCCTAGATCACTTATAGCTATAAGATATGGTTGCGCATAGAGATGGTGATCATGGAACATATATCTTGAAAGCTGTGATCTTAAATACAGTTTCAAGTCGTTGGATGTTTCGAGATGGGATATCGACTAAATCCGGAAAAGACTTGTACATAGTATGTATGCTTATTGGATAAGAATGTTGCATTCCATCAACATTAGCGTGGGACACAAATACATATATGTGGGTGCTTGTTAGAGAACAAGTTCACTGAACATGACCGTATGAAAATTCTTAATGAAAGTTTATCATGTCGAATAAGAATTTTCATGTTACAATAGTACATGATTAATCCTTAGACTTGAGGCACGATGGTAACTTTGTGCATATTATATTTTACTTTGATTTATCTTTTTGATTGCTTGCACAATCGTATAAAGAGATATTTTGGGTATTATATTAATATGTATGGAAGTTTGTCAGTGGCCAACAAAGGATTCGACACTTATGAAGATAAGTGATTTCCTATGTGTTTCATAGTTAGTAATTCAAAGTCCTTGGCCAAGGCGGGATGAATAGAGATTCATAAACGAATTACTAAACTTGAAATGGAATCATAGTTATTAAATCAATTTGGGTTTCGACAAAATCATACCCAAAGATATAATAGGGAAATTAGATGTCGAAAGGATTTTACATGTATGGACTTGTAATCGAAATAGGTTTACTCGCTATTCACTTAATACTAGATTCATGCTACTTGCTAGATGTTCCCATGATATGTGGGTTCTTGAATTAAAGAGTTAATTCAAAAATAAGAGTTAATATGAATAACTCAAATTACAAAGAGTTGTAAACCCACTACTAGTATTAATTGTGAACCTAAAAGGTCACACCAAATTTTGAATGAAGGTAAAATTCAAATAGTAATTCTAAAGAGTTAGAATTAATTGACAAATCTAATTTGATTAGATGTCAATTAAAGGAATATATTAAATTAATCAATTAGATTGATTAATTGAATTTTGGATATTAATTTAGTAATTAATGGAATTACTAATTAATAGTTGGAATTTAAAATTGGATTTTAAATTTCAAATCCAAATAATAATATGATTATTAAATAAGGAAATTGGAAGAAAAGATTAAAATAATAAAGTCTTGAAAAATGTTTTCAAGAATTATTATTTTATTGTTTTATCTTTAATATGATTAAAGATTCAAATAATTGAGAGACAAAATAATGGTGGTTGATGGTGGTTATAAACCACTCTACATTATTAATTAAAAGTCAATATTTGGTATGATAATTTAAATAAAATCTGATTTTATTTAAAAATAAATAATTATCAAATATTGATTATTTTATGCTAAAATGTTTAGTATAAATAGGTGAAAAATGTTTGCACATAAATTGCTAAGTTTTTCTAAGTTCTTCCAAAGAGAAAAATCATCCAAATAGTTGAGTGATAAAGCAAGAAAGAGTTCTTGTAAAATTTCCTTATAATTATATATATATTCTATACTTATTGAAAAACCGAGTAGTTTCTACTAGCGAAGAAACTATAGTCGGAACCGGAGTTCAAAAGGTGGATACTCTTAGAGGGAAGACATTTGAATTCCTAAAGCGAGTAACATCAAGAAGTGGACATTACCAAACCAAGAATTGATTTCCTCATCCATCGTCGTTTTTTGAAGGAGTTCAAGATTAACGGTAAATATTGTATTTACTATCAAACAAATCAAAATTTGTATTATTACATGTTTTTAAAGATGACGATCTGTTAATTCGCCGTATGTATGTACGAGATATGTATTTAATTGTTAAATACATGTTTTAAAAATTTTTAAATTCCGCTGCATATAACTCGTACGGTACAGGCGAACCCATTTTTTGTTGGGATAAAAATATCCCACCCTCAAGATGTAATAAAATTATTCTGCTAGACATGGGCACATGTGTGTGCCCACCTACCACATAGGACTATTTCAATCTCGATATAAATCACTGCTAGAAAACATTGGATATGGTTGGTTAAGGAATGCTATCTCATCCTATCCTGGTAACTAAAAGAGCAATTTTGTTATGAAATGAACAGTTTGCTCCATAGTAGAGTCAATCTTATGGTATGGTTTACTTGTTGTATATAAAAAGTTGGCTCCACTATAAAGTCAACTGTTTGCTTCATAGCAAAACTAAGTAAAAGAGGCCGGGTTTTCAATCCAAATGGCAGGTGTGCAAAGAAGTACGTCTGTGTTAAAGTATCATATATATATATATATATATATATATATAATTACTAGCTAAAAGTATTTAATATAACATATTTATATGCATACGAATAACTCACAATATTTTATTTACATCTGTGCAAATGTACAGGGTTTAATACTAGTTAAGAATAATCTTAAGTCGCCTATCTTGTTTTCTAATCACGGCACGATTTCTACATGCATATAAAGCGTGTTAGTAACCTCAAACATATTTCTTTGTTTCAGGTAACAAAAACTTTCACCAGACAGATTCCACCGCATTGATATATATATATATATATATCTGGCTAGAATACTGTATCTCAGACAGTGGTAAGGTAACACCATGACCTCGACTCGTTTTGAGTTTTGAGGGCATAATCTTCATTGAAGGGTATAACTTTCAGATGTATGTAACACATTCAAGTCCTACTTTATACATGCCTTACTATTAATACCCGACAAAAGTCCCCATTTTCGCTTTGTGGCATTATATATTTCACAAAAACCAGAAAGTTTCTCCAAATAAACGAACTTCTAACTTTCCACACGTTTTGTGGCATCATATATTTCATAAGAACCAGACAGTTTCTCCAGATAGACTAACTTCTAAATTTCCACATACATTCAAGGACCATCCACCGTTCTTACTACAGCATTAGAAAAAGTATACCTAAAATATTAGAACCAACTCTTTCCCGACATGCCAAAAACCTGAAAACATGCAATTCAAACTTAGAATCAACGACGAAAGATCAATAATAAGTCCACCAAGTAGAGCAGAAATATTATTGTGCATCTTCCAACTTACATACACATATAATCTATATCTATTCCTCACCATATCAAATCCAGACAGTTCGGCTTTTACAAAATAGAAGACCTGCACCCTCAACAACTTCATAAAGCATAATACATGACTGCAATTAATATGAAGGAAATTAAAAATATCTAAGGAAACAAATTCGAACAGACATCCCAATGGGAGGAGCAACAGGATAGATACCAAGTTTATTGATCTGTACTTTACATAGTAGTAACAATTTGTTAAGACTATCACGAGTCAACTACTATCAAGACAGTAGAACCAAGGACCCAAAAAACACGGAGGGATGACTGTCCTTGAAGATTACGATGACCTCTACACTAGCTGCAATTAAACATCAAGCATGTCAGTCAAAACATTATAAACGATGTATTACGATGATCACACAATAGACAGCACACAACATGCAACCAGTCTACAAATTCACCCAACAAATGCAAGACCATAAAAAGCAGCCGATCCATTCAAGGATAATACCAAACCTGAAAAACAGTATGAAAAGCATCCATTCAGAAACAAAACAAACTCAACAGCAGTGCGACCACAGGTCCACATTTTCAAAATCATTTACATTAAATAAAGGATAAAAAGGCCTGGTTAGAAGCCCTTCAACATCCCATAACAAGCCCATCAGAGTAAGGACTTTATATGATTGCCAAACTCAATAATAATCTCTATTGAGGTTATCGTCAATATCACAAAAACCTTTTACTCCAATCACTCAGTGTTGTGCCCACTGAATGCTTTTGATGTCTATCCCATCCTTATACATCTCATACAGAGGACTCATCTCCCTCAATTTCTCGACCTGCTTCACAGTAAGCTCCGCTGCCCGATCAATCTCCTCCTCAGTCGTGAACCTCCCTATCCCATACCTGATCGACGTGTGGGCCATATCCTCATCCACACCCAAAGCCCTCAACACGTACGAAGGCTCCAAACTCGCGCTCGTGCAAGCACTGCCACTCGACACAGCCACCTCCTTTAATCCCATCAACAAGCTCTCGCCTTCAACAAACGCAAACGACAGGTTCAAATTGCCTGCATACCGACTCTTTTCGCTCCCATTCACCACAACACCTTCCAATTTCCCTCTAATCCTGTTCAGCAAACGTTCTTGCAATGACTTTATCCTCTTGTCATCATACTCCATTTCCTTCATTGCCAGATCACACGCGGCCCCAAACCCGACAACCAATGGGGTCGGGACTGTTCCGCTCCTTATCCCCCTCTCTTGCCCACCACCATTCATTTGAGGCTCGACGCGAATCCTAGGTCTCCGCCTCATGTAAAGGGCCCCAATTCCTTTCGGCCCATATATCTTATGCCCACTCATAGACATCAAGCTTATATTCATCTTGTTTACATCAATTGGTATCTTACCTAAAGCCTGGGCAGCATCAGTGTGAAGAGGGACGTTGAATTCCTTACATATCTTCCCAATTTCCTCCATCGGCTGTATCACTCCAATCTCGTTGTTCACCATCATGACGGAGACCAGCCCGGTGTCGGGCCGGATGGAGGCCCGGAGCTTCTCCAAGTCCACTAGCCCGTCGGGCTTCACCGGGAGATAGGTTATTTCGAAACCCTCCTGCTGCAGATGGCGGCAGGAATCAAGGACGCACTTGTGCTCGGTCTGGGTGGTGATGACGTGGCGCTTCTTGTCCCTGTAAAAATGCATCACGCCCTTGACCGAGATGTTGTTGGACTCGGTGGCGCCGGAGGTGAAGATGATTTCCTTCGGGGAGGCGTTGATTAGGGCTGAGACACTGGCCCGGGCCGATTCAACGGCCTGCTCCGATTCCCAGCCGTACAGATGAGTGCGCGAGTGAGGGTTTCCGAACTGGGAGACATAGTATGGAAGCATGGCGTCGAGTACCCTGGGATCCACCGGCGACGTTGCCTGCATATCGAGGTACAGAGGTCTGCCGGAGATTTTGACCCCTTTTATCGATATTCCACCGGAATCCTCCTCCAAAGGCTCGACCGCAGCCACGGCTGCGGTGTTCGAGAATGGGCGACGGCTGAAGGGGGCGGCGGCGGCGGCGGCGGGCTTGGATAGGTTACGGCGGATAGCGTTGGCTAGAAGCTTCGAGGCCATCGTCGTTTTGTAGTTCTCTTACTTGTACGCTGTGCAGCAGTTTTTGTACCTCTAGTTCTCAAAGTTGCTGCTGCCTATAAATGGCAATTTGTGTCTCGATAACGCGAGAACAAATATAAAGAGAGAAACCGACTCCATGAGGTGCGAATATTATTTTATTTTATTTATTTTTTTGCCCAAAGGATAAAATAATATAAAAACTTCCAAAAGAATACAACCAATTGCCCACTGGCAATATTCCTGAGGCAAAGCCACTCCCAAAGGGAGACCAAAAAAAAAAAAACCAACAATACAAGAACACCATACAACAAACAACACAAAACAGACACAAATAAGAACTAAAAGCTAGACATACTAATAAAATATGAATATATGAAGTGAAAAATATAGTATTTTTACAGTCCTCTCATAAGTTAAGTTTTTTAATCATTGTGCATGCATTAAGCGATAAATATGCAACAGTTTGTTAGAAATGGGCAGGAAAACGACAACTAAAAGGTAGAATTAGTCATGAGGTTGGTGATGAAGCTGATGAGATCGGAGAAGAGATGAAAGAGGAGTTTTTGCTCAAGAGGAAAATTAGGGTTTGCGATTGAAATATATGGCATTTTTTTTTAGTCTTGAAAAGTTTATCATGTTATAAGACTTTGCTAAGGGTGTATAACTTTGGGTTAACCAAGCCGACCCGACCAAAACCAGAATCGAAATCAAATATTTGGTTCAATTTTCGGTTTACATTTTTTAATATTTTAGTTTTCAATTCAATTTAGATAATAGTGATCGGTTAACTGAGCGGAAAACTAATTTATACATATATTTATCTATATTTTTTGTTATACGTATAAGTTATAAAGCATTAATTTGCTTCAATGATGGACGATTTTGGAGCTTGATGGACTCCCAAAACTGTTCAAGCATTAGTTTTCAACATCACAAAAACCTTTTCCCCCTTCGGTTGTCTCCCTGATATGTTTTGTTGATTGGTCGGTCGACCTGTCGGGCTTTTGGCTTGCGTGGCTGCAACCGGCCGGAGGTTTTTGTGGAGCAGTTTGAGGGAGTTGGGTTGGGCTGAGTCGTCCTCCAGTTGTCGGCCCAGAGGTGGTCCGTCCGGAGAAGATTGTGGTCGTCTGATGCGGTTCTAGCTACCCGTGTTTCACTTGAGTTTATGGTTCGGAATTCGAGCCAGAGTCATATTCGTGTGGGTGTCTATCTCTAGGTTTTCGGGCCGATGCGTGTGTGGTTTGTTTTGTCGGTAGAAGGAGGGTGTTATTTTGTTTAGTTTGGGTTGTCCTATGGTGTTTGTGTTGGAGTATCACTTGTGAGCTGTCCCACATTGATTATATAAGGAAAATGAGCCTAGTATATAAGCCAAGTGGGCTACTCCTCCCATCACCAATTAGTTTTGGGATGGAACCTCACTATGGTGCACATATGCTCACCCTCTTGTGAGTCCTTCATAAGCCCAAGCCCTGAGCAAGCCGGGTAGAGATAGAGACCCTGGCCGGAGTTGTCCTCCCGTTAGATTCAGCTAGATAGATGCTTGACTTTTCAGTTGTATTTATGTGTTTTTCCATAAAATTCTATCGTTTTGGAAAAAAAAAAGTTATATACTATAAAATATAAAATATTTATTTATTTTTTTGAAATATGTTATTATAGTATAAAAATATATAATAAATAAAAAAATTTAAAATATATAACTATTATTGTATCCAACATCTTTTCTCAAAAATAGGCGAATAAAAATTTTGACAAAACATTTATTGAAAAAAAAAACGTTTTTCCCCAACATATCTTCTCTATCTTACTTTTACATCAATTTAATTTTAATCATTTTATTTTAAATATTATTTTAATATACTCACTAACAACTAGTCATACCACCGTTTCAAAATTAACCAAACCAATCCAAAAAAATCAAACAAATCCAAACGTTTTCATAAAGGGTGTTGATATTTACCGCACCCATTTTTGATATTTACCGCACCCTCCATTGACTATTTTGCCCTTACTAACATTTAATAATAAAAAATTCAATTTTTTTTTTTAAAAAATAATAAAATCAGAAAATATTAAAATTACATATCAGAACTATCAATCAAAACAAAGGAAAAAAAAACTAAACTAAACTTGAATAAAAAAATCTGAAAAAATCCAAAAAAATCCGAAAAAATGGCGAGACAATTCTCAAACACCGGGAAAGGGGTCTCCAATTCACAAGTATATTTTTTTTTTTTTACAATTTTAACGAATTAAAAAAAAATAAAACAAAATTATGTGGCTGATCGTCCGCCAATTGCGCTCCTGGTGGAGTCGGGCGGCCGACCTTTGCTGCGCCTTATGGTACGGCCGCATGGCGACCGCGGCCACGTCTCGTGTAGCCGCCTGCGACCATGCAGTACCAGGGCGCTATAGGGGGGCAGAATTCCCAGTCGCGACCGCGCGCGGCCGCCCGGTCCACTCATGGCCGCGCGCGGTCGTTTTTTTTTTTTTTAGTACAAAAATATAATATTTTTAATTAAAAATTACAATGTATTTAGTATAATTATTATAAATTAATATAATAATATATAAATTAATATTTTATATATACTAATATAATTTTTAAAAATAATTAGTAATGTATATTAAAAATTATATTAGTAATTAATATAATGAATAAAAATTATTTATAATAATATAGTAGGTACTATAATTATTAGTACAATTATACTAAATATTAAGTACTATATTAGTATATATACTAATTATTAGTATATAAAAAATTAAATTAGTATTTAATATATATTATAAATTAATAGTATAATTTATTCATCACATTTAGTATATTAGTACAATATATTTAGTATATATTATAAATTAATAGTATAATTTATTCATCACATTTAGTATATTAGTAAAATTTATTCATCACATTTTTCCTTCCCTTTATTTGTTTTATTCCATTGTTCATCACATTTTTTTTCCTTCAGATTTAGTATATATTATAATTTAATAGTATAAAATTACATTAATTGTTATAGGAAAAAAATATATTAGTATAAATTATTAAGTTATATATATTAATTAATTATCTTATAAAATAAAATTTATTGATATTACGTTAGAAGTTAGAATTGATTATATAATAAATTACAAATTATTATTATTATTTTGAAATAAGTTATAATTTATTATTTTTGTAAAATTATTAACATACATCGTAACATATTGCAGGTGCCACTCGAAGATTTTGGAGGAGACGGTGAAGACCGAGCTTGTTTCGCTACAGATGAGTTATTTGATAATCCCGACAAAGCTAATGAATGCGCAAAAGACATTGCAATAATATGGGGTTTCCACTTGGTAATCTCGAGACACAATAAGGATGGAACGGTTCGGACGTTGAGGTGTGATCGAGGGGAACGTTGCAGGGGCAAGGCAGGAAAACTAGGAAATTTAGGAATGTTGTCTTGAGACGTTCAAAGACGAAATATACTGGCTGTCATTTTCAGTTAAATGTGAAATTTGAAGAGGTATCCCAAAAATGGTGTATCTAGCTTCCTTTAGAAGACGAGAAGGGATTTCATAATCATGCGTTGACTGTGTATCCCGAGGGTCATCGATAGATCAGCAGACTCAGCGATTCATCCAAAGAGATTATCTGTGACATGAGTGATGCTCAGGCAAGACCGGCAGCAATTTTGGCTGCAATTCAGGAGAAAAACCCTGTGGACAACGCTACTTGCCAACAAGTTTATAACTATAAAGCTCGATTGCGAAAAGACCGTCTGGGGGGTCGAGATATTGCTGGCCAGCTTCTGCATTTGGTTACCGACAGCAACTACATAGTTTACACAGACGTTGACCCGAACACACAGGTGTTGACACGTGTGTTCATGTCGCATCCACGAGCAGCCAGTCTATTCCAGACAAATTATTGGTATGTCGGTATAGATTCCACGTACAAAACCAACAGGTATAATACATTACTTTATAAATCTATATAAATATAAAAAGATGATTTAGTAAAAAGATTTTCTTATAATTTTGGATTGGTTGTAAGTAAGGATATTTGAATAAAAAAAAGAATGAAATTGTCAACAATTGCGGCTTCAGTTGTCCGAGATTCTTAAAAAAAACTTCGGTTGATGTTGTTACAAAATGAAAAGGAAATAAATATAATAAGATTGTATTAAAAAATCAATAAAATCTGTAAAAACATAAATCGGCCAAATATTATTACATGATAGTTTAATTAAATATTGTTTTTGAGACAAACATTCAAAATTGTTTACGATTTTTATTCACATTTTAATTAAATAGTGTTAATGATTCGAAATTGTTTACGATTTTCATTTGCACAGGAACCACATGCCGTTGGTTTAGATGATTGAAATGACGTCGTGCAACAAGAACTTCTTAATTGTTTATGCAATTGTGAAGGACGAGACCGAGTATAGCTATGACTGGGTCTTACAGCGGTTGAGACTGATGATAGAGTCTGATAAACAGCCTTCAGTCATTGTCAGTGATCGGGAGTTGGGGTTGATTACTCCTATTCAGAGGAATTTCCCAACGACGCCCCACTTACTCTGCACGTGGCACATCAACAAGGACGTGGAAGACAAGGTCTATCGGCTGACGTCCAAAAATAAGATCTTCGCGCAGAAGTTCACGCACGACAAGTGGAAAAAGGTTGTCGAGGCGAACACGTGGGAGAAATACAAAACTGCCGTAGAAGATATGGCTGTTGCATATGAGGCGTTTCATCGTGTGCTGGATTATGTGGATAAGACATGGCTAATGCACGAGGAGAAGTTTGTCAAAGTGTGGACGGACACTGTCTTATATTTTGGCAACACAACGTCGTGTAGGGTGGAGAGTTCCCACGCTACGTTGAAGCGGTGGCTTGAAACGTCGACCGGTTCGCTCGACACGGTTTGGGAGAAGATTGACAAGGATATTGAGTCTCAACTGACTAAAGTCAGGTATATTCTTTAAGTTTTACAGTCAGACTGTGTTTGTTATTAATGCATTAATTATAAAAAAAATATATGTAGTATTTATTTCGGTTTTTAAAAAATATATATCTAAAATATATATAGATATATATTTATTTAATATATATTAAATATATATATATATATATTTAATATATATTTATTTAATATTTATTTTTTTTTTTTGCTTTTTTTCTTTTTTGTGTTTTTTTCGCTTTTTTAAAAAAATATATATATTTATTTAAGAAAAATATTAAGAAAAAAATATATATTATTATATATATTAATAATGAAAGCATATTAAGAAATAAATATATAAATTATGTATATATTAATTATTAGAATATATTAATAATTTAAGTTATGTATTACCAGGGAGACGTTGGAGTCTTCGAGACTCAGGATGAGTACGGGCTACAGGGGATTCCCTTTCGAGCAGTTGAAACTGCGAGTCTCGCATTATTGTATGGATATATTGAATGATGAGCTTCATAAGATGCGAGACTTCGGCAAAAATGTTTCTATTCTGTGCGATCGTGCGCTAAAATACACTCATGGACTTCCTTGTGCCTGTGACCTAAGGTAGGCACATACTGAAGGTAGAGAGATTACGCCCAATGACATCAACAGGTTCTGGAGCACACTAGTGGTGACGGAGTCAGGTATACTTTTGAAATTAATAAATTTATACAACATCATGTAAAGAATATAATTTTATTAAATATTGTTTAAGTTTTTTTACTCCACGTATTGCTTCATTTATAGAATTTTTGATAGAGCATATTGTATATTTTTATATTTTCGGTACGAACAGGTCAACAGAGTGCATCAACGAGTGGATGGACTGATCATGATTATTTTCGGCGGCTTGCCGAGGAGGTTGAAGCGGTCGATCCTGCGACTGTACGGTACCTGAACCATGTCATCGCCTCTCAACTTCATCCTGATGAACAGGGATACAAAGAACCTGAAGTTAAGGAAAATCTGAGAGGTCGCCCCAAGAAGAAAAATTCAACAAAACGCGATCAATCGAGTTGGGAGTACACTGTTGGAGGCCGTACGGCGGGGCGTAAAAGCACTTATTCGTGTGCTCCATCGCAATCGGGGTACATGGAAACAGGTCGTCAGCCGGGGCGTAAGAGCACTTCTTGGTGTGCTCCGTCGAAGTGGGAGTACAGGGAAAGAGGTCGTCCGGGGGCTCGTACAAGCACTTCTTCGTGTGCCCCGACATACTCATCGTCTCAAGATACGACAAATAATTTTATTTGATTTTTTTACTTGAACGATGACTAATTATGTTTGTAAATTTAATTACCTAAATAAATTGTGATGTGAAATTATTCTGATATTATAGATACTTTCGAGACGGATTACTTTCAATATCGACATTGTGGTAGGATTCCCTACGTAGTTCACAGCTACGTACAGAGTTATCTGGATGTGACGCCGGACGGGAACTGCAGATTCCGGGTGGTTGCGAGTTACATTTATAGGGATCAGGAGATGTGGCAACTGGTAAGAACTAATGTTGAAAATGAGGTTGCAGCCAACACACATTTGTACGCTCCTTTTTATTGGAATGGGGTCGACGTCGCAATCGATCGTATAAGATGGGACGAGGGTCCTTGTGGCTGGGAGCATTGGATGGATCCTTATGGCGACCTCGTTGCTATTGCTACACTGTTTAATGCAGTTGTTCTGTTGTTAGGCTATGGTCCCAACAATAACAATATGAATATGGCCAGTATGACGGTATTCCCGCTCCGTGCATCATCCACGGCTACACGACCTGACCATGAGATCGTTATAGGTCATCTTGGTTCCTACGAGCACTTCATTCGTGTGAATTTGTGTTCTGATTTTCCATTGCCGCCTATGTGCATGTTTTGGGAGAGATTCCGAGATGTTTCGGTTGCACATTGGCTGGATCAGTACCAGAGCAGGTTCTAGTTGTGGCATGATATTCGTACTGCAGCTGGAGTATAGATTGTGATATTTGACATTCATTTCATGTATTATGAGTATATATTCTTATGGGGTATATTTCGGCTTATGTTTGCGGTTTTTTTTTTTAAATTTTATTTTCATGCTTTACGAGTGATAGATTGTGATATCTCGCCGTGCTGACCGTTTCACGTGATATAATGGGAAATTTTTTTGGTTGGATAAAATTAAAATTAACTACCCACAAAAAAAAAACATAAAATAATTCTACTAATAATTTGTTACAAAATCCAAAATAAAAAAATAAAATAAATATATTTATTACATCACTACTTCGCTTTGTCGCAATCTGACTTCAATTGAGCCATTTTTTCTGCAAAAATTGCCGCCCTTTCAGGAGCAACTGCCGCGAACTCCTGATGCATATCTGATGACATGGACTCCCGTCCGACCCACTACACAAAGCACAAGAAAATAAAACATATACACGCATTTAAATTATAAAACATAAAAAAAGTGTAATGAACGAATACTAAATAAAATTTAGTAAACGACTTACAAAATCGATGTTGGCGCGCGCAGGGACAACCTCGACATCCGCCTGACTATCAGGCAAGAGCCTAGGATGAGAATACCGCTCATACCATCGCTGGTAGTCATCATCGGCCGCCCCCAGATCATCTGTCGTGGTCGGAGTAAAATCAGACAAGCGTATAGGATGCAGCCGCGGGAACTGGCCCCAGTGATCTACTGCAGTTGTAGCTCCATGCTCGACCCTGTACATCCTAGAATTCCAACCACGAAATGCAGTGTTCGGGCGATCCATGCTGGGAGGGATGGTCTGGCGGTAGCCCAATGACCGCGCGTCGTCTCGCGGTAAATTTATATTTATAAAGTTTCCTCAACTTACCCCTACTAACTGGTAGTAGCGGCGAGCAAGGGTCGATCCTACAGGGAGTGTGGTATAAAGCGTGATTTTATTATATTAATTAGATTAAAATAAAAAGGGGGGGTTTTGATTTAATTCTAAACTACTAGCAAACGAGAAAATAAACTAGAACTAGAAATAAATGATTAAAGTGCAAAGATGATAAATTGAAAATAAATAATTAATCTAGCAAATATGAGAATGAAATCGGTCCTAGGTCGGTTTACACCCTCGATTAACTAGTCCAATTAATGCATTTATATGTTTCACTCGTCTTCTAAAACTACCGGTCCTAGATAGCAATAAGCTCTGCTACCTGAATTCTCCCTTAATTATGCTTAATCAAAATAGGCTCTTCAATTAATTCTAACTAGCGAATAACCCGGAATAAGCTCTCCTAATTTAATCCACTAGTTGCATTAGAATATAGGAAAATAGACCGATCTAAGCCACAAACACACAAGCTCGGTTCATGTAACTTATGTTGTGTTATCCCTAACAATGCACGACTGTTAGTTGCTACAAGCGAAATAAGAACTACGACAATTACACGGATTGAAGTCTTAAATCTAGCAATTAACATGCAATCCTCAACTTAGGTGATCAAGCTAAATTGAAGAACACATATTATGACATGAAACTAGAATAACACAATCAATTTTATACGACGAGTAAAACAAAATAAAATTGCATTAATCAAACATAGTCACCGAGGGTTCAACGTCCCTAGAACCGAAATAAATGTTTAGCTCATAGCTAAATGATCAAAACAAATACTAATATCCATGTTCTTCAATAAAAATAAAATAAAACAAATAAAAAATAACTCCCTTAATCATTAAAATAGTCCACGGCCAAATTGTTGTCCAGAAAATGAAGAATGCTTTTCCTCTCTGTTCACGTCCTCTAAGTCCAGCCAGAAAATAATAAGAGTCCCCCTAAAATAATCTTCCCTTGCACAAGTTAACCAAGATGAGTCCACAAAATCCAAAATTCTATTCCCCCAAATCACTCTTTCTCTCTCTCCTTTTGCTAGGGAATTAAATCCCCTTCAACTTCTTTTCTTTTCTTTCTTTAATTCCTTAGCCCAATAGATTTAAATCCATGTCATTGCCTACATGGCTGCCACCTCATTAGTGACACGTTAAAAATAGACGTAATAACTGTAATATAGACACAAAATTCGATTATTGGTGTATGTCCATTCACAAAATAAAATACGTGAGAAAACTTAAATAATACAATAAAATCAAATACTCAAACATATAAATTAGACCACAAAATAATACAAGATTTCTCACGTATCAAATCTCCCCAAACTAAAACCTTGCTTGTCCCCAAGCAACATAGAACTAAAGCATATAGAACGGACAAAACAAACAAGTACGTGGAATTTTCGCTCAGGTCCTCACACATCTCACATAATGCATAGTTACAACTTCCCAAATTAATAATTCTGGACTCGAAATGAAATCACCTTTAGAACGCAAACAATCAAATATCAATTCAGTGAATCACAGCAGCTCATCAATCTCTTCACCGAGTATACCAATCATGCAACTAATGATACCTTTTTCTCTGTCAACCGGTTGGGTTCCTATTCGCTTCTAGCCAGAAATCAAACGTATCGATTTTTATTTTCTTTTTTTTTCAATTTCTTTTTTTTTGGGAACGACAGCTCCGTCACAGTCCATGGTTTTTAGCTATTCGTGCTAGAGTGATGCACTAAAGCTCACATACTGGCAGCTGTTGCAGCCCACGATCTTTTTTTTTTTTTTCTCCAACACCCTTTATTCTTCTCCTCCACATTCATTACTCACACCATCTTTTTCTTTTTCTTTTTTTTTTTACTCATTTTTTTTTCGAGACATTCAACTATCAACTTTCCACGTCAAGTTACTTCACCCAATCAACATCAAGCAGAATAGTTACCAGCACATTTCAAGAATATAAACAGTTCAAGACCAACTCACTGCGAATAAATCACATAAATGTCAATCATCATGCCTTTGTCCCTCAAATGACAACACCTCAAGATTTTAACCAGAAATAATCAATCCAAGTTATTATAACTAGCACACTATTCCAATAGACTCTCAAATCATCATCGCAAAATTTCAAATACGATACTGAAACTCAATCACATATTTTTTTCTTCTCAACTAAAAGCAGGTAGACAATAAAAAAAATAACTTCTAGATATGACTATAACCAATCAAAAAGCAAACCAAGCAAACATATATGCATAGAAAAATGACACAACTACACCCGTCAACAAAACCTCCCCAAACTTAATCTCTACTATAAAGCACAGTAAGGGAATCGAAATCACCAGATCATCGACGGGTGGTCCTCCTTGCTTGCTGCTGCTGGTATGAGTCCTCTGGCGCTCCTCGACTAGTCGTCGCACGTCGGGTGCTCGACCGGATCTTCGAGTAGGTAATTATCGGGGGAGGCAGTAGCAGTAGAAAATCCACTCAAACAGTTATCTGGGGAGGCGATAGCAGTACGGTTCTACTATGTTTCACCATGTTCTTCATTTTCTTCATCGTTTAGCACAAAATTACGTTCCTCCAGCACCTCAAGGTCCGTGTCGCTGCTATCCTGAAACAAATATTCAACCGTAGAGATAAACTTGAACTAATCAAAATACTAAAATGAAAACAAATATTGGGTTGCCTCCCAACTAGCGCTTTTTTTTATTGTTGTTGGCTCGACTTATTACTTTTCTTTTTTTCAAGCTATCCATGGCGGATTCATAGGTGGCCTCAAAGGAGGCACAAACCTTGCATCACCATGCTTCTTCAGGATCCTCTTATCATGTGTCGGCAAAGATTTTAATTCGAGCTTAGGAGCCTGCACAATAGATGAAAAAAATTTCGGGTGAGATTCTGATAATTTAGAATTAACATTATACCTAGGAGGAACATGTCCTCTCTCATGCAAATCCATGCCGATCTCCCTCAATTCTTTGGCTCGATTGCGAAAATTGCCCTCATCCACTTCTGCTATCAGGGGGGCGATAACAGCTTGTCGCACCCAATACTTGATGCGATCGCCACTTCTAATTCATCATCTTGACCATAAGTCTCCATGTACTCCTGCGCTAAAGGGTCAATAACATCAAGCATATAGACGGGGTGATCACAATCATTAGGATATTTCATAGTATCAAAGATATTGAACTTGATGACTTGTCCATCAAACTCCATCGTAAGAGTGCCCTGTCGGACATCAATCATGGTTTGGGCAGTGTTCAAAAATGGTCTTCCCAATAAAATTGGGGTGGAGTTTGAGGACTTATCATCCATGCTCAACACATAAAAATCAGCCGGGAACACAAGATCATTAACTTTCATAAGAACATCCTCAACAACACCGTCGGGATAAGTGGTAGATAACAACCCCTGTTTTCTTCAAAGGACCCAAATTAAGAGAATTAAAGATAGAACGTGGCATGATATTTATAGAATCACCTAAATCCAACATAACCCGTTCTATTTTTAAATTCCCAATTATGCAAGGAATGAAAAACATACCTGGATCACTCCTTTTCTGTGGCAAGCTCTTCTGAAACACGGCAGAAACATTCTCGCCCATTATCACCTTCTCGTCCCCCTTTAATCGCCTTTTATGCGTGCACAAGTCCTTCAGAAACTTTGCATATTTTGGAACTTGCTTTATGGCGTCGATTAAGGGAATATTGACCTCGACCTTTCTGAAAATGCCCAAGATCTTCTTCCCGGAGTCGTCTTTCTGTTGCTTCTTGATTCTCGATAGAAACGGCAAAGGTTCAGTCCACCTCGGCTCAGTTTCGATGGCCTTTTTCTTCATTTTTGCTCCAGCCATTCATTTATCAGGCGGGGCGATAACAACAGAATCTTTAGTATTCTCGCCATCTTCTTTCTCGTCCGAATCTTTCTTCGATTGAATAGGACCCTCGGGGGCTGAAAGATCCTTACCACTTCTCAACCTGATGGCACTAACATTCTTCGGATTAATTTCAGCTTGAGACGGTAGTTTGGAGTTCACTTGCGACTCCAATCGATTCACATGACTCGACAATGAGGTCACTTGCCCCTCCAACTTCTTAAGGCTGGACGCCATGCTCTCCATCAGCTTCCTCATATCTGAAGACGATTCATTCGGTGGGGGGTGAGTGTTGTGCTCCCCCGTGCCTTGGTACCTTTGAAAGCTGTTAATATGGTTTCTGTTAAACCAAATTACTAATAATTATTGGCACCTGAGCTCGATAATTAGAAGATTATGTTATCTCAGAAGTTGACATACTCGGGAATTTCAAATAATCACACATCGGATAAGAATGAGCCAAGAACCGACATCCTCATCAAATAACCGACATCTCATATCGGTTAAGGCCTAGTAAACTGATATCTATGACACGACGAACCGAGATCATAAGGCGGTGCCAACTCAGCAAACTCATCATTATGCTTTGCCAAGTGGCGTATTACAAGAATGAATGGCGATCAGCCGCCATTGACTTTTCCTTGTGAATTATTGTAGTCTCGATAATTTTGTACTGTACTATAAAATAGCAAAAAGAAGCTTCCAAAGAGGAAGGACGAGATATAAACCATCACATTCAATAGACCATGTTGGAACCATTTTTTCATAACCATAATTTTTCTTAATAATCGATACAATTCTCTCTGAATAATCTTTGTTCATTCACATATAACAACAGTTTGGCGCTAGAAGGAGGGCCTCATAAGTGTTTGAGGTTAATATTCACCATCATAGCCATCCCCCGCTCAAATCCCATGTCATAATCTGGTCGAGATCACACCTCCCACGTTGGGCAAAGCCATGCTACGAATCGTTCCCCAAGACGTTCAACTCCACCACCTCCGGCAACCAATATCACGGAGTTTCTTCAAAACCCAGAGTTCATTCAAGGGCTAACATCTCTTATAACTCGAGCCATGCCCAGAACTTTGAGCACCGTACCTTTACTTACTCCTTTCCCCACGAATCCACCGGAACAACTAAATCCTACTTATCATAACCAAGAAACACATATAGCAGCGTCACATGCCACTTCCCAACCACGTCATACTTCTCAACACCGAGATGAGATGACTCGTATAACTGTAAATCCAGTACCAAATAACTTGGCCACACATGGGCCTCCTGTTAAAAAAATGACGGCTGAAAGCCATTCTGCCCTTCGCCACAGAGCTCCTTCACGCCCTAGACCTTATTCACCATTGCCTCGAGATCGTGAAGATTTACGTCATCAGATTGAACGAAATCGTGTGTCAAGACATAGTTCGGAGGAATTAGAGGCTCTCCGTAAGAGGTTGGTCAAAATAGAAACTCGACAGAAATCACAAGAAGAGTCCCCTCGACATGTCTCGACATCAGGTAATGTTATCGTCGAAGCTGGTTCTCCCTTGGCTCCCGAACTTACTGCAGAGGCGGTCCCCACTAAAATAAAAATTCCACAGATTGGCATGTATGATGGAACTTCAGATCCTGATGCACATTTGGGTCATTATACGTCTTGGATGGATTTGCATGGCGCCTCTGACGCTTTGAGATGTCGAATGTTTTCCCTCACACTGGGACCGCGTGCACAGAAATGGTACTACACTCTCCCACTTTATTCAATATGGAAGTGGCAACAGCTACGTGCAGCCTTCCGATCACACTTTATCGGGGCTCAAGTTTGTCTCATCCTGAAAGAATCAGTCACTAACATCGTACAGAAGGACAATGAAACAGTCAAAGACTATATATCTCGATTCAACGACCGAATTCAAAATATGGAACCTTGGCATCCTGAGACTTTGTTGGTAACCGCGATCGTTGGATTAAAGCCCAATTCTATGTTTCGTTGGACTCTTTGTCAAAACAAGCCGGCTATGTTGTAAATATTTTTAACCGGAGTAGAATCCAAAGATTCGACACCGGGTCGTATC